>JAVXUM010000001.1:12826471-12837987 GCA_035590655.1 Pouteria glomerata
CCCCGTTAGCACATCACTCACCCACTAAGATATACATGTAGTCCCAAGTGACCTATTAAACATTTCTCTCCAAAACTGAAGGAGGCAAAGCCCATACTTGAATCAAATGCTTGTTCTGCTCAGTCATAGGGAATGGCTTACATGACATAACACGAAAATGTACCATAGTCTCAACATTCTTCCATAAAATCTTAGGATCAGTACTCGAAGTATCATATAATCTAAGCTCACGCCAAATAGAATACACCAGGGCTGCAAAAGCCAAGCGGCCAAGAACATGAGCAAGTGACAATCCAGAAAAAGAGAACACTCCAAGAAATAATATCTTCCCAAGAATTAGCAAAACATTATAACCCAATCCAACGCAAGAACTCAAACCAAAGTCTGTCAAGGGGAAAGATTTTCCTCTTTCAAGTGAAAATGGTAACACATCCAACATACTTAAAACCTTAAAGCCTCCTGTTGTCCGAAAAGGAAAGCTAGTTGTGGTGGATCTTGCAGGCTCAGAATGAATTGACAATGCACAAGTCTTGTATTGGTTCTATTGGTATCTTATTTTTCACTGAGATGGGTAGGTGCATGTATATTTTCTTTGTGATTAGAAACTCGAACCTCGGTTCTGAAATTGCCGAGCTTAAGCCTGCATCCGAATGGAGCCCTATGTTAGGTAGAACTATGTTTGTTTAACTTTCCAAACTCTGTATCCTTAGTTTTGTGAGTAAGTATATCATATAAGATTTACTTGTTCAAACATGAGCTGACC
Source organism: Pouteria glomerata (assembly GCA_035590655.1). Lineage (NCBI taxonomy): Eukaryota > Viridiplantae > Streptophyta > Magnoliopsida > Ericales > Sapotaceae > Pouteria > Pouteria glomerata. Next base: position 12,827,235 of record JAVXUM010000001.1, read on the forward strand.
ATCATAAATTTGGCTATTCCCAACTCCCAACTATCTTATTTTATATGCTTGTCATCTTGTTACTTAATCCCACATTAACATTACTTATGGAGTCTCTTTTTTTCTTGCCTTCTTAATTTGGTGGTCCTATAGATAGCTAACCATTGATGGCCATAAATTTACTTACTCAAGGTAATACCCATTGTAGTGTTTTAAGTTAAGAAAATCTCATTCTGAATTGAGCTAGATGAAAAATTTCTGATCTGAGTTGGATAAAATTGAAGTCAATGATTTTTCTTTGTATGTTTACTAAATCTGTAAGTTCTAGATGACCTTATTTCATTTATTGCAGTGTTTTTTTTTTTAAATGATGACACAAACATTATCCATCATGGTTCTGCATTTGTAAAGCTATCAATGAGGGTGCTTATTGTCTTTCGTAGGTTATTAGAATAGCTGACAAAGGAACAAAAATCGTTTGGATAACGATGCAAGGGAAAAGAGAAGCAGATGCATGTTATGACATTAAGAACTCTGTTGTTCAAAAGTAGTAAGTCTTGTGTATTGTTAGAATTCTGAAAGTCTCTATGAATATCTTACTTGCTTCATGTCTTACTATTTTTTTTTTAAAAGGATGCATGTTCATTCCATTTTTACCTTTGGATGGCTTAAACTAACCTTTATATAAGTATTGATATCTGATGGTTGGTTTCAGAGAGAGCTAGAGGTTTTTGGCAATGTGGCCAGTATAGGTTTTTGCAATATTAGGAGTTTTTCTCTTTTCTTTTTATGATAGGCAGATAATATATTAATTAATCTGCCCTTTTTCTTTCAACATTCTCTACCAAAAGATTACAGTTTCTCCTAGAATAGCCTTTCAAAAACTGAGTTTTGCTTTTTTGGGAATGACCTGCCAAGTTGAATGTAACATAATGGGATTTGGATAAGAAGAATTTTGGCCTACCATTATGATTGGTTTTTCTGGGCTAGTTCCAACTTTGAATACGATCATTTCAGTACGTATTGATTAATTAAATTATTGACATTTAACTTCTGGTTTTAATTGGTTTTGCCTCTTCTTATTGCATAATTTATTGTTCACAATTTCCTCTCTTGCCATCTCAACGAAGAAGTGCTCATGGCTGAACCGAAAGTAGCTTGATGGTCAACCATGAGTTCTTTTTTGTCTTTAATAGGTTATTACAAATTTACAATTTACAATCGGTGTTCGTTGAGATGTTATTTGGATGTTTAAGTCTAGTAGCTTGTTATACATTTGCTACCTAATCTTGTAGTTCTAGCAAGTAAACCTAATTTCGTGGCACCAGGGCACACACTGGTATTGTGTTCTAGTTGCTAAAATATAACTATGCGACTGAACAACATCCCTACTGTTTAATCCTTTGAATTTATTTGTGATGACAAATATGCACTTGATCTAGTTCTGATTTTCTGTTTCTAATAATGCGGATTTTAGGCTGTAAAAGATGCACGAAGTATATGCATAATTAGTTTAAGGCCCAGCCAAAACGTAGTACCTTTCCATTGGCATCCACTTTAGTATGGTATCTTAAAATCTTTTTATCATTGAATGTTTGAATTAATTGTGTCAGTTTTATATTACAAACCCCCAGTTTTTCTGTCTGCCTGAGTCATTAGCAAGAAATAAATTGGAGTGGTAGTGTTCCACATGAATGGTTGTGGATAACTGGAAGATAACCACCCCATCGAGGGCAAACACTCATGCCACCTCTGCTGCAGCACGTTGACATGTGACCTGGACAACTCCTGTTGACACTCCATTGCGCCGAACTTTTGAATTTAACAACTTTACTAATGCAACCGAAGAAAACTAAAGGTTCAGTGCTCCACAAGTGAGCTAAAAGCCAAATAAGATTTGTACTATTGATTTTTTCCCCTTTATGACAACCGGTGAAAAGTCTAGTTGAAATATACTATTTTACAATTGTTTATGCATTAATGCTATGGTTGTTACTTACTATCCTTATGTTCGAATTATTTCCTTTTATATTACATTAGGATTTTTGTTGTTTGTTTCATTCAAGTCATTCTGTGCTTTTGCAGCTTCTCTCTATAGCAACATTTATGGGGGCTTCCTAATGCTTTCTGCCTTCTGTTTTAAGAGCCTATATGCTTTCCTAGTTCTTGAGCAGTTCTATTGAAGGCGCCATAGATACTAGCACTTCAGCTTCTCCAGTTAAGGCTGAGGCTTTGGATGGAGATGTGCAAGGTAGAAACAAATAATTTGTTATGGATATTCGTTGAGGAAGCCTAATTAGTATAGTTTATGTTGCAGGTGCTTTTTGTTTCACTAGAGAGGTTTTTAAATGCAGAATTTGTAACGATATTCTCTGACACTTCACCTATGTCACTTGTGGTAGTAGATGAAGCCCATTGCATTTCTGAATGGTGAGTTGTTACAGAGCTTTAACTTTTTTTTTTTTTTAAATCAGTCTCCACACTTTGTGAATTCCCTTTCTTGTTTTTTCTGTTGCCTTCTAGCTGAACTCATACTACATTGTCTGTATTTCTGCATGATTTATACTAAGTTTAATGCATTTTTATAGGTCACACAATTTCCGGCCTTCATATATGCATCCTTACTTTGTACTAGCCTTAATGTTCAATGCATTCTTGCAATGACTGCAACTGTAACCACCAAAACTTAGAAGGATGTAATGTGTGCTCTGGAGATAGCTTCTACCTTTTTGATTTGTTAATCTGTCTCTCCTATGTAGCATGATCTAAAAGCCTGTCTCTTTCTTCATTGTTCCTTAATTGATTGGAAGCCAAAGGGAACCCAGTTCATAAAATTTTGTTTATTTATTAATGTGTTGGTTGATTGAATATTAATCTTCCTCGAATTAAATGGTGGTAGATGGTAATAATGCTCGATTAAGGAAATTTGTCTGTGCTTTATTTGTTAGATGCATTTATTTATTTATGAATCCAATTATGAGAAAAATTAATTACCCATTTTAGAGTGTTATCTGAGGGACAACCAGAACGAGCTAGCTTGCTGCCAAGGGGTTGGAACTCCTATGATGCCTTCAGCTGGATCATCTCTGAGGAAGAGTTCCTGCAAAATGCAGAGCTCGTGGCGCAGCGATTGAAGGCTCGTGGATATGAGGTCTTTAAACATTATTTGATAATCATATATTTGACATTATGAGAGCGGATAGACCTAACTCTTGTTTTTTCTTTTTCTACCTTTTTTTTTTTCCCCACAACCCATTATTTGATCAAATGTAGTATGTTGTGGTGGATTACCTCTGGTATAGGAGGAAGGTCCCAGGCGCTTACTCTGATTCTCTGGGATTTGATGTGATTGATGAATGGGGAAGGATGATCCCTGACCCTGGTAGATGGCCTTCGTCCAAAGATGGGAAAGGGTTCGCTGAAGTGGCCAAGAAAGTTCATAGTTTGGGTTTGAAATTTGGGATTCACGTTATGAGAGGTATAAGTACGCAGGCAGTCAATGCAAACACTCCTATCTTAGACACCACCAAGGTAATGCTTGTCACACGTATCGTAACTCAACTCTATTTATCTTTTATAGATTTAGAAGATAATATTCTTCAAATTTACCCATGCTGCCAAACTTTACTTATCAAAGAAAAAAGAAAAGCGAGAAAAAAAAGCTCGGTATCAAACCATAGAAAACATATGCAATCATTTGTGTTTTGAGTCGTGAATATAAGATAACTGGATTGAAGAAAATAAAAGGTCATGTTAAATTTGGAAGAGAATTTTACGTCAATTTAAACTATTTCTTACATCTCTATTTCAAATTTTCCTCCAGGGAAGTGCTTATGAGGAATCTGGCCGGCTGTGGCATGCAAAAGATATAGGATTAAAGGAGAGGGCTTGTGCGTGGATGTCAAATGGTTTCATGAGTGTAAATACGAATTTGGGAGCTGGAAGAGCCTTCTTGAGGTCACTTTATCAACAATATGCTGACTGGGGTGTTGATTTTGGTAATTTGAATTCACCAGGCAGAAATTCATTTGATTTTGTAGTCCATATCACCGCCACATTACTGTCATTTAGCTTAATTTGGATTAGGTTGCAAATGGACATAAAAAGGAAGGAAACAATTCATATTATATTTGATATGACATTGACTACTTTCATTCTGCATAGTGTTTGAAACGGCTCTAGTTTTGCTTCAATAAGGATTCAAGACATTGTGCCTGTTCAGCTTTTTTACTACTACTTCTGCTGATGGTTTCATTTTCTTCAATGCCCTGCAATGGGTAGGTTTATGCCTTCAATTGCAACAGTAGCAAAATAGAACCATTCCATTTTCTCAGGGATGGCTAATTCCATCAAATTTATGGAATACAACCTTATGATTTCTGTCTGTCAAGTTCATCGCGGCTAATACAAGTGAAATCTATATTGCAATAATCAACTGATATTGGCAGTTTCTAATTGCCCATCTCATTTTCATCTGTTTCATTCTCAGTGAAACATGACTGTGTATTTGGTGCCGACTTGGATCTGGATGAGATAAGCGTTGTGTCAGAGGTATGTACGGAAACCTTTTTCTAATCCGGCTTAATGGATCTATTTGGGACAGTTCATACTTCATATGTTGATAAGACACTGCAAAGTGAACTGATTTACTTGCAGGTTTTGAAGGAACTTAACCGACCTATCCTATATTCCCTATCTCCCGGAACTAGTGTGACACCAACCATGGCAAAGCAAGTATATGGCCTAGTTAACATGTACAGGATAACTGCGGATGACTGGGATTTATGGAATGATGTTGCTTCACATTTTAATATTGCCAGGTAAATGTAGTATCAGCTTAATTTGCTGGTTTGCAACATTCAGTGTCCTTTACCTTCATTTCTGCATTTGCTGCTGCTCTTGTTCATCAGTGAAATGTTTAGCTTGGATTTTCCTCACCCCTTGTTTATCAGTAATCACTCTCCTTTTCTTTTACCATATATTTCATCTTCTGCTTTTGTATCAGGGACTTCTCTACTGCTAACCTGATAGGAGCTCGAGGCTTGCTGGGAAAGTCATGGCCTGACTTAGATATGCTACCGCTAGGATGGCTTACTGATCCCGGTATGACTGTTGGCAGACCTAGTCTTCATTCATGTTATCTGCTAGAAGAAAACTTGGTCCATTCACTAGAGCAAGAGGCTGATAAGGGACGTGCATCTTGACCTTGTTTCAGAAGACACTTTTTAATAAATCCAATTACTCACACTAAGCAGGTGAAATGCTTGGTCATTGTGCTCAAAGTTGGAAGTTTGGTGAGATGGGATGACTGAACATCACTGTTGTGATGCAAGAATTGATTCATTGGATTCTAGATGTCTGGGAAATGCTCCATTCTCTCAATTTGGAGGGTCAGTGACTCAGTGTAGGATAAGAGGTATCGAATATTGTGAGCTTGTGTCCATCTAGTACACCTTTGTACGCTTGATCCTCTTTAGCATGAGAGGACTGGTTGGTAAGATAGGATGAGCTTCCCATCCTGTGTTATGCCATAAAACAACGTCCAGTTAATTATTCACACACCCAGCGTAGAGGGTAGTAGATTAGTGTGCACCTAATATTGTAGTCGCAACACAGTGATGCAGAGCACATCTGCATGTTTAATACTCCATTCCTTTAATTTCAGCAGCAAAGATATGACCAAACTCCATACCGTTGAGCAACCTTTACTATACAAGATAAAGATTTGACCTGGTGGCCTTGAAAAGTAATACTGTATTATAAATTGTGTCTCATATTCAGAGTGCTGAGGTTCAAGGGGGCTGGTTTGGGAGATTGAGGAGTGGTTTAACCCCAGAAATATGGTATTTCTGTGTTGCTCCGGTTGGTATCCTTAACTGATCGGACAGTGGCTGCAGAGGGATGATGGTTCAAATAGAGGAGATTTAAGGTTTGGATGGAAAAGTGTAAGGGCACTGTGGTTTGGATGGTCTGAACAGTGGTTGCATGGCTGCTGTGGTCTAGTTGGTGGAGCTGGTCTGTCCAGATGGTGGGTGTGTCTTCTGGGCAAAAATGAGCTATGGCCCAGACAATGAGGCCTTAATGGTCAGAATTCTATTAGCTGCAGGTTTTTATGTCTGGCTCGTCTTTGGTATCTTTTTGTTACGTAGGGTCCTAATATATAAAGGGATGTATGGGGATTATTTTCAGATTGTTTTTCACTGTTCTTGAAGAGAGAAATACTTAATCTTATAATTCTAACTCCTTGCTTGATTTATTCAATAGAAATTCAAATCTAACATACCCGTGGACGTTGGCACATTGTTAAACCACATTAAATCTGTGTTTATTCTTGCTGATTTCTTTTCTTCTTTCTTGCATATATTTGCCATAATTGCATATGATTGGGTCCAGATTTCACAGCATGCTTGAATTTAGAAGTTGTGTTGGAAGGACTCCAATTAATTTGTGCTAAATTTTTAACAGGTGTTAACGAAGGTCCACACAGAAGTTCTAGACTTAGTCAAGAGGAGAAACAAACTCAGGTATGCTGATTTATGTATTAGCTGAGTTTGGTTTGACATACTTCTCATGTTCAGGTATTTAATTCCCATTTTGATGTAATGGCTTCTATTATGACAGATGACTTTATGGTCCATGGCCAAGTCTCCTCTCATGTTTGGAGGGGATATGAGAAATCTTGATGAAGCCACATTCAATTTTATCACAAACCCTACTCTACTAGAAATAAACCACTTCAGCTCAAACAATGCGGAGGCAAGTGAAGAAGTCTATTTTTAATTCATAATTGAGAGAACTGAGGCATAAGATACTACTTTGTTTCATGCAGTTTCCTTATGTTACTGGTAGAAATAACCTTCAATTTAGAAACCGGGGCTTGGCCTGGCAGTCAACAAGTTTAGCAGATACAGATGCACCAGAAATGCAAATTTTTGGTCTCACTAGCTGTATGGATCCCAAGGCAAAATTTTGGTCCATTAAAGCTCTTGATAATGATCTTGAACAAGTCTGCTGGAAAGGAAGCATGAGAAGCAGAGATGAGGCACCTTTTTGCCTATACAAGAGAAAACCATATTTGACATCGTAATAATCCTTTACCTTCGACTGATTAATTTGTCCTAAATCATTTCTTGCATGAATTTTCATGAATCCAATTATGTAGTTGTCAACTCACCAAGGGACATTAATGTAGAGATGAGGAAATGATGTATAAGCACCAATATCAAGAGAAGCTTCATTTACTGGCAGCAGACGGAATGGAACTTTGCTTGCATGGTTCTCCAAAAACGAGACTTCCTTCCAAAGACTTCAAGAGATGTTCATTTTCGCCTTGCAAATGGGACACTAACCAGGTATGTTTGAGCCAAAAGTTAAACACATGAACTCGTAAGTGGCAGAAGTTTCTGATGCAGAATTTGAAATTCTTTAAAAAGGTTGGTCCATTAAAGAAGGTTGGTGTGTACACAATATGCACTTTAGTAAGTCAGGTATCACCAGGCTTTGGCCAGCGCTGGGGCATTAGTAAACAGTGGTTTTCTGAGATTTATCCAACCACATCCAGTTTAGTACTATTTGTATATATGCTTTTTCTGTAACTGTTGTCTAAGAAATTTTGTATTTTGCTTTGTAAATTTTATATTTATGTTACATTTGTGTCTGAAGATTCATGTAGCTGATCGCTAGTAATTTGGTACTAAGGTTTTATTGTGTTGAGTTGCTATTATATTTGTATGTAAGAAAATTAATAACTCAAATGTCTAATCTTAACAGATGTGGGAGTTGAGCTGTAATGGAACCCTCAAAAACAGCTACTCCGGTTCGTGTGCTTTAGTAAATACTGTAAAAGGTGACATATTTTAAGTGCTCACATCTCTCTGACAATTATTGTAGTTATTTTTAACTTTGTTTTCTTCCAGAAACTAATCAATAATTTGTGCAGCAAATGCTGGTTTTGGAGGAATTCGCTCTTGGATTGCTACTGGAAGAAGAGGTTTGATTTTTCTGCGTAACTTCTGATTATTTTGTGTTAGAGGAATATTCTAGGTAGCTTTAGAACAACTGACGGCAAGAATGAGTTCTGAGAAGCCCTTAACCACTTAGAGTAGGTGCACTTAAAAAGAGTGTTTGAATTAAGTGGAACCAATAATAATAATAATAATAATAATAATAATAAATAAAAGTCAAACCCTTTTTCTTTAGGATTGTAACTCCTATCAATTCATCTTTTCAATTGACGTATCCATGCAAACTACTGCATTTCCTTGACCTATATAGATAAAATTAGGTGAAAAATTACTAGAGATTATTTGATTGTTCTAAAATGGTTTGTGATATTACTTCTACAACTACTAGTTATGTTGACTGTTCCTGGGAAAGTCAACAGCGACCATGTTGAACCAAGGCACCAATATAAGCCTTTCCTTTGAGCTATCGAAGTTAATGTTCTCTATGAAGGCTATAGCTGGTGTTCCTCTCTCTAGATTGCTCGTATGCATAACAACCACATAATGTACAAACAAGACACGAATTTCCCTGCCCACAATTCATTTCTTGGTTAACTAATTTCGATTTGTTTCGGTCTATTGATTGCTCTCTCTCTTTTCAGGAGAAATATTTGTTGCTTTCTTCAATTTGAATACTGAAAAGACTGTAATATCTGCGAAGATATCAGACTTGGTTAAAGCGCTTCGTAGTAAACATATGAAAAATGTTTCGTGCAAGTGTAAGGAGTTATGGAGCGGGAAAGATTTTGGAGAAGTGAAAGATTCGATATCAATGGCAGTGGAAATGCACGGCTGTGCACTATTTACTTTAATTTGCGATTAACGCTGATCAAGGATCTTACAGAGTTTTAGCTATGGAGTGCAGGTGTATTATTGATCAACAAGTATCCCATTAGATATCTGCCTCCATTTTGATTCACCAATTGTGTAAGAGCATTAAAATTTATGTTTTAGGTGAGGACTAATAGCTGGAGGAGTGAAGGAAAAATTAGATTTTCCATGCCTTCTTTTTGACTTATTATATATTTATGTTCAACACGAACAAGACTGAACGATCTGCAAATTAGACTAAATTTATATTCATGTATTCACACAAGTAAATAAGACAAGAAGAGTAAGTGTGAATTTACTTTTTATTTTTTTCCCCCAGACGGAGGAAGAGAGTGCTAGTACATGTTTGAGGTCTGTTCCACTTTACCAGCTCTTTTTACTGTTTAACTAACTTCCCCGCCTTTTTCCCTCCCTCATATGAACAACTGTTGCTGTTCGTGCTTCCATGATTTTTATCTCCTTTTCTTTCCCACTTTCCTCATTTTCTCCCTATCCAAACATGCACTCTGCAACCTAGAAAAACGCTGCCTTTCTTGATGGATTTAATTCAATGCAATTCAAACCCGTTAGAGAAAATCAAAGGCAGTCCTCATGTCTCTTTGAGAAGAAATGAACTGGGACCAAACCTTTTGCTGGTCAACCGAAGGAAAACGGTAGGCACCTGCCAAACCCAATTGGACACAAACAGCAGAAAAAAGAAAGTGAAAAATGGAATTTTTCTATCTCTGCATTCAATCTTAGAAAAGGTAAAAGAACCTAGTTGGCTTGGCAAGGCTTGAAATACATATGTAGTATGTTGCATGGGAAAAAAAATCATTGCGCCTGCCTTACAAGCAATGCTTTCCCTATTCCTGAACCAGACTTTAAGAGGACGAAAGTAAGAGCATAACGGTCGGCGACGGAGTAGAGTCCAATGAACAAATCAGTCGGAGTGTAACATTGACGGTATTGAAGAGAGAATTGAAAGCATACCGTTCGCCTTTTCCCTTTATATTATCTACAAGTAGCCGTTTACATAGGCTCACTTCTGACACATTAGTAACTCTGTGAGCAGTTAAACAGTTAAATTATCTTGAATCTTGTCGTGATTTTGAGCTCGTTACGTGAATTCGTTACTCCCGGAATTCGGGCTATCACTATATTTCTCCTTACTAATCTATTAGGTAACATATTAATCTTCTTAAAGGCCGAGTGAAACAATCCCCCCAGGGCCAAATAGTTGACGTGGAATAATATGATGAGTGATTGAAATGAAGTAACTTACCTAAACTGAAATAAGTATTTGTCACGTGTTGACAGATTATTTTTTCAGATGATTAATCCACAAGAAAGCGTGTGACAGATCTAGAAGATGACTCATACTTTGACATCTGCACTACTCTTTCTTATCGTGATTCATTTATCCCCAAATTGTCACATTCAGAAATTTTGATATTTTACTCTTGATGATAAGAAATTTTTGCTAAGATGAGGGACAAATCTTGTGGGTAAGATCTCTCACTTTGCTCATGAGATGAAGAATGTCATGATATATTTGATCCATTCATAATATCATGAAAATTAGATGCAAGATTTTGATTGCTCGACAATAAGTCCCAAAAAATATTTAAAAATATCAAATTTAAATATTTTTACTGTGTAAAAGCAAGGAACTATGGCATGCATATTTGGAATAAATCCCATTTTGAAAGAGTTGAGTCCAGTGTCATGGTTGCTACCTTGTTTGGAAATAATGCTGAAGGTAAGTTTTCTATTGCAGTTTCCCAATTAATGAAGAATACAATTAAGGATTGTTTTTTTTTTTTTTTTAGTTGTTTGTCATCATTTATAGGGTTTTCTATCTTAATATTAATAATATTAAAATAATTTACCAAAACAGAGTAAAATAGAAATATTTATCAAAATCATAAGTTTTACGTAATTGCCATTTATGACTTAAA
>JAVXUM010000001.1:12923425-12937867 GCA_035590655.1 Pouteria glomerata
TGTGTGTGTGTATGAGAGAGAGAGAGAGAGAGAGAGAGATGGAAAGGAAATTTAAAAGAAAAAAGGGGGGTCGCCACCAAGAAAGAAATTAGAGGGGAATAAATGGGTCCTACATGTCGATTGGCCACCAAACTGGGGGGCACGGAGGCGGACCCGTCCAGCGTGAGCACCGAGCTCGCTCACGGCCAGTGGACGGTATTCCAATACCCACAGTGAATAGACCCTTTTGCCCTTAACTAATCCAACACCGCTTGTTTGTTTCACAGCTTGTCCGCCTGGTTCGCTTCACACCCGTAGAAGCATCAAAATTGCCAGCTGCTTAGCTCCATTCCATGCTAGAACAGACAGTGATCCAAACAAGACAAGCTCAGATCCAAAGACGCTTTTTTTTTTTCTAGTCCTCCTTTGGTGGACACTGATTAAGCCAACACTGGAACTGGGTCATATTTCCTTTGTGCACATGTGCCCAATTTGTGGAAACATTCAGGTCCACACCCCTTGACAAGTCACTGTTTTTCTCGTAACTCATCTCTGCTAAAAAAAAAAAAAAATAAGTCTTAGAATCTAGAAATCCTCCCCGAGCTAGTTTAGTTTGCAGCTTTTTAGGATTTGGGTACCATTCAGTTTTGTCTAACCATTTTTAGCAGCAGGGTTTTGCAAGTCCCACCATTCCTCTGACTCCCCAGGAAATAAGAGGTGGCCTATTCACTAAAAAATGCATTCGAAACTCTTTACTTATCCGCAGAAAAAAAAAAAAAAAAGAAAAGAAAAGGTACACAGGCTGCAACCTTATTGTATTATATATTCCTTAATTTGGATAAAATATATTTAGAACTTAACGTATTTTATTATCAATCTGTAAGGCTCGTGCGGCCAATATCAATGTTTGAATTTCAACTTGATGAGTAACATTAAAGTACAAAGAAATGAAGTTTATTTTATCCGATTACATTTAAAAACAGTTATACTGAAAATTATTTTTCTTCAACTTCAAAATAAATTATTCTAACTCTAAAACTTTGTCGTCTTAGTTTACTTCTAAACATACAAAAATTAAAAGATATTTTTACTCATAAATTGTCAACATAAAAATTATATATATATATATATAACCTAAGAAGTTAGTCTCAAACTACTCAATATTTTTAACGAATTTGGAGATTAACACTAGTCCTAGAATGCTTGTGAAGCATTCATGATTGGAACAACAGTATTAACTGTATAAGATATTATTCTTCTTAATCAATGAGTTTGACTTGACTCAAGGGTATTTAAAATCAATTAATAATAAAACAGCCTGGCTGAGACCCAGTTAAAATGATTCGTGCAATATTGAGCTCTGGGTCGACTCAATTAAGTTTCACTCAATTGTAGCTAGCTGCCTAGCGGCAGGAAAGGTTGCTCAATCGTGAAAAATACTATTAAAGATATTGCATGCACATATGATATGAGGGGAGTGGTTAAAAACATGTAATGTAATGGGCCACACACATACAAAACATAATATCATGGGTTGATCACTCCTAGGTTTGTTAATCAAAATATCAACCGACCTGTCCCAGCTCTAATCACCACCAATCCACCACGCTCATTCGTACCATTGCCATCATCACAAAACTTTAATCAGAAGATTTTATATATCTATATATATATATATGCATATAAATCTCCAGTCATCAATAAGATAGAATCCAAAGCTGAAAAAAACTAATTGACAAAGACCCTCAACTCCCATTGTTTAATGCAATTTTTTAGCATTTTATTGAACAAGCTTTTCGTCATATTAACATCATTCACACGACCAAAAGTTGGGGTGAATGCCCCCGAGTCCGCCTCCCAAGCTTGCTTGTATATTGTAGCCTCTTAATTTATTTTTAAGTTATTTGAAATAATACTAAAAAGAATTTATTATTCATTGTTATTAATTCAAAAATTAGTTAAAGAACGAGAAAACTGACCTAAATACTTTCATTCACAAAAATATTGTAACTTTATTTGATTATTTTTAATTGTATAAATTATAAAAAATAATTATGAAACAAATGAAAAAAATAATTTATAAATTAAAAAGGTTTAATTAATTAGACAAACTAAATGTTTAAAAATTAAATTACGATCTCCCTGAGCAAAACCATTAACGGACCCACTTCGCTAGCTAGCCTAGCCTAGCCATGGTCCTCCTGCCATGAAATGGATGCACCAACAAGCTCTCCCTGTTATTTGTGGTGAAAAACAAGGGCAAGCTCTTTTAGGCTACACATCCTATTCCTCTTTATAGCCATCGATCTCTTTTGTTTACTACTATACACTACTTTTTAAATGCTCTCATAAGTTAATAAGCACGCTTTTTTAATATAAACTCTTTTTTTTTTTTTTTTTAAAAACTTGTTTTTACTGTAAATTCTCCTTTACATTTAGTGGATTTAGTGGGTTTATGTAGAGCGACGTACTATGTGGTGTATAAATTAGTGTTTTTGAGAGAGAAAATTAAATGCCAATTGCAATGACAATGATGAGGGAGAAGGACCTGGTGGGCGCAGGATAAGCACGTGGGTGTCCCCTTTCTCTCATTGCTAGCATGCTGGCGTGGACGGTAATAAGCTTGCCAACTTACAAAAGCCTAAACCAGTTTCTTACCTCTTTTGAACTTGCATTAACAAAACGTCACAGTTTCGGTTCTTCAGTTGGGTTTTCCATCGAATGATTAGCGGTTTTAATCCCAAGACTTGAGGTTGTAATCTTAATATATTTTACTGTCTCTTCCTAATTTGAGTAATATTCTGGTTTCATACGTGTTTAAGAGTTCTAGAATTTGTTTTCTTTTTTATTTTCCTCCCTTTTTTTGTGGGTTTCTTTTTAATGTTTTGTTTGATTGACTTGTGTGGGTATATTGCCGATCTTGATGGGATTGGTGTTCCTTTGATTCTTTGTTTGGATGTCTAGATCAAATGGGGTCCTCTAGAATTTGATTGGGATGACATAGACTTTGTAGTATTTGATCTTCTGGGTATCTGTCACTCTGACTATTATTGATATATATATATATATATTTTATATATTTGACACACACACAAGTAAAACATTCACACAACTCTTTAGCCTCGCGTATTCCTTGGTTCTTGGATTTTCTCCCTCCTCCATGAAAATTCTGCCTCTATCTTCAACTGCTGAGGTCCATTCCTTGTGTGTGGATGTCTGTTTGGCTTGATTTTCTTTCATATTGGGTCACTGAGTCAAAGAAATTAAATACAGGAAATTGATGTTCTTAATTGTGGTCTAGCTTTGGCAACATCTACTTCTTGCACTTAGGATGAGCTTTTCATGGCTTGAAATGTCCTGAAAAGTGAAGCCTTTTATCTGACATTAAGTGAGGCATTTCAGGTATTCTGATCCAAAATAACTTCAGGAGGAGGAAAATAAAAATAAAAGGCTAAAGAATGAAGTTTATGAAGCTTGGATCTCGGCCTGATACTTTCTACACTTCTGAAGCTGTAAGGTAAGAAGTTCACTGAAAAGATGAAATTTTTCTTCGTTTCTTCCTTCTATTTTATTTTTCTTTTATTTTTTTTTCTTTTTTGGGTGATTGTATATTAGCATTAAAAGATGTATAGATAGGATGTGAATAGCAAGGTTTTTCCTTTTGCTAATGCAGGTCAGTCTCGTCAGAAGTCTCTAGTGATCTCATAGTTCAGGTTAAAGGAAATAGATATTTGCTTCACAAGGTAAAATTTCAGTTACTCACTCTTCTTCTGTCTCTTTTCCATGAAATTTCACCCAGTTGTATGATTAACTCTGAGAAAGTGATTCAATTCTTTTGTTTGGAGTCTCTGATGTTTAATTTTGACAAGTTTAGATCTTTTGGTATGCAGTTTCCTCTGCTTTCCAAGTGCTTGCGCCTCCAGAGACTATGCTCTGAAAGCCCTGATTCACAACACCACCAAATAGTCCAACTCCCAGATTTCCCCGGTGGAATTGAGGCATTTGAACTATGTGCAAAGTTTTGCTATGGAATCCAAATCACGCTGAGTGCCTACAACATTGTATCAGTTAGATGTGCTGCCGAGTACCTCCAGATGACAGAAGATGTTGAGAAGGGGAACCTAATATACAAGCTTGAAGTTTTCTTCAATTCTTGCGTACTCCATGGGTGGAAGGACTCAATTGTCACTCTACAAAGCACCAAAGCCTTCCCTTGGTCAGAGGAACTTGGAATCACAAGCAGATGCATAGAAGCAATTGCTTCAAAAGTTCTAGCCCACCCCTTAAAGGTGAACTTGTCTCACAGTCATTCGCGTAGGGGCATGGACACAGCGTCCTGTAATGGAGGAGACACCCAGCAACATAAGCTCCTAGCCAAGGGATGGTGGGCTGAAGATGTAGCAGAATTGGGGATAGACCTTTATTGGAGAACCATGATAGCAATCAAATCTGGTGGGAAAATGCCCTCAAACCTCATAGGAGATGCATTGCGGATTTATGCATCTAGATGGCTGCCCAATATTTCTAAAGACTCAAATGTCAACAAGCAAGTAGAATCAGATTTGGAATCGACTGGGGATGTGACTTCAAAGAATAGGCTGCTTTTGGAATCAATTATAAGCTTACTCCCACCAGATAGAGGTGCTGTTTCTTGTAGTTTTCTGCTTAAACTTTTGAAGGCAGCCAATATACTTAATGCATCATCTTCTTCGAAGATGGAATTGGCTAGGAGAGTTGGAATTCAGTTAGATGAAGCAAAATACAGCGATTTGTTGATACCCTCTCTGTTACGTGCAAATGATACAATCTATGATGTGGACATGGTCATGACCATATTGGAGCAATTCCTGTTACAGGGGCAGAGCCCCCCAACTAGTCCTCCAAGAGCCAAGGATGGTTTTGAGAGGAGGAGGAGGTCTCGCTCTGCGGAGAATGTTGATTATGAGTTTCAGGAGAGTAGGAGGTCTTCTTCGGCATCTCATAGCTCAAAGCTTAAGGTGGCAAAACTTGTGGATCGCTATCTTCAAGAGATAGCACGAGATGTAAATTTGCCACTTTCGAAGTTCATGGCACTTGCTGAGGCAGTTCCAGAGTTTGCAAGGCTTGATCATGATGATCTGTATAGAGCGATTGATATTTATCTCAAGGTAAAATGCATATATTAGTTGTATAATGTTTTATGATCATCTTCTTGATTTTTTTCTTTTCTTTTTTGGCTAGTTTTTGGTTGTTTAATTTGAAACCCTTGCTTTCAAAATCATCATAATTCCTACTGAAATTGAACGATAAAAAAATATCCTTCTACATATTTCAGTGGATAGAAATTAAATATAGGTCACAATCTTATTTAGTAGATAACTGACTCCCTTGACCTTTGCATCTTAAATTATATTCAGGATTTGGTACTTATTAGGAATAGACTGATCTCTTCATTTTGTTGGCTTAATTTAGTTTACAAGGTTCAGTATTATATTTGCATCTAGTAATGTTGATGTGAGGTGCTGTAATTGGTAGATAATTAGTTTTAAGATTTTTCATTGCTTGATTTTTTCTCGGTTCTGTACTTCAAAAATAAGCAGGCATCTGCCAATTGAAAAATCTCCAAATGCTAACATACACATTACTACTTTGATGGAACATAACACATTGACCTGTCTCCAAGCCTTGTGATTGTCTTCCAACTTCTTAATAATTAATCCTAGAACAAGTTGAAGACGTGGAATTTAACAGTTCAAATTGAGACTAGTTCTTGTTCCTAAAAATCCAGGCACATCCAGGTCTTAACAAGAGTGAAAGAAAGCGTTTGTGCCGAACTTTAGACTGCAAGAAGTTATCAATGGAAGCCTGCATGCATGCAGCTCAGAACGAGCTACTCCCACTGAGGGTGGTGGTTCAAGTCCTCTTCTTTGAGCAAGCTCGAGTTGCCATGGCTGGTGGCCAGGTCACTGAGCTGCCTAGCAACATCAAGGCACTTCTTGCTGAGAATGGTGATCTGAGAAGACCCAATGCCTCGTTGAGCACCAACGCGACTGTTCCAGCAGAAGACCAGTGGAGCGTCTCCGGTCTCAAGTCACCCAAGTCGAAGCTTTCTACTTCTCTGAGGGTGAAGCTGGCTGAAGACGATGATTTGGAGGGGAATTGCCCAGATGGAATTGAGAAAAACACTAAAGTTAAGGCTCTTTGTGCTCTTCCTGCTCGACCTAAAAGGATGTTTAGCAAGTTGTGGTCCATCAACAGAAGCGCAACAGAAAAGAATTCATAGAATTTTGCTTCATTTTCTGGTTGGGAAATGGTAACATATATGAAGGGTAATTAAAACTCTTTACCTTGTCTTTTTTATTTGTTCTTGGAAAATGCCTTGTCTTTTTAGGGTAAAAAAAAAGGATTACTGTGCATTGTTGGTGTAGTCTATTTAATAAGAGACTAGTTTCAGATATGAGAGGAAAATCCCCCAAAGGAACCTAAGTTGTGCAAACTGAATAGGACCTCTCCTTTTGCTGTATTTGTGTTAATCCCGGTCCAAAATTGTTGTTTCTTGTCTATAGATATATCTATCAATCTATCGGCACCCTGTGTTAAAAGCTTGATTACAGCTCATTGAGTCAATCGTCCCTTCACAATTGAAACTTCTGTTAATCTGTGACTGCTTTTCTAGATTAAGATGTTAATTTTTTTATCAAGTCCACACCTGACCTTGAGTTGCATACAAAGCGTATGTGTTTGCATATAAAATGATCTGATCAGATATTAATGCCGACATACTTTTTTATGTATAATTCGGAACTGCTGGTCGAGCTCTAAATCAAGATCGATCTTGTTGTATATACCATTAATGATGAGAAAATATTATTTTTTATTACAGTTTGACCTGAAAAGCCGTATTCATATGATTTGGCAGTACCTGAGGATATGAGAAAAATCAAGTATACATGTGTCAATTTGTTAATTGACACACATATCATCATCACCCACACCCTCATCATAACCACTCTAGTCACAATCATATTTTTCATCTCTCTCTCTCTCTCTCTCTCTCTCTAAGAGAGTGAAATTGAGAATACATTCTTATGAAAGCCTTTCCAGTTGTATACAAAATACTTCCATGTGCTGTGACACATACCATGTCACAGCACATGAACAAGAACAACCCAATATGGCAATATATATAGTTGGAATTCTGCAACTCTAGCTTGTAATTTATCAAAGACTGCCATGCCTATTCTTGCAAATTTCCTTTCATTAGTTGATGTTGGAGTCTATTAAGCTCTACATGCATTAAAAAATGAGTCGCTTCAATTTGCCAACCGGCTGCCCCATATTTTGTTAAAATTAGACAGAAAAAACAAGATGGAAATTAAATTGACAATGATTTGATACGCATGTCTGAATTATTATGAATTAATTCTTATATTTTTCCTCAAAAAGATAATAACTTTTTAAATTTTTGTTAAGATATGTGTCGCGGAGGCATGAGACAAGCAATTAAGATCCATTTAAGCACTATTAGAACTAATTTAGATTGCCATGCACGCATTTCCGGCCACACTTTCCATCTACATGTAAGTTTTACTTCTTTTTTAATTAGCATTGCCGGCACAGCCTTGTTAATGGTTTCTCTCAGAATTCTATGAAGTATTATCAAGGAAATCTACAATAATTAAGCACTTGATTGTGACTATCAGTATTAAAAAAAATAACTATAGCCCCTACTTTATTTTAATTCCAGTAATATAACAAGTCTGAGCCTAAGTAGAATCATCTATGTATGTAAATATATATAAAGAGAGAGAGAGAAATAGAGAGAGATTAGATATATACAGAAGTCTCATTGCCTTTTCTTTGCCACTTGCCACTTGCCACATATATATAGCTCTCTATGTGCTGTTGAATCATTAGAGAAATAACAAGCCAATGAGATAATTTATGAGGGTCCCTCTTATTGGCAGACATTCTTGTGGGTCTGAATTTGCTCATCGATCCCTAATCGTTTCACGGTGCAGTGCTATAAATATGTATATTATACCAACTTGTGGATCACATTTGTCACCAAATAAAGTATATATGTGATGCCATTTGAATTTCTGTCCATTGGATCTATGTCTCCTTTTTGGCTTGTGGAATCTCTTACATATAAATTCGTGGAGTAGTCCTAAGCACATATCCAGATCGAATTAACACTTGCTATATCTTCAAAATCAACCAAGTAAGCTGAAAGGTATCCTTGTAGGTTTTTGGGGGGGCCTATCATATATATTCAGTCAACCAGGGGTTATATATTCATCATTATGGAATCCAAAAAAAATATGGTTAATAATGAACTCAATCAGATGGCCCCCAAAATGCCACCCACCATCTCTTTCAATATTTATACATGTATAGAAATAATTTTAAAAAAAAAAAAAAGGAAAAAGAAAGGTTGCCATGGGATTAATCAATTTTGGTGGATGAGATATTGCAAATGGTAACAAATTAATGAATGTTTAGTTATGCAGGGTCCATTTAGTACTACAATGAAACCAACGGGGTTCCTGCTAAGCCCCACCATGGATTCGAAAATCTTTGAAATAATTCTTGAAAATGGGATCAATATTGGTCCCTTATCTTGAAATCATTACGCTTTCTAAAGCCTTCACTGTTTTTTGGAACAACATATGATGAACAGATTATATATATACTCCTACTAACTAAGCAGAAACTAATTATATAATGCAACAAAAGTTTGTCATAAGAGTTTAATAATATTTTTTCCAGAAGTGAGATTTCAAGCTTTAACTTCCACAAGTAACAAGCCAGCATCAAGAAAATTAGTTATTGATAGAGAGGGTTGTGAATCCCTGACAGAGAGCTGTGAATTTGGCAATCTCCTTTTAACAATACAAAATGCTGTTCAGATGGAGTTTTTTCAGCAATAGAACTGCTGAATGCATTTTACAGTTTCTAGACAACGCATATCATTGTTATAATACTTGCACTTCAGTGGAAGATTTAATTTGAAAAAAACTGAAGAACAAATCAGTGAATATGGTAAAGATGGAGTAAAGAGTACACTCCAAAGGAGCAGAAGCAACTCAACAACAGTTGAATGTATTATACAGTGCAACAAAAACAAATAAAGGACAAACTCGAATAAAAAAAGGAGAATAAAGGCTGAACTCATAGTGAAAGATTAACCAAATGAAAATGACCACCACCAAAATGTCGGCATCTCTTTGGGCAACATTTCCCTCTTAGCCAAATGATCCCGAGAGAAGCCCGAGCCCCTAAAAATTGAAGACGACAACTGCTGTTCTCTAGTCTACAGGTCAAAACACAAGACAAAACACCCAACTTTGTCATTGGACTGCCAGCCGCCTTTCTTCATTATCTTCATGCTCAACCTGAAAAGGAAATAATTTTATTTTTTCTGGAAGTTAGCATAGCCACTTTAAAGTCTGTCAAACATATAGTTCAAAACAAAAAAAAAAAAAAAAACAACATGCAATAGCCCATCAACTTGATTGAATTTTCCATTTCCTCGAGTTAACACCTTGCAATAGGAAACAAACATGTGATTACATTTTGCCTCTGGATTGATTTTATTTGCCAAAACCAATGGAAGACCTTCCAATTTTTCATGTCTTTAGCAAAATAGGTTATAAGTTAGCCAACGTACCTACTACAGTGAACATACATAACAGAGCAACCAATCTTCCTATGAAACTACTATGCAGCAAAATCTTTACCTCAACAAGTACTTTTGCTTTCTTCTTCAATTTGGCGCTAGGTTCATCTCTCTCAAGCTTTCTTTGGTACCCTCTTCTCACTCTCTTTCGATTAATTGCTACTGTGTCTTCATCTTCATCATCCATTCCAGAAGCATCTATAATTACACAAGAATACAATTTCCTTGTATTTTATAGTACTTTTCGCACTAAAACAAAATAAAATGAAATAAAATAACCAGCCAAAGCAACTGGACATGAAAGATTTGAAAATCCCCACGTTTTCAGTTTCCAAAATTCTTTCATCAATTTTGCTAAATACAAAATTCCAATGCATAATTTCTAACAGGCAAGACACACCTAAGCAACTAATAAACAAAAAGATTATGGGAGGATATATTATACACACATTACTAATTTTATAAGAGCTTTACCATTATCAAAATCTGTACGAGAATTGTCAATTGAAAGACCACCAAAATCTTCCATATCATCTTCCTCTTCAAGTTCCTCATAGCCTTCAACATATTCTATCTCAGGTTCCTGCATCTGTCAATCAAAATTAAAAGAATAAAATCATTTACCTAATATATTTAGACAGCAATGTTATCTTCACCAGCCTTATATCAGACAAAAATATAATGCAATACCTCCTCCTCTTCATCTTCACTAGCAGCCTCGAGTCCTTCCATATCAAGAACTTTATTGTATTCTTTTACAGGATAATTATATATGTCACCATAAACTCCTCTCTTAAGGCGTTCAAGCAATTCTTTTTCAATACTCTGCAGAGTTGTTAACACCATTAGTGCGAGACTAACATATTCAATTTGCATCAACATCATAAGATGATAATGGTTCTACAACCTTGTCCAAAACTGCTGCCTTTTCAGCTTTCTCCTCTCTCCTAGCTTCTCTCTTTTTCTCTTTCCTAGGCGTTGTCATTATCTTTTCCCTGGGAGATGTCCCAAAAAACAATGGATTATGAAATCTAAAACTGGAAAGAACCCAAACTTTGTCCAAAAATTAAAAAAAAATAAAATAAACTACAACTGAGCAATGCATGCATCAGCAAGATAAATAAAAAAAATGGAATGTAAGAGTATTTGATGTAGTATTGAATATTGAAAGAGTAGGAAAGAAATAAAGAAGAAGATGAAAAGAGAGAGGAGAAGAGGAGGGAGAAGATCAGCAGCCGTTGAGGAAGAAACAATCAAAAAAATGTTCATTCCATATTTCTGTTAACCCTAATTAGGGTTTAAATAGAAAATTCATAAGCCTAACACAAAGGCCCAAAATAAAATAGACCTAACACTAGAATAGCCCAAAACAAATGGATCCAAAATAACCTCTAATAAAATAAACTCAATATTAATAAAGCCCAAAACAAATGGATCCAAATAATAATAATAAAAAGAAATAAATCTGTAAATTGATGTCCGCATCAGTATTATTCTAGCAAGGATGGACTCCATCTAAATGTTCTGTTGAAAAAAAACTATCTATGCTAATATGTTATACTGCAACAAAATGCAAAGTTCTCTCAACTTTCGCCACAATATCCCATATGCTAGTCATGGAAGAATTTTCTGAGTGGAATGTCATAGTGCTCCAAGTCATTTAAAGACCACAAAGATATTTAAAAGCAAAGAACTAGTTATCCAGCTACCGATGATATCAGCCATTTGTTACTATGAAACCTACATCTTTCCCTGCAGACAAGGATTCACATATAAGGAAAAACATCATACACTAGACACTATAATGTCAGACCCACTAATGATGCTGCCAAAATGTAAATATTATTATTACAGATCTGCTTAATGTAGCAAATACAGCCTTTATCACAGCAAATGGAAGGAATTTCAAAACCTGCAAAAACACATTTTGCTAGTTGAATCTCACTAATGGTTGCAGCAAAGATAATTTGAACAATGTTTTCAGAAATCAAATAAAAAAAACAATGCAATATACCATTATCTAGCATGTTAAAAAATGCTGTTCTACCATACAGATGTTGGTAGGAAAACAATGAAAGCAAGAAATGTGTGAACCTTGTTTTCAGAGCAAGTTTCCTCATACGTATCCGCATCTGAGTCATTTTTGTCAATCGTTGTTTTGTCTTGTGTACAAGAAACTTAGGCCAATACATCTGGCAATTCACAACAACGGAACACATCAAGCAATTGAAGGTTCTTGATATAAATATAAAATGTATTAACACTCCTGCAATAATGAAAGAAAGATCTAGTTCTCCTATACCAGATGCTTGTCAATAATTTCAAGGGCTTTTTCGTAATTTCTTGGCAGCTTAACTCTTTCCCATAATTTGTTTGGCATATGAGCCCTTTCTATAGTTTTCATATATAAGAAGAAGACTCCTGTAGAACATCAAGGTAAAATTATACAATGATGAGATACATTCAGTTTTGCACACATGCACATCCACCCAGATATACAAATGATTCATTTTCGGGAATTGATGAATAAGATTGGTTATGCAAAAACACGCACACGCGCACAAAATCAGTTTTCAGTACTTCTTGCACGTCATTGAACAGATATGCTACCCTGCACTTGACCAGCCAAAATTTAAAAAGAATAACATCTTCTACTCAACAAGTAGACTAATGTTTCAACACTTCTCACATAACATAAAGACGTTGACAGCCAAATTTCAGCATGGCAGAGTCTCAAACAACCCCCACCCCCCCCAAACAAAAAACAAAAAACAAAAAAAAAACAAAATAATTATAATAAATAAATAAATAATCAATATGAAAATAAATCCCGAGACTGTTCTCTAATGATTCAATAGAATTCCCATTTCTCACTTTTTGCATATTTTCACACACAGCAAGAGCAAAATAAAAATTACACGACAGAGATCTATCCCTTCCTTTCGTCTAGAGCCTCCCTTAAGGAATATTTATTAAACCTTCAATTACAAATTGTTGGTCAACCAAAAGTGAAAAATAAGATAACACATACAGACACAGGGTCACAAGGGACATACAATGCGGAGACGCTGACGTGATATTTCAAAAAATATGGACACAATGGGGCAGGAAAGTGTTACAGATAAACATATATTTTTTACACATGAAAGAAATAGTTATTCATTAATTCTTGCATACATTTATTTTTAATTTATATCCATTATAAAAAAAAAAATTATTCATATATAAATTAGAACTCATGGGTTTAAAGTTCCTAAGTGTAAAAATATAAAAATAAAAATAAAAATTGACAAACTATTAATAGATATTAATTAATCCCATTTTCATATTATTATTTAATTCTGAATTTTTCTTTTTTAAATCACAATGCGTTTCATATATCTAAGTGATGGACGACCATCCTCAAGTGTCCAAGAGTTTTCGATTTAAAAATAAAAATAATAGGGTGAGTTTAGATGAGTATTCAACACAAATGAGAGCGTGTTAACAGAATTTAATAACACTGTTACCTGCCCAATTTTTTTTTTGTGCTGACAACATATACAAACATAAAGAGATACTAATATTTGCATTGACAAACGGGAACCTCCCTGCTTTTTTCTTTCAATACCAGAAATATAAGCAAAACAATCCAGCAACTGTGCAAAGAAGAACTGCACTACATCCATGGACAATCTTAACAAATCAACAAGAACAACAAAAATTAACTCCAAAATTAAGAGCCAAGCGCATCACAAATTGCAGCCGGTTATTTAAGAACAAACAAACAGGGAAACCACCGGAGCAGAGTCTGAAATCATATTTGAAACCCATACAAATGGACAGAGAAGTAATCAAAATCTGCACTAAACAGTCGAAAGCAACATAAGAAGAGGCAGGAGAGACAAGAAATCAGTACCGTCATGGTCACGAATGGTGGCGTAACGACTGTTAGCGAGGGGGCAAGAGCTCCGATTACAAATCCCGGTCACGTTATACGGGTTCCGGCAGAAATTTCCCGTCGTTATTCTAATCGACACCGCCCCCAAAAATCAATACAAACCCATCACTCACTCACTCAATCAATCAATCAGTTCAAAATGGAATCGAACACGAAAAGCAAATAAAAAATAAATTAATAAATTCAGCTAAAAGAGACTTACTTGGCCATGAAACTGCAGTGGTTGTGCCTGATAACTTGCCATATGACCTCGTCGTGCTGCATCTTTAATCAACTGCAGTTTCTTATTAGCTGATTTCGTTGATTATAATGTAATATTGCGTTGATATGCCCAAATGATTGAAGACGAGATCAGAGATATTTCTAGGGTTTATGGGTTCCAATTTTCGAAGCTGAACCCCGATTTCTCGAGAGGGAGGGCTTTAGGTTTTGGTGTCCTGTGAATTAACGGACAGGACGGAGACTCTACCCGAGTCCGACCCGTTTCGGAGTGGGTTAAATTGACCCATCTAATTGTCAGGAACCATGGGTCCCATAATTAGGTTCAAATTTGTTAATTTTTTTTTTGGCCCTTTTCTTACCTTTTTTTTTTTTTTTTTTTTGGGTTGAAAAGATAAGCTTAAAAATATTAGATAACTTATTCCCATTAATAAGCCCCCCTTTGATATGCTAGCGTTTATGTTTTTTATTCATGTTTTCTATTTGTTAAATTTGTTTGCATTTTTTAGTTTTTTAAAAAATAAAAACTTAAACAAAAATATATAAATAAAAAATCATTTTCACTATATTTTTTTATTAAAAATATTTTGTCCATTTTAATAATTTTTTAATTTTTGTTGTATCATATTAAAATGAATTATTT
>JAVXUM010000001.1:12951265-12971697 GCA_035590655.1 Pouteria glomerata
CCGGTTCAGGTTGTGCCACCTTGTGTTTGAGAATTACCGAAGGGTTGGTAGCTAGCAGTTGTTAGGCACGAAAATCATTTTGTATGGAATCTCATCTCAGACGAGCTGAAAACTAGGAAGAATTTTTTCTGCTAAACTCTCACACAAACATTTATACTCATCAGCAAAGTTCTGAGAAATTCAAATTTTCTTTCTTTGAATATGGCTTTAAGAATTGGTAAAGGCTGAACAGAACAATGAAATGCTCGTCAGTATGCAATTAGAATCAGACCAATTAGCTTGTTTACTATACCAGACAAGAGGGGGGAAATCTTAGAACAAATCTTAGGAAGATGTTTCGACCAAATAATTCTCAATTTCACGCTTCCCATCTTCCTCTTTTTCTTGAATGGATTTTGATTTGCTTGAACTTTCCACCTGTGATAATTTTAAGATGTGTTTGAATTGTGAATTTGGTGAAAGAAAAGAAAAGAGAAGAAGAAAGAAAATGAAAAGAATGAAATATAAAATCTCAAGGATGTATTTCTGTTTGATTTTTTTTTTTTTTGGTAATTTTAAAATTTGTTTTGAAAATGTTAAAATTACCCAAAAAAAACATTCCTCAATATATTAATTTTCTAATATATATATATATATATATTTCTCCCTCATTCTCAAACTCTTTATTTTGACACTTCCATTTTCTACTACAGTCAAATAAAAGAAGTAATTTTGAGTCCCATTTTCCTTCCTTTTCTCTTCAAAAATTATTGATCCAAAAACAATCACAATGATAAACATTCTTTCAAGAGATGGTCCGCTTTGGTGCATTTGCTTTGACAGATACGCATTTGTTTGAATGACATGCATGCCATTACTACACTCGAGGCTTTTTCACAACCTGTGATTAACGATAACTGATCATGTTTATTCAGGTGGCATCATACTTTGGTTGGCCTGTATCCACTACACATTGTATTATAGGATCCATGGTTGGATTTGGCCTTGTCTATGGGGGAACTGGAGCAGTCTTCTGGAGTTCGCTGGCAAGGGTGATTTCGTCGTGGGTGATCTCCCCTGTAATGGGAGCAATGGTTTCATTTATTGTCTACAAATGCATCCGCAGGGTACGCACTCATTATCTGACTTTGAACAAATAGATTTTCTAAAATACAATAAAAAGATTCTTTATTTAACAGAACTCACCATTAGATTCTCCAAACTATTCTCAACAACAAAAAATGCGATAATAGCATCTCCACATTTTAAGAGAGAACATAGAACTTCTCTAAAATAGAGAGGATGTAGAGACACTATCTACATCAGTTTCTCGTTTCTCTCAAGTGAATATTTACTTTCAGAGATATTCTATTTCTCTGCACTTGGAAAGCCACCCTAGAGAACTTCAAAGTAGGAATAGATGGATACTAATATGGGACTTTTTCCACTCCTCTCTCTATTAGAGAAGATGTTCAAAGAAATTATTGTAGACGCAGTCAACTTATATACTTTCCGCATCTAAAATTTTGGTAGATTTTGAAATGATATCCACAATTCTAACCTCCTTTACATTTTTTTTTTTTTAGTTTGTTTACAGTGCTCAAAACCCGGGACAGGCAGCTGCTGCAGCTGCACCCATTGCAGTTTTTGTGGGTGTTACTGGAATCTCATTTGCAGCCTTCCCTCTAAGCAAGACATTTCTTTTGGCTCTGGTCCAGGCTCTAGCATGTGGCACTGCCGGTGCAATCCTAGTTTACAGAACCATCCGAAGACAACTCGGTCACCTTCTAGTCGAGTCTGACTCACCACAGTCAGGGCCAAAGGAAACCATCACCCACGGCAAGGCTATGGGGTTCCTCACTGATGTTGCAGGACCCAAGGGTGCCCAGCTGGAAATAGTCTATGGAGTCTTTGGGTACATGCAAGTCCTCTCAGCCTGCTTCATGTCCTTTGCCCATGGTGGAAATGATGTGTCCAACGCAATTGGGCCTTTGGCTGCAGCGTTGTCTATCCTCCAAGGAGGGTCGGCAGGAGCTGATATCGTCATTCCCAACGATGTTCTTGCCTGGGGAGGATTCGGGATAGTTGCAGGGCTCACGATGTGGGGGTATAGAGTGATAGCTACAATTGGGAAAAAGATAACAGAGTTGACGCCAACTAGAGGATTTGCAGCCGAGTTTGCAGCTGCTTCTGTGGTTCTATTTGCTTCAAAACTGGGACTGCCCATCTCAGGAACCCATACACTAGTTGGGGCAGTGATGGGGGTGGGGTTTGCTCGGGGACTTAACAATGTTAGAGCAGAAACAGTGAAGGAGATTGTGGCTTCTTGGGCTGTGACAATACCAGTTGGTGCTATTTTTGCTGTCTTCTACACGTGGATCTTTACTAAGTTCTTGCCGCCCATATTCTGAGGTTCTGTAAATTTGAAAGAACAGTTTGGTGTATGTGATTAATTATAAATCACTAATATTTTTTGAAGTGATTTCTCAAATGATTCTGTTTCTAACATTTTTAGGGTGATTTCCTTAAGGGTGAAATCACCATTACCTCCGGAATGAGAGAATAAAGACTACTACATCTGGAATTGAGGCTAGGAAATTTGTTTCTTCTTCTTCTTCTTCTTTTTCATTGATCAGTACAGGGATTGATGTATGATATAGAGATTATCTAATCTGGTCAATAACAGTTACCATACAGAACGCTAACTAGAAGATTTCTCTCTCCCAGGAAGTTAAAAACCTAACATGGAAGCAGAGTTCACCTTTCCAAATACTTCACCGCTATCTGAATTGTAAACCCTTTGCCTAGAATATTTATAAATCTCAATACTACCATCTAATCATCGGAGTTTTTTTCCGTACAAGGAAATTTATAGCATTAAAAAGGCAGGTATGGGACCTAATCTTGTTTGGCATTGCATTCCAAATTATCATGGAAAAAACAATTTTAAATTCTAATGGCGGCAGATGCTCCAGAAAGTACAGTCAACTACTAGTATCTGCTCAGGACTCAACACCAGCACCAGATCAACCGCAACCAATTCATGGAATAAGTGACGCAAATGGCATCAATTCAAACAATATATCAGTGAGATATGGTACGCATATTTAGATGCAATGGTGGGATTCTATCTATAAGCCAAAAAAAAAAAAAAAAAAAGGCGATATCGAACCAGGGGAAGAAGAGTTGGAACTTACATTTAAAAAAAAAATTACTAGTTGAGATGAAAAAAGTAGAAATATTCTGACAACTAAAAAATATGGGGAAAAAAAAAAGAGTAGAAGAAAAAGAAAATGTGGAATTTTTTGCAAAGAAAATTTTGCAAGGGCTCAGCCTAGTTTGTTAGTTTTCTTGTCCTCGAATTTCTAGCTACTTAGTAGTTATGCACGACAGATTTGGCAGAAACCATTCAGCCAAACTGTATGTCAGACTAGAGAATATGAGTCTTACCACAATGCCAAGATAACAGACATCAAAATGACAATCCAGTAGAGGATGGTATTCATACTGGATTCTGTATAGGCCTCCAGTGATAATTATTGCTCCTCAACTACAACATGATTTTGAACTTTGAAAGAAGTAAGTCAATTTTGAATTTAGACAATCTAGCAAAAGTTGACCACGAAAATTTTGAATAATAATTTTTTATTCAAAATTAAGTGGGGGACGCGTTTTCTAATTTAGTTTACTAATGTGACTGAAAACTCAGGCTTATTTCAGACAAATACAGTTAAAATTCCTAATATTTCAAAACTAAAGATTCAAAATTTTAAATTTAAAAAAAAAAAAAACTTTATATAAAAAAAAAAAAAAGGGTCAAGGTTAAAATTCAAAAAGCATCGCTAAGCATATCATGTCGTCTCTCAACATATTTGTGTAATCACGCATTTCCATCTAAGCAAATTTTGTCAAGAATCTTGTTTTTGGTAGTCAATTACCAACATATGTATCTCAACTGCCGTACTTACTACTCAACACCCTCCAACCGAACTTCCTTGCCACGGTCCAAGAACCTCCGTGTCTCTTAACAAAGTTTAGTATCTCCACACTTGGCCTGGATGAGATTAAGTTCAGAACAAGGCCTAAGAACCTCTCCCTGAGAGGGTATCTTCCACCCCTGAGCAACCCGAGAGTCTCATGGCCCTCCCTCTCCATGTGGAATCATTGGGAACCAACAGTTTTGTGGGTAAAATTAAAGAATCCATTAAGGGTCACTCAATCAATCAAGACAAACCTAATATTATATCCTCATCATATTAAATGACTGTAAATTCATAATGCATGAGCACACAGCAAAAGAAGCTATTTACTTGACCAAGTCAACTTCTCACTTTTCTCCATAAGCCTGACCCCTCTCCTCTATATCCTCCTCCATCAACCCCACAAGATACACTACTACAACCCTTAACCATAATCATAAACTCTGCTCCTGTGTGCCCTCTCTCAATCCATATGACCCTAGGTCTCATATTGACTAGCAGGGGAAGTAATCCAAAAGGCAAGTCCATAAGTAGAATATCAATTAAAAGAGTATAACAAACATATTTATTAGAGTGATTCGGCTTGTGGCTGTTATCGAAACTAAATTGCAACATAAACAGGGCAAACTGCAAAGAAGGATCTAGATACCAGATACTAAGGACCATCAAGGACCTGTAAATGAGTCATGGGCAGATCTCTTGCACAGAGGCTAAGCTGGGCTCCCAGTCCAACTCCCTCCACTTTCTTGGCTTTTGGATGGGGGGTACAAGTGGCTTCTTCCCTCTTGGACATTTTCTTTGCAAACATGTAGGCCAGATTTCTCTAGAGGGGTAGAAGTCCTTTGCAGAACAAACAGATTATTCTGGGCAATCTCCGCCTGCGTCTGCAATGCCATGCTCATTTAATAGAACTTCTTTGCCCTCAGTTGAGTCTTTTACTTTGCGCTTATCCGGGTGTGGGTGTTTGCACTTCAGTTTCCGTATGGCTGTAGATGGGATCATATAATATTTGTAACCAAGCAACAGCTTCTCATCCACAGACAAAAGAGATTCATGTGGATATCTGAAGACTTCTGGTCTGGCCACACACATCCCAGGATATTTTTCCATTAACTCAGATGCAGGAATCTCATTTTGATACAGCTCTTCACGCCCACTTGCATGAATTATTCTCACAGTAATATTCTTCAATTGCACACTCAAGTCCACTGAAATAGGAGTGTTTCCCAATTCATTCTTTTTTCTGGTTTCCCTGATGCCACACTGAAACAACCCAAACAAACACATTTCTTCTGAACAGCCAACAACTAGAATGCCAAGTGCTCCAATTACTGGAAATGAATTCCAATTTCACAGGGAGATGAAAGCAATTACATGAGGTATTTCAAAGTGACTAAGCATTGCCCATATCTTTTTGTGTTTCATGGCCGGCTTTCTCTATTTTAACATGTTTCCAGGTAAGACCAGCGATAAATCCAAAACTTAACAGAAATATTTTTCTGTCCAAGGAATAATATTTCTGTTTTTTTTTCCTCCCATGTAAAAACCTTAAGTTGGCCATAAAGAAAAATGCATGTACCAAGTTTCAGAAATAGCTTATCAAATTGGCCTTCTGCCAGCTCTGCAGACACATCCTTGAGCTAATATCATACTCCCACAGACCTGACAGCACCTGGCGTTCCAACTTCTTCCTCCTCCCACTGATCCAGTTATTGTGAAGAATAAAACAGCCCTTCTTTTCGCAAGTTGCTTTAATGTTCTTTCCCTCCCAGAGATCTTGGAAAGCACCATTTGGGAATAGATCTCTGTCCAAAAAATAAACAGTAAGATTTGTTTCAGGTTCCAAACACTGGTTATTGCCCACACGATTGGATCCACCTTCCCCACATAATGTATCATAGAAGCTTGGCTGCTCTGAAAGATTGGATGTAGCTGCATGCTTCACTACCTTCTCCAGTGCAGCAACAGTTGAACCATCAGTGCGAGCAAAGTAGAAGCCAGAATTCAAGCGGCGAGGCAAGTTTATGGGTCCTGCAGTCAAGATACAAAGAATCCAATTTAAAAATTTTACTCTAAAAGAAATAATAAAATGGAGGATTCCCTAAAATTGTATTGCTATTTTTAGTTTCTTTTGTGGGGTGTGTGCGCGCGCGTTGGGTAGGGGGGGTGGGGACCATATTCTAGTATTCCAGATGAAGCTGTCCTGCACATTTAGCCAATCAGTTTTGCTAATCTTTTTCCCTTAAAATATCACCAATAACTACACATGGGCTATCACGAGAAAGTATTTCCAAAATTAGGATTCTAGGAATCATCACCTGTATTTTTATATTCATCAGACTGTGCCACAAGAATTGCAGGCCCAAAAGAGTAAAGAAATGGTAATGGATTTTTGAACCAATAGACATCAACATCACTCAGAAGTACATTATAACCCATTTTCAGTATTTTTAGAACCAGCCTGGACTTCACTTTGGTTACCCGCTGAAAGCACTTCGTTCCAAAGTGGCAGTCATTAAAGCTGATGTCAGTTGGAGCAAGTGAATCCTTGAAAACAGGTAGACCCTAGCAAAACATACATCTTTCAAATTCACAGAGAGAGAGAGAGAGTTAAACTGAAGTTGAACAGATATGAAAATCAGAAGATATCCAAGGTCTTTGACAATGAATGTTAAGGGCTATCTACATATGAATTAAAAACTAGGGTGAAAACCAAAGACAACGGGGGCCATCTCCATATATGAAATGGAATTAAGGGTGACTACTAAAGGCAACAGAACGTGTTAGAGCTGATTACCTGTAGGACAGAGAACTCATAAAGTTCGCGATCAAGAGCGCAGACCACAAAGTTTGAGAGCAGGAGGTGCCGTATTCTGCAGACCCAACTCATAAGCATGTCCTTGTAACTATATCCCGCAATCACTAGAACAATTGTCTTATTCTGGTCTGCAAGCATCGAAAGGAGCATTTCTAGGGAGAATGGAAGAGACGGTGATGTCATTGGTATCAACTGGTCCTTCAAATGGCAGTCCCTCATTCCATCAGCTCTCTTAAAACCATCTATGCAATCTACAATTTTCTTCTGTATACTGGATCCCAGGACCTTTTCCCTCCTTAAGCTGAATGGTCTCCGGTATCCCAATGGACAAACCATATTTTCTGCTGAATTCACAAAAAGATATTGTCCACGGCACTTGAAAAATTTAACCAAGTTAGAGTAATTGGCTTCTTGAAAAAGCAATGATCCATAGAGACCCGCAAGATGGGAATTTCCCACATCCTCCCAAGTTTTTCCATTATTTGTGACATTAGAGCCTCTGAACAACTGATCAGACCTACGGTCAAGGACATTCAGATAGAAATTTGAGATGGTCCAACTTGCATCAAATAAGAACCTGATGCCAGATGACATGGCTTCATTAATGACCCAGTGGTTGTGGAGCCCCTTTCCGAACAAGAAAGGAGGAAGGACTCCCGCATGTAAAGGAATATCCCCATTGTTCCATGCCAGAAGCATCCTATCTTCACAATGCTTCCACTGCCGAGCCTGAGCAAGAAACTCCTGCAACTGATGAAAGGAGTACAATTTCAATGGAAGTTGCCATGAAAGCCATCCAGATCCAATCTACATCAGGTTATTCCATACCTTCTCAATTCTAATCCATTTACCATCGTCTCCTAGCCAATGCTTTCCATCTTCATCCAAGTGAAATGGGAAGTAGGAAACATCCCGTGAAAAGGCAATAAGAAGCCAATCATGATCAAGTTTGTGAGCATAATTTAGTGTCAAAATGAAGTCGGGCAACAGAATGATTTCGGGATCAACAACAACAGAAATATCTGATTTGGATGCCTGCGATCTTGCAATCATTGAGTGAAAAAACGGGGTACCTAGAAACCTAAAATGGATACAGATTAGGTGACTTGGGGATTTCAATTCACCCTGCTACTCAACTTTTAACATTTCTTAAAGAACATAATTGAACCTACCATTTTATTGCCACATTTGATGATAACATCTTGCAAATATAATCTTCTGACTACAAGAAATATTGAATGAATTTGTCTCATATTGTTTTATATGATATTCAAAAATTCTTCAATTTTCCATCATATAATAACAGTGACCATTCAACTCAACAT
Source organism: Pouteria glomerata (assembly GCA_035590655.1). NCBI lineage: Eukaryota > Viridiplantae > Streptophyta > Magnoliopsida > Ericales > Sapotaceae > Pouteria > Pouteria glomerata. Next base: position 12,959,368 of record JAVXUM010000001.1, read on the forward strand.
CTGGATGCTACACAACGTTCCAACCCATTTTAATCTAGAGACTGCTCCAAAGCAGGACGGGAACAAAAACTTATTCCAAGCAAAGAAATAATGGTTAAGTTCTGGCAACCATTGAATCCCTTATGTGACATTTGGTTTGCATTTATATTTTTTATTTTCTATTTAACGTGTTTTATGTTTTGAAAATCTCAAAAAAAGAAAACAGAAAACGCATTTGGTTTGACATTTTCTATTTTTTTTGCGTTTTGAGATTTTCCTTGCTTTGAGTTAAAAATGCTGAAAATGATTTTTGTCATTTTGTATTTCATGTGTAAACCCATTTTATGTTTTCTAAAACAGAGTTTAAAAAAATAAGTGATTAAATATGTTTTGAGCTGTTTTCTTTATTTTTAAAAATACAAAATAGAAAAAAAAAAATGAGTTCAAAACAAGTATACCAAATGACACCTTAATTATTCAAATAAATTCAATTTTCTTCAGCACACATTTTAAGTGCTGTATTCTCCTCTTCTTTCATGTCCTTCCCATCAATATCTTTATTCCTCTCAAGTTTCCAAAAATCTGTTTGTATATTTCTATTTATCATTGTGGGCCACTCAAGCAGGATACCTAATGTGACAAGAAAACCAACACATCCCATTCCTATCCCAAGTGGTGGCCCAATCCACTAACAATTTTTTTTTTATCTCTCCCTGCATTTAGGGGTGTCAAATCAGCTCGATCCTAAACATTTCTATCCAATGCAATTGTCCACCAAATTACTTAAACCTCTGTGGCAACAATCCTTTACAACTTGTTGAATCTTTTGGACTTCATTCTCTATCTAAATCCTCTCATCCATGTTCAAAGAGTTAAAACAGACTCTTTTACTGTCAAATCATGAAATTTTCCACATAACTAAGAAGCATAAGCACTTCTTCTTTATCTTATTCTTTATGCTTAATTTTTATATTTGGATTAGCTCATCTTCATATGTTTATTGATCTCTTCTTTGTTTGTATATATTTTTAAGTTACATGCATTCCCTTCTTCTTATTTTGCACATCATAGTATGCAATATCCTAGAATGACTATATCACTTCTAAGGTTTTTTTCATTGTTAATACCACTTATTTTAAGAATATTGGCAATAGACCACCAACACCCACCTACTGAAAGCGAACAAGTTGAAAACTATGGGCATAACTTCACACAAATTGTGGAAATTGATATCTGCAGAGGAATGGACAAATAAAAAGAACAATAAAACCAAAATTCTGTAGATCTGTTGGAGGAACAAAATCTTTAAACCTATATTCCAAGAACATCAAAGAGATTACTGTAGATATACAACATTTGGACATTTAAGCAGATAGAACTTCAGATCTTGTCTGAGTTTGAAATAAATGTTGGCTTAGAATAATAGGACAAATTTTGTTATCATAAGAGTTTGGATGGATCCCATAGGCAATATTTGTCATGCGAGTAAATTACTAAAGAAAATTATTGTGTTTAACAACCCTACACATAAAAACTACCATGAAAGACAATGCTAGAGAAAAGAGCATCTTCTATAAGGAAAGAATCACTATTAAAATTCAGTGATGCGAATGAAACGTATGGCAGTGTGCGGCCAAAGTGATTTTGTTTGTTGCAAAGCTAGATACCCTCCATTTTGGGTTGGGGCAAATGAGTCAGCACAGCTTAAATTTACCTCTTTATTGGGTTGTTTTAGTTGATAACAGAACAGAAATATTTCAGTAAAAGCAAGACAAAGTATGAATAACACATTTGAAGCACGTTCAGCTAAGAATTCAATAATAAGCAGATGAAATCTAAAGTCCTTACGTGAAATCGATTTTGGGTTCAACCGAAACCCGGGAACCAAAGCCACCTGCAAAAGAAACAACAGAAGGGTCCTTGCTGAACAGAACAACGGTGATATCTGGGGATAAACCAAGCCATGATCGAACAGCAAGAATCTGCCTTTCCCCAACAGAGCCACCGAAAGGGGCAGGCGCTGTAAATATCGTGATTGTGGGAGTGCCCGCATTGCTGAAACTATTGCGAGCGATTATGGGTCTGGTGATCTGAGCTTTAATGGAAGAAGGCAGATTCAAAGTAACATAGAAGGAGACAGCAATCAAGAGAATGCCACATAACCAAACCGACAATAAACCCCTTTGCAATACCTGCAAGTCAAACTTGTTCCCTCAAGAACATTGCAAAAACAAGTGTGTGTGGGTGTGGGTGTGTGTGTGTGTGTGTGTGTGTGTGTGTGAAAAGCTGACATGGGTTTAGCGGCCATGATAAGACCTTCTTGTTGTAGCAGAAGGGAGAGAAAAGAGAAGAGTCTTCCATTGCCGCTGCTGCTGCTGCTGCTGCTTCTGCTGTTGAGAACAAAAATAAAAACGAGGAACCCTTTTGATCTGTACTATTGGGAGTTGGGTTATATATATATATATAGAGAGAGAGAGAGAGAGAGAAAGAGAGAGAGAGAGAGAGAGAGAGAGTGAGACTTTAACGGAAAGTAGTATAATGGAAGGTACACCAACACAAGCAAGGTGGCACACCAGGAACCAAGCAAGGGGAGAGCCGACCACATGAGAGAGAATCAGCGGTAACATTGGGGGCGTCGACTTTCCTCCAAGATCTGAATAATGGAATCGCCCCCCGCGAAGTCAAAAGCGACGCTTTGCTCAATCCTGTCATCTTCAATTATCAATGATATTATTTCGCAAAGCATCTCACGGTGTACGGCTCCGTTTGGCCTTCATAGTTGGGAACTCATCAGTTATTAATTTATTATTATTATTATTATTATTATTATTATTATTATTATTTTGAAAAGCATTACAGACATTTGGTCTTTGCCTGAATGCATTGGGCAAGAGGCCCGCCACAAAATTGCAACAACGCGGCCACGAGTACGCAAAAGAAAGTCCAGATATCCTCTTCTGCTTCATTTAAACAGAAACTTACTCTCCCCCAAAATGAAGAAAAATACAAATTCACTCAAAAAAATCCCATGAGACAAAATGACTTAAAATAACTGCCAGTAGTGTGTTTCAGCACCCCTTTAGATACATACAGCAGTACTTGATACATGAGAACATGCAACCTTGATTCCACAAAACAAAAAGATATTCAGATCCATCCAAGCCATAAATCAAACAAAAAATATTCGGTTTCATCCAAAATAAGAGAATCGTTGCGAGCTTCAAAGATACCCTTTGCATCATCCATCTGCCTTTACTGTCTCATCAAAGATACCCCATGCATCAATCCATCTGCCTTGAATGTCTCATCAAAGATAGCCCATGCATCAACCGTCTGCCTTCAATGTCTCATCGAGCTTTTACCCATGCAAGGATGTGATACAGGACCAAGGACTACCATCAATGCAAGCATTTACACTAAAGTCGTAATACCATAGCCTCTGTAATTGCATTTGCGCATTAATCTTTGTACAAGAAACCTCCAGTTTTGCTGTAATTATATCTTCTAACTGAAATTCTTGCACCAAGTTCAAAGCATCTGAAGACAGCGTCCTTCCCAATCATCTTTGGCGACGAACAGGTGACCTAGACCTTGATCTCCTTCCCCTGCAAATAGATTCAATGGTTAACAAAATAGCATTTCTAAAAAAATAAACCAAGACCAGATTCTTTCACCTGAGTTTCTTATTGTTAAGATGATGGATGGTGTTTGAAATTAGATATAATACAATCTTAAAAGACTGAGAAACAATATACCTGGTGTTCTCAAGAGAAGAGTAGGGAGAATGCCTGCGCTGAGAATGCTTGCTATGTGGAGACCGCGAATCTTGTCTAACAATGAAAACATTCCATACTAAGCCAGTAAGTAGAAACAAATAATTAGGGAGACGAATGCTCAGCCTCGCACACAGCTGAGCAATACAAGGATTTGTCCGTTGCCACAATCTATTCTGCTTCTAGTGGCATAAAATAACATCTAATATTATTAAATATCATACTATACCATGAAAAAACAATTAAAAAACTCTATAGTCAAAGGCACAGGAAATAGCTAAAACATTAACAAAAACAGCTCATCTGCTCTAACTGAAGGGGTTCACCTAAAACCCCTCGTCTAAATGACAGACGGAAAATTCTTCAACGCAAGTCAGAATTCATAAAATGGTATCCAACTATCCACATCACCTTGTGGTAAAACAATATTGTTGAAAAGAAGCCAGAAATGTGTATGCGCCTAATGTTACTCCAGTTGAGTACTATATTGAACTATCTTTCCACAAATAAAAACACCCAAACTGAACATTTTTGGCAACATACAAAATCATCCAAAGAACTTGATGTCATACAGTGGCCATGTTTTAACTCCAGATAGCCTTTTCTTTTGGTAATTAACTCCAGATAGTTGGAGTCAAGGGTTTCAGCAGTTCAGTAGAGTTGAGAATATATTACAGACCAAGAACGTCTCACAAGCACGCACAGACACAGTATGAATGGGGTGCTCGCTAGATTAAAACAAGAAGGCCACAAAATCACCATCAAGACAATGGACAAGTTCTCTTTTAGGAAAGTCATATAATCAACGGGAAAATAAGTGATGACAAGACCACAATTTCTCACATTAACACAAACTAGATAACAAAACCACCAGTCCAAAAAAAATACTAAGTCGTCATCAACTTTGCCGATGTATATTCAAGGAGCCAAGATGGGCTCAATCAACATTTAGTTTCAACCACTGCACCAGCATGCCACATCAACAGAACATGTTTTATCATACCACATCAATATGATAAAATGGTAAAACAACCTTAAAGATAGCCAGTGGACAAGACCAAGGTCTCAATCCAGAAAGTTTAACATTTTACAAAAAACTAACATAATCTTAAATCATAATTGTTAATACAGCTTGCAGAAAACAACAACAAATATGACCATGAAATTTGACAATAGAGAACGTATTTTCCAACCCTGGGATTGTCTCCATTACTTGATTTTAAAGCCATAAGGAAGCAACAAGTTTAATTGATATTAATCCCTCAAGGAAGCAACCAGTTAAAATACCCAAAACCCAACATTAGACAAGCAAAGAGAGTGAACCAACATGAAAATACAGTGATGGAAGAAATTCAAGGCAGAATCACTCTTTGGTCAATCATTGGCACATTTTGGGATGAATTCAATTTTGGACAATCTTACAACGATGTCGAGACAACAAGCACAATCCAAATATAACTTGCATAGCAAGAATAAGATTTGGCCACATGCAAACAATGGATGCTCTATCACTATGTATGCAGTCCTGCAATCACTAGAAGAGGAAATATACCACTCCCTCTCCTGTTTACCACATGTTACATCGGGACCCTATAGGCCCTGGATGTAGCGCAAAAGTAACCTAAAAGGAATCAACTAATTGAGCAGTCATCAGGCTTATCCATTTTTTCAACTCCACAGCAGTCTATTTGGTGATGATGGTCTGGTTTGAAGGGGGAATAAATCCCATGGTTCACAACGAGGACTATAGAGGATAGCAATTCATCCAGAAATTAGCTTGTGGTATTAACAAAACGAAAAGGCATCAGAGACATCTTTCTACCACATGCCAAAAGCAAATTAAAAGACAATGTGGCTTGGATCTTGAACCGTGGAATTCTTCTTGCAGTAGAAACATAGGATGACTTTGCTTTGTAACCCTCGTACTATAACAACGCTCCCAACATTGTAAGACCAATGTTCTATAAGTGGTCAATAAATATACAGATATTTATGCGTATTTACATAGATATGGTAAATCAGAAAGATGAAAAGAAGAAAAATGTTTAAACAGAGTACCTTCTCCTGGATCTGTTAGGTGATGGTGACAAGTTACGCCTTTTTGAGTGAAGCTTCCTGCGGCACACAACCAAATATAAGCAGCTGCATTATAGCTTGGGAACAAAAAGAAGAAGAGACAAGAAATCTGATGGTTAACCTTTTAGAATCATCTGAAGATTCACCACTTGAATCATTAGCATGACTAACCACTGACTTGTCCTTGCTGTTTCTACCTCTACTACCAACTGAAGAAGAACGACGCCTCTTATGCATGCTCGATTCATTTGCAAGCTTATGTCTTGATCTTTCTCCCCTCTCATCCTTTGTTCGTTCTCTTCTTCTATCAGTATCTTCTTTAGCATTAACTCGTCTGTCTCTCTCTTTTTCCTTTTTATCATCCTTAACATCAGGATGAATAGACCTTTTTCTTGAATCAGAATCCCTTGCTTTGTCTCCAGACTTGCCACCATGCTCTCTCATTTTCTCTTTGGAACCATTCCTACTATCTGTTCTTTCCCTCTTTACATGCCTCTCATCCTGCCTCCTACAACTCTCATCTTCTCTCTCATCTATTCTATCCTTACCACTATCAACCTCCTTAATAACGTCTTTCCCAGCAGAACTCCTTTTGGTTTCACGTCTATCAGTCTTATCCTGTTTATTTCTAGCTTCTCTACCTTGAGAATTTTCTGTACTGGACTTCTTGGCACTAATATTCTCAATAGGTAGTTCAGTTTTCATAGCATTTCCCCACAAACTATGATCTGGCCTGGAGGCATCAACACTCTCTGGCCTTTTCTCACCATCTAATTTATCCTCATCATCCACAGTTCCAGACACCATCTCAGAAGAATATCTAGATCCAACATCGCCATCAGATGACCTCCTACCTCCTCTGTTATCCCTCAACTCATTAACAGTGCCTTGATGAATTGTGGCCCCATTAGGGCCCATCATGCTGGTGTCACCCTCCACATTTCTGAGACCTTTATTATGCCTTCCAGTTTCTGCCTGTAAACTGCCGTTCTCAACTGCATGTTTATCTTCTGAAAGGTTTCTCGTACTCAGCTGTTGATGAACAGGTTTTTCATCATCCTCGTCATCATCAGACCCATAATTAGCTAGACCCAAGACATCTCCAGGAGAACTAGAACTTGACTTTCCGCTATCCTCTTCATTTTCAGAGCCCTTGGCTTTCCCTGGAATTAAAACCTTAGCAGAAGCCTTTGGAGTTGGAACTGCTGGAGTAGATGGTGATGGTTTATGATTTGGAGTGACAACATTTTGGTCAACTGTAAAAAAGACGTGACAGCAGATGTAATTTTAGAGAAGGAATAAAGTTGCCAAAGATGTTGAGTAATCTTACCACAAAAATAAAAAATAAAAAATAGAGATCTATAAGTCACTTAAAAATTACCTTCAACAGTGAGCTCATCTTCATCCAGAACTTTTGTAGCAATTTCATCAAAAAGTTCATCAGTGACCTGTTCAAAACAAAAGTCAACAAGAACACTAGTAAAGAGATATAACAAATGAAGCTCATTAAGTGTTTAATTAGCTGCAACCTTCAAGAGAACTTCAGTTAGGATCCGCTTTATTTCCTGGTTTATTGCTGCCGTTCTAGCTGCTTCCACATAGTCCTACGTAGGATAAATAAATAATAGTTCAATTTCCACATAAGATTAATTTCACCCGGACAACCATGGGGTGATCTCAAAATCATCAGAAATTCATTGACCAATTCAATGGATATAACTCAACTACGAGAAGAAAATTAACATCACAAAGAAGAAGAAAACCTCATCCTCTTCTTCAGTAGATTTAGAAGAGTCAATGCTTTTGCTATCTGCCTGATCAGCCTTTCCGAGAGGTTTATCAACAGCTTCATCTTCAATGGATCCAGTTTCCTCTCTCGGGAGCTCCGAAGCAGAATTTGCAATAACAGCTTTCGTCTTAATTATTTCCTCTCTTAACCAGTTAGGTACCGAGGCCTGAAATTTTCCAAGTCAAATATTGTAGGAAATGTTACACAAGTTGGATTGGAGGAACAACAGTATAGCAGTATTAACAGCCAAGCTGGAGTCGGTGACTAAAGGTACCTTTTTAGGGCGTTCAGAAACACTGGAAACCCCATAACCATCACCAGAAAAGGCTGTTGTCGGATGAAGTGCACTTCCTGTGCCAATGCCAAATGATGCACCAACAGATGAAATCGTTGGCTGGAAGCTTGGTCCAGACATCCTTCCAAATAGAGGTGCAGACATTCCAGTAACCGAAGAAGGTATAGCCATGGAAGGATCATGCTGTGAAGAATGAAACAAGTATTAGCACAATCATACCAGGGCTCTAAGATTACAGGAATATCCAAGTCAGAACAAAACCTGTTGTCCTGATTGCAGAACTGGAGGGATTGGTGGATAAACCACACCAGGTGCAGCAGGAGGAGGCCATGCATGATTAGAAGGCGCAGCAACGATTGGGTCCACACCTCTTATGGGTCCCATTGGTCCACTATGAGCATAATTTGGTTGCATAATTGGATCATGAATGTGATTGTACCCATGTGCAAACTCTAAAGGCTGGTCACTAAGATCAGTATCGGCCTCAGCTGACTGATTGCCAATTGTGTAATGGGGCATTTCTGTTGAACTTGATCTACCAATGGAAGGTGGTGGAGGATGCACATGCTGCAGACCTTGGCTTGAGTCAATGCGCAAAGGAAAAGACTTGTAGAACTTTTCATTTTGATCTCCAACCTCCTCTTTCCCTGGCATTTAGGTGACTAATTAAACAACTAAAGCATTGTGAAAGCTCATTCCATGCACCAAGAATTCCAATGTTTAGCCAATGGGAATATAAAGCTCAACTTCGACCAAAAGTTTCAGAACCACAATATGTGGGTTTTCAATATTGCAAAAATTAAAATAAAACACCATTCATGGAATGCTCCTTGATTATAAAACTACAAGTTGAATTTACAGTTGTCTAGAATGAGCATTGTTCGGTACCGTTATACAATGATAATAAACATGCTAACATGATATTGAGAAAACATGACATGAAAAAATTTGCATGCAAAGTATTTTTTATCACCAGTGCCGTATACAGAAAAAAATAAAATTCTCATCTCTAACGGTTAATAATGCACAGTACTAATTACTTATACCAGAAACAAACCCAACTGAAAAATAACATTAAATACAAAAGAAAAAGGAAAGCGTCTCAGATAGACTGGAAAATAAGGTCAAATTTTGTAGAACCGCTGCAAAAATGGAAAATAGCAATTCGCTCCAAGTGACTGACCAGCAAGATCACCACCATCCTCCTAGTTGTTAAAATCATGATCCAAATCCTACAATCCCAAATTAGCAAAATGACTTGACTCGCATTTGGATCGATCAAGACTTAGGATCAGCAGAGGACTGCAGCAGGATGGAAATAGGATCCTTAGCAGCAACTTTTTCTTGTTTTTTTCCTTTATTGCATTCAAAAAGAATTGTGCCACGTTCTTATCATGAAATTTGGGTGGCATTTTTGAAGAAAAACTACGTAAGACATTACAATCACTTGAGGAGTTCAAAGAGCATGGAGAAGGAAAAAAAAAAACTGGATGTACAATTATGTTGGATGGATGGATAGAAACAAGAAGATTTATATGTAATTTTGTCAATGGTCCCATGGGAACCATATTCTTATAACAAGTGACCACATTTAAGGTTCCTAAAATGGGCGAAAAGTTATTGAAATGCTCTCTTATTTCCCTTAACTTATAAGTAAAACTTATTAGCCTAATCCTCCTTTTTGGTAGGATCTTCCGATCCTATGATCCAATTTGGAAGACCCTTCCACTTATCCCAGGTAAGATCCCAATTTTAACAACATTTCTCCTTCGCACAGAAATATATACAAGTTAAAAGTAAAAAGTTCCAATTACAAAAAACCCGGCCCATGTGCAACTCATTAACAATTAATTATCCATCATATGTACGCAGTACGCCATTATCCCTCTAATATCGTCCCCCATATTAAAGAGGTTAGTAATATTCTTATTGTTTCTTTATCGTATTTGAGCAATCCATATGACTAAGGGTTTGCATAGAAGTCCAGTTATGAATATTTGGCGTAATTCAGGATTTGTTTGAACCTGTTTGACACTTATCATCACCGACTACTGTCTCGAAACCACTAGTAATTAGCCCTCTTTGAGGCTATTCTGCCCTTTATAGCCATGTGCAACTCAATTGAACACAGCATAGCCAATGAAAAACCAACATGTTTGGCTCATCTGAGACATTTGATTGATTAATTTCACCAACATACCACGAAACTATTTAATTACTTGGTTCAGGCCACCTTAACCTTCAGAAATGTTAGCCAAGAAAATATATCCAGTACAAATGCAGTCACAAAGAAAATAAATAAGATTCTCTCTACAGAAAAGGTGCAAATTAAAGATCTTGTTCAGCATTGTTGAGACAAAAAACCTGTCAAAAGAAGATATAGCAGCAAGATAACAATGGAAAAGTGCAACCACCAGGCATTTAAACATTGAAATGAAAAGTGGAGCAATCATACAAAATCAGGTAATTGGACATCCTTTTAACAACAACCATATGGCCAAATGGAGGAAATGGATAGTGCAGCCAACCCAAGTAACTGAAACACTAAGAAATATGAATACAAATACAATATATGGACACAATATGGGTACGGAAACAAATTCAACCATTTTTAAAAGAAAAGATAAAAATAGGATTATATACATGGTGTGGACACAGCAAAAACATATATATATAATTTTTATTAGTCATACATATCAACATAACCTTCTCAACAAAACTAATTCAATATACAAAATATAAAATAAAAGATTTTATAATTTTAGGTGTTTCAAACTTAGGTTTGTCTTAATCATATAATTAAATAATAAAATAATTAGGCATGCCACCTCATGTGCCTAACACGAATCTCAGATTGTCTGAGTATGGGTGTCTGATACGTGTCAAATACCAATATGACACCTATTTTAGAGTGTCTTTGCTTCAGTGACTGAAACAAAGGCATGGTGTGTTGAGCTGACTGGAGTACAAAGGCATGGTGTGTTGAGCTGACTGGAGTACAAAGGCATGGTGTGTTGAGCTGACTGGAGTACAAATGCATGGTGTGTTGAGCTGACTGGAGTACAAAGGCATGGTGTGTTGAGCTGCCTGGAGTTGAGAACAATTGAAATGTGAAAATTACCAACTTCCCATAATGTTATTGTTCAAATTTAGGCGGCTATTATTCTAAATGTTTATGTTCCCCCACCCCCTTTTTCTAAAGAAAATAGAAAGATAACAGTTTGTGGGTGGGGGAAGGAAATGGAAAAGTTTGCATCAATACTAACAAAGGTTGCCATCATCACACATTTAGAAATCGAAATTTTGGATAGAAAAGGTTCACATAGAAAAAATAACTCACATTTCAAGCAAGCCTAAATGAGCAGCATTTTCAAATCCAAAATTGCAAACCAATTCAGTATGATAAATCAAATAAAAAATAACTTGTCACTACATTGGAAGCAAAACCATCATATATACTAGATTGAATATCTACATACATGCCCCCGGGGCATAGCTCAGTAGTGAAAGGGCGAAGGTGAAAAATCTCAGCTAACTGCCACAAGGGTTCAAACATTTGTCAGAGCAGTAAAAGCAAACCCTCATACCCTGCTCCACTGAGGCACATTCCGTGATTTACCTTCTCCCCCAAATCTCAGGGTAGGGACGGTAGGGGCCTTCAAGGTTGGGGATCAAACTTTTTTTTGAATATCTACATACATGCTAGAGGTCTAAAGCTTGCAAAATCATAAACATAAACCTCAAGAGTGGGTATACTTATACAGGGTCAACAACATCTAAAAATGGCCTATCAGCAACTTTGGGAATTATATAATTAAAAAAAAAAAAAAAACAATATAGAAGCAGTTCTTAAGCACATGCTTCACTTTCAAAATCACAATGCCAAGTAAATTATTACCTGTAACAGAAGAATAACTAGAAGGTACCTCCTGCAGATGAACCGATGAACTTGTAGGTGAACTTTCTTGATGAGGAAATACAGCACTTGAATCTACTGCCAAATTTCCATCTCTAGCACTGAAAGATAGATGCTCATCTGGAACGAAAGAAGATTGTCCAGAACCGATAGATACAGACTCCTGCAGATGAACAAGGGGTGGCTTGTGCGGAGGTGCAGCAGGAGGTGTATACTGTTGATAGCCCGATGCAGGAAGTGATGGCTGAATGATATCATGGTAATGAGGATCAGAAGTTTGTGGATACTGATCATGATAATGGGTTGGCTCTTCTAGTCTGCCAACTGGTGCAAACTGCGACTGCGAATGCTGATTCTCGGTTGCAGCTTTGGCTGCTGCCCATGCTCTGGCTTTGGCTGCCCAATCTTCTTCATTTTGATGGGCTGCCATTGCAGTAGTCATGAAAACTTTAGCACCAAGTTTTTTTTTTTTTTTTTTTTTTTTTTTTATATAATAAAATTT
>JAVXUM010000001.1:12978974-12989957 GCA_035590655.1 Pouteria glomerata
TTCTTCATTCCTTGGTCCTTCTTCCAGGCCATCATTCACCATTTTTACGCCTGTTTCCCTGCAATTAAACACAACAACGGATAAAACATAAAATAGCAATAAAACTTTAAATTACTTTATTCAAATGCATAAATACGTTAAAATTAAGGAGTTTGTATCTACACTTTTCAGGTGTAGTCATGAACTAATGAATTTTATTTTATTATTTTTATTAATTATTTGTGTTAATAAGGAATGCTGACTATTTATGAATTATTTGCATTAATAATGAATTGTGATTATTTATAAAATAATAAATTTAAGAAATTATATTTTTATTTGAGGAAAAAAATATTATTATATAATAGTATGAATTGTGTGCATTACAATTGTAATATGGCCAAATGAGACCAGGCGAGATGAGACCAGAAAATAAAAATGTGAGGCTAATAAGGTTAAAAAAATAAATAATAAGGCTAAATAGGGCCAATGAGACAAGTTAATTAAAGTCACTATCCATAGTTAAGTATTCAAATCATAGGCTAGATCGGGCCAAATATGTGTTGCAATATTATTTAAATTGGTTATCATTCATGTACGTTATGAGATGACCAGTTGGGGGCATAATATGATGATGATAGTTGATAAATGAAAAATGGTAATAAATTGTGTGTTGAGATATTATTATTAATGTTAGATATGAAATATTTAAATTAATTATTATTTATTTGTAGGACATTTTCTTATATAATTATTGTGGATAATTTTTAGTGTATATTTATTATTTTTATTTTAAGTATAATACCTCCACTGATTGTGTGACGCTCATACCTAAATTTACATATTTTAGGTTAGACATAAAGTTGGCTGCATGTGTCTTGAATAGGACCTGAGTTGTCAGTTTTCTAATTTTAATTATAACCTTATGTTAGTGTTTAGAGTTTGTGCAAATAAACCTAAAGTTTCAATAGTATTAGCCTAATGTTTTGTTTAATGGGTTTTAAAAGTTATAAGTTTGTATATATATTTAGGTATTAATTAGATTTTTTGTTTATTTTATCTTTAGTTTAATATAAATTTGACAGATTGCATTTTCTTTTAATATGTATAAATTGTGATTATTAATATATTCTAGACCAAATATTTAGGAATGTCTACTCTATTTAAGGGATTAGATATGTATCCCAAAATAGAATGACAGCTTGGTATTAGAGCTTAGGTTAGAAGGTTTTGTAGACTTATTAGTGTCAAGTACTTGCAACCAATAATAAGATCATCGTTATAAAGTTATGTTGTTGTGGTATGTCATTTGTTTGTATAGATATGAAGGATCGTGAAATTATAAAATATGGTAAAAATATATTTTATACCTCACTTGAGTCTGATACTAGATAAAAATATGAATATTAAATAAATTCCTAAGGTAATGGAAGAAAAAGGCCTAGTTAGTCAAATTCTACCAGCAATTCAGGCTTTGGGACAAAAAGAAGATTAAATGGATTAACCTCTAGTTCAAAATCAACCAAACCTAATGAAAAGAATAATCCAAGCCATGATCAGATTAGTTGAATTACAGACAGAAGAGAGGTTCAGGCCAAGAGCACATGGTATAATTTTTGAATAATTTCTTAAACTTGAACCCACACCATTCACTGTTACAAGACCAAAGAATTAACAATGAAGTTATTTGAAATACCTTCAATAATAAAGAAATTGTTAATCCTCAACAATACATATCTAAATACCTTCAACCGTCTAGTCTAGACTGTGCAGACCTCAGAACGACAATTATGTTTTCTTCTTAGACTGGCTTTCTGAATTTTCAGTTGAGGATCACCTCCTATCCTTTCTCTGCTCAATCTAGTGACATGAGGGACCTAGGGCCACCGCCCAAGTCCTTAAGCAAAGCCTTTTCTCCCAAAGTTTCTTTATATATATATATATTATGTATATCCATTTTTGAATAATAGCAGTAGAAACAAAGAAGAAGAAACCAAACTTGGTAAGTGAGGCATGCTTATTTATGTTTCAGTTCTTTTTTTTCAAGGATTCAATTAGAGTTACTTCAAATGTATTAGAACTACTATTTTAGTGTTAGAAATTGTGGATTGAATGTGGTGAAGTTACCTGCATTTCTGAGTTCATTAGAGTATTATTCGAAATACCATAGTCTCATCTTTCTAAGTTCTAGAGGTAGGGACCTATTTCACATATTTATGTTTACTTACTTGAGCATTTGTTTGCTATTAGTTCTATATGTAAGAGCTTAATGTTGCATTTGAGTTATATTGTTTATGTGATGATTGAGAAAGAAGATGGAATTGGAAAATACAAATTCATGGAGTTACAGCTCAAATTGATAATGTAAAAACTTAAGTAGATTTGAAATGGACATGAAAAGATTTAAATTAATAAACTTAACCATAGAGTCTTGAGTTGAAAATCAAAATGGGAAATTAAAAAAAAAAAAAGAAAAGGACCATAGTTTTAGGCAATTGGACAGCAACTGTGATACCTTCACATTTGGTATGAATGAGACTCATGAATAGTGTTCTTGTGTTCTTGTAGAAAATGGTTTTGTTTGTGCATTTGTTTTGTTTGAGTGTGCATGTGAGGCCCAAGTGGTGGCCAGCCATGTGTATGAAGAGGGCTTGTTTTATTTAATTTAATTGAAGAAGGACATAGGAAGGGAAGAGAGAAATCCGGCCATGCTAAGTGCTTGGCATCAATTTTGACCTAACATACCTAAGTTGGACCAAACAAACCTCCATTTGACTTGTTGACTCCATGCAAGCATTATTTATATATTAATGTGAGAGTGGAGGATTGAGGGAGAAGAATGGCTGACAAAGAAGGGGTTATCTTCCATTTTTGTTTTATTTTGTTGCTCAAGTAAGTCAAGAGGGCATTTAATTTTGGTGGGACCAATTAGACTTAAGCCTTGACCATTGGATTTCCACATAAGCCTAGATATATATATAATATTGGGAGTGTGATGAAAGAAGAGGAGGTGGCCGGCCATAAAGGAAACGGCCTTCCAATTTCATTGTTATGTTGCTTAGAGGCAAAGCAAGGAGCATTAAAATGAGTGGGACCCATGGCCTTAATGGTGAAAGACTTATATGCTTAAATATATTTATAAGTGTTAGGAGAACTTGTGGTGGGGAATGCTTGGCTGGCTATGTACATGTATATAGATATATATATCTATGTTTGGTTATTGGAGACATTAATTTTGAAGACCAAGTCTAAGGGAGAGAGAGAAACCATTGTGGAGAACATCCGGCCATTGGAGAGAACTTGGTGAGCTTGAAGGAAAGTTGAAGAAGAAATAAGAAAGGAGGAAAAAGTAAGAAGAGAAGTGGAAAAAGAAGTCAAGAGGAAAGAGATTTCATAAAGGAAAGAGATTTCAGAAAGGAATTCAAGTTCTTGAACCTTTAGAGGTGTTGAGCTAGCTTGAAGAAATGGAAGTCATCTTGAAAGTCTTAAAGTATTTAAAAGAGTTGGAGCTTTAACTTGAGGTAGGGAAACTTCTCATAATACAAATTTGAACTTGTCTTCTCCTTTGAATTCTAGTAGTAGTAGTGGTGGTGGTAAAGAAAGTAAAGAGAACTATGATGTCTTGTAGGGAACCATACGTTGCTTAGGATAAAACCCTTATTTTTCCATCAATGTGAATATGTATATGTTATGGCGTAGTAGAAACTTTTTTTCTTCTATTTCCTTGCTTCACATGAAAGAAATATGTGTGTGGTGGTGTCGATTGTGGTGTTGAGAAAGGAGTAGTGTGGTGGTGTTGAGGAAGGAGTAGGGTTAATAAGAAAAGGCTTTGAGTTCTCTTTCCCCATTTATATGCAAGAGTGTGGCCTTGAAAATATAGAAACAAAAGGAGAAACAAAAGAGGTTTTGTTCCTAGTAAGGTTAGGTTGTGAGGGTTGAATGGGATGAGCAAAAACCCTAATGATGGGAGAACTTAGAACCATGGAAATAAAGTATAAAACTTGAGACTTGGCTAGATTTAAGCCTATCGTCCGGACGGTCTAGTGAAGCCCGAGAATTGTTGCTCTCTGCCGTCCGGACGGCAGCAAGGAACCATCCGGACGGTCAAGCCCTTTTTGGCCCGGTTGCTCTCGGCCGTCCGGACGGTGCAAGGGAGCATCGGGATGGTACTTAATATGTTCTTGATAATTGATTCCATGTATGAAAATTTATTTGAAATGATGAAGCTTGACTTGCTTTAATGCATGGGAATTAGGTTGAAGAAAACAATGCTTATAACCACACTTGCATCATCTTGACGAGGGATAAATGACTAATGTTTAGGTTGAGATGAGAGTGCTCACGAATATTTTGATTATATGCAATCCCAATGGAGCGATGTGTGTCACCAAATGAAATATGTTACATGTGAACTCACATAATTTACATACCTAATGGAAGATAAGAAAACACAACGATTGAATGTGTGCTGGGAATCGGAGAGAATGAGAAAGCTCGCCAGGTGGCTGATAGACCACAGGCGAGATAATGAACTAATTGATTGTGTGTTGGGAACATGCCAGGTGGCTGATGGACCACAGGCAAGAGAATGGGAAAGCATGCTAGGTGGCTGGTGGACCACAATATGCTTGCCTTATGTATATGTTCATGGCGGATCTTCGTCTTGGCGGTGCACTCCTAAAGCACGAGAATAGGCGGTATAAGGGAGGTGGAGCGATCAGGAGGTAGCAGGGGAAACTTAAAGGCGATATAAGGGAGGTGGAGTGATAAGGAGGTAGTGAAAAAATATAGTAATGTTTATGTATATATATTTATGAATCTGTACATCTGTTCGAACTAAGGCCTTAATGCTTGCCTACTTTACAGAAGTTAAATACCGTTGTACTTGTATGTTGTGGTTTGGAGTTGAGTTATTTCATATTATGTCATGGGACATTGATTATTGTTGTTATTTGGTATCATGCCTATTGCCTACATCATATTATGTTATGGGAGGGACCTCGAGTAAAAGCATATAGACGCGACGCACACAGGCTTTTGCAAGAGCGGGACTAGAAATGCATGTTGTAAATATATTTTGAAAGGTTAATAAAAAAATGGATATACTTTTTTTTTGTTTTTGATTTGTAATGGTCATAAGGCCAAGACATGTACCAATTTATGGAAATTCAGCATAGTGGAATTGTCTTATATTACTATTGGTTAATGTGGGCTGGGATTATGGTCTTGGATAAGTTGTATGTTTAGTTTATGACACCGCTGCACGATTGTATGGCAGCAGGTATATACATATTGTACAACTTATCTATTAGGTACCCATTTAACCAAATTTTAGGCCGTTATATAGCAAAGGAAGTTTTTGTGGGTCCATTGCGTGACTGGTGTGTTTGCTCTGATATGGTGGCCATATTTCCATGTTAGGAATGAATTCCACTCACTCCCTGGGCCTCTGGATCCGGGGTGTGACAAATATTATATAAGAACAAACCAACACTTTGCTACTATTGACTCGAATAAAAAAATATGGGCCATTAAGTGCCAAAAAAGGTAGAGAGCAAGTGCAAATGGCATGTTCGAGCTACGAAACTCAATTCTCATGGGCTATTTGAGATCACTAAATACAAAGGCCCACATACCTGCTTGTATGCGCGCCTTAACCAAGATTACGACCAGCTTGATGCAAACTTCATTGTAGGGGCCATCGGCCATCTTGTCAGATCAAACCTAGCAGTACCCATAGTCATACTTCAAGGCGTCATTCATGATAAATTTAAATATTGGGTATCCTACCGATAGACGTGGTCAAGAAAATAGAGGGATACTACCCAGATATTTGGTGATTGGGAGCAATCCTATCTTATGCAACCCAAATTTTTGAATACAGTTATATCCTATAATCCAAGTAATGTTGTTAACTATGAGCATTTCTTATTCTTGGGTGGTACCCATCGTGTTTTGAAATATGTGTTTTAGGTATTCAAGCCCTACATAGATGGCTTTATGTATTGTCGATCGGTTTTGACTATGGACGGAACGCACCTGTATGGGAAGTACATGGAGAAATTGCTTATTGCCATGGTTACAAACTTAAATACGCAAATTTTCTCCCTTACATTTGCCTTTGTTGATACAAAAGATTATGAACGTTGGAAGTACTTTTTACGAATTGTAAGACGTCATGTTTGCCCAAACCATGAAGGCTTGTCTTAATATGTGATCGACATATGGGCTTGTTGGCTGTAGTTGCATCTTTGCAATTTGGTTGCGCCAATTCTTTCTGTTGCTACTACCTCCGACACGTTTCAGCTAATTTCAAGAATAAGTACTCGGCCAAACAAATCAATGACCTGTTATTGGTAGCTGTGATTACCACTCAAGTTCGAAAGTTCAAAGCCACAATGAATTTGATAAAATCAATCAACCAAAATGCTTGGAAGTATTTGGATGATATTCTAAGGGAAAAGTAAACTTTCTCCCACGACGATAGTCGTATATATGAAATGAAGACCACTAACTTATCTGAGGACTTCAATAATGTCATGAAGGGGGCTAGGTTTGCCATTCACTGTAGCTGTTCAGCTTTCATTCTACAAATTAGTTACCTATTTTGGACACCACAGGCAGATTGTAATAAATGCAAAGGTAAATGGGTTAAAGGTAACTCCTCGAGTATTTGACGTTTTTAATAAATACTAGAGTACGTCCCTTCGTCATGAAGTCATGCTCTTTAATCACATTAATGGAGTTTATCAAGTCATAACGGATGCCCACAACAACAAAGAAAATAACACCCAAGTTGTTAAAATGCGCGAAGGCCAATGTAGTTGCGGGAAATGGCAAATGTTACGATTCCCTCACTTACATGTTATAGCAATATGTGAGATGAGACACACTGATTGGATGCAGTATGTATCTTTGGAGTACTCTGTGGGTGTTTATGTGAGTATGTACATGCCTGCATTTCAACTGTTACAGCATGAAAACTAATGGGAACAAGTCCAAACCATATTTTTCATCCCAAATCTAGAACTACTCCGAAATAAAGGCTGATCCAACTCAACGAGAATTCAGAATAAGATGGATAATTCTGAGAGGGGTTCTTAGATACATTGTGGCCTATGTAAACAAGAGAGTCGTGATCATCACAAGTGCCTTTCTAGGAACCAAGTATCGTCATCCTCTACATTTTTATCATTTCATTAAGTTGAGAAGTTGTGTAGTTATAATGTAACTTCTTAAGTTGTCAAATTGTTAACTTACCTAGCCTTAACAATTATCAAGTAGTTAATGTAATATAAATTTTTAAGTTATCAAGTTGTTAACTTACCCAACCTTAGCACTTATCAAGTAGTTAATGTAATGTAACTTCTTAAGTTGTCAAGTTGTTTATGATATTTTAGTTAATTATTGAAAGTTGTCAAATTGTTAATTTATGCTATCATTTTAACTTGCTAAGCTATTAACTTATGTTATCATCAGAGGCTATTAACTTATGTTATCTTCTTAAGTTACAAAATTGTTAATGTTATGTTGTTATTTTGGTAAACAACTATGTGATACCCCTGCCTTTGGCATGAATGAAAAGCTGTGGATTGAATTCTTTATGGAAATGAGAGTAAAGTTTGTTGTGTTGAGGTGCTATGTTCTTCCATACTTTCTAAGTGTTGGAACTTTTGTATGGATGGCTAGGTATATAGCATGTTCATGCCTTTGCTTGGGCATAGTTGTGGGAGAAAGGTGTGTGGGGATTTAATAAGGAGGAGTAATGGGTTAATGCATGAAAGAAGGGTTAGAGAATGCAAAGGAATGGGGGAGCCGGCCATGCAAAAGAATTGGCACCCAATTTGACCTAGTCAAGCCATGTTGGACCAATGAGGGTGAAGCTTTGCTTTGTTGACCTTTTGACCTCCATGTGGGCTTGTATATATATATTTAATATTGTAAGATAGTTAAAAGAAGAAGCAAAGGCCGGCCAACCCTTTAATTGGTCTCCATATTTGTTTGTTTGTGAGTAATATAGGTTCAATTGGCATTTAAGGGTGGTGGGACCATTAGTAAATGTTGGGAAGACTAATACATATATATGTATTGATGTTGTGTGAGTAGGATGGAGGAGGGGAGGAGTGGCCGGGCAAGGCCCTATTTCTTCCATTTTTTGTTTGTTTTGTGCAAGTCAATGGCATTAAAATTGTGGTGGGGCCCTTGGTTAAATGCATGAAGACTTGTAAGCTTTGCTATATATGTATATATGTGTGTAAGAGGAAATTGTGTGGTTCCAATGGCTTGGCCGGCCAAGTGGTTATTGATACATATATATATGTATATCAAAGGTTAAGATATTATTATTTTGCCAAAGTGTGGAAGGAGAGAAGGAAAGAACCCCTTTGAGATCCATTCGGCCATTGGGAGAAGCTTGAGAGTTTGAGAGGAAACTTTGGAGAGTTTGGAGAGAAAATTGGGAGAAAGCTTGAGAGGCAAAGAGAAAGAGGAAGAAAGGAAGAGGAAAAGTGAAGAAGAGAAGCAAGGGAAGAAGTAAAGTCAAGAGGAGGCCAAGTTTTGAAGCTACTTGTTCTTGGAGTTCCTTTGAGGGAGGAAGAACCATCTTGAGGTGTTGAAGTGATTAAAAAGGCTAAAGCTTGAAATTGAGGTAGGGAGACTCCTTCTAGTATACATACTTTAAATTCTTCTTCTCCTCTTGAAGTTTGATTATGGTGGTGAGAAGTTGAGAGAACCATGATTTAGAGTAGAGAACTTGGTAGCTTGCATATATTATCTCTTTTTCTCACTTTGGTTGTTTTGATGGGTTGAGATGTGAAATCACTTTTCTTTCCATGAAAATATGTTAAACTCTTTTCTTTCCATTCTTTATTTCACATAAAGAATAGGGGTGTGTGGTGATGTTGGTTGAGAAGTTTAGACATGGTCTAGGTGTGGGTTGTGGGGTTGGAGGAAGTTCTTGAACTTCCTTTTTCATTGATATGTATTAGGGTGGTCTTGTAAATGGAGTAAGGGGAAGAATAAAAAGAAGTTTGGTTTACCATGAAATTTGGTTGTTGAGGGTTGATTGGGATGAGTAAAAACCCTAGTGAGAAGAGTGGTTAAAGACCTTGAGCACAAACTAGAAAATTAAGGGTTTTTGGAAAATTTTGGTCTAGCGTCCGGACGGGAAGTCTAGCGTCCGGACGGCCTGAGGGACTCGGGGGATCAACCCCTACTGTCATCTGGACGGGAGCAGGGGACCGTCCGGACGGCAAGTGCCATTTTTGGACCCCAACCTACTGCCGTTCGGACGGGCCAGAGGGGGTGTCCGGACGGTAGGTTGGACTTCTCTTGTTCTTTTGCTTACTTCCTAGTGTATTGCTAGGGTTGGTCTTGTTGCCTAAGAACCACTTGGAGATCATCTTAATTGCATTCTAATGATTGAATATTGATGCTAATATGCTACATGAGAACATTTATGAAATGGTTTATATTGTTGATATGAGACCTCATGCGAAATGTGTTGTATATGAACCCACGTACTTACTCAACTTAATGGAAGATAAGAAAACGAAATGATTAGTTGTGTGCCGGGGATTGTGGGGACGGGAAATAAGAATGGGGACTGATACCATCGGGTCAAAAATCTCGAAACTTGCGCAGGGTTGGTGTTTCATACCAGTAGGTTAGTAGCCTACGAAATGAGGGCAGTGGATTGGCTTAGGCATACACACGGGCGTAACGTCGTCCTGGGTTGTCATCCTCAAGCACGCTGGGGGCCGCGGCGTCGCCCAGAATAAGGACGTCGGAACGGACCCAATCCCCGATGATGTGTGATTATTTGATGTGTGATGAATACACAAACGGACAAGATAACAGTTTAAATAAGAACAGTCGATTATATACACTTTGATATGAAGATTGGCTTATGAAACTTGCTTATGCTTTAAATCATGAGTTATATGCCTTCATGCTCTAAATGTTGAATCATGTTGTGGCATTGTGTTATGATTACCACATGCATTTTTGTTATATTATGGGGATTGTATCGTGGGCACACGTCGTCCGTGCTCACGTCCCTACAGATTTCCCTACAAGACCCACACAGGACGAGTAGGCTGGACCCCGAGGAAATACACGCACATATTTTGCTAAAGCAAAGCTAGTAGCACATTGTAAATGTATTTTTGAGAAATCATTGGGTTGTATATACCTTCTTTTATTTTCTTTTAATCTTGTAATGGCCATAAGGCCTTGACTTGTACAAACTTGTGGGAATGTCTATAGTGAATGGTTTCATGTTTCCATTAGTTTATCTGAAATGAATGTGTGATCTTGAATGGAATGTATGGATGAGATATATACCTTGCACAGGGACTTTATTAGGCACACAATTGTCCAGTTTTTAGGCCGTTATATAGCCGATAGAATGTTGTGGGTTCACTACGTGACCGGTGCATTTGCTCTGATCCGATGATCCGGTTTACATGATATGCATGGTTTACACTCACCCCCTGGGTCTATGGACCCTGGAGCGTGACAAAGGCATTGCCCTAATTTTGTAACAATGAGGACAATAGGTATAGGATTCGAGTCTTCACCTTTTCGACTTTTCCATCGCAGTATATATTCCTAATTATACTAAAAATAAAAATTAAAAACAAAAATTATATCAACATTCAATAAGGCTTTGCTTAGGGATGTGAGTTGGACTTATGGGGTCGGGTCGAATCCCGTTAGGTCGAGTCATGTCACGCCCTTAACTTAAATTGTTCGGAACGAATAGTATGGGAAAATAGGAACCAAAGAGAATAAAATAACCTGTACTAAGGTCAAATCATAACATAATAATCATCATCAGTGTATCTAATGTCGTCCATCATTCCCATATCAAAGAAATATAACACATCATAAACTTCGACACAACTACACCTCGGTGATGTTATCTAAAATTTACATAATCGGAACTAACATCAATCACGGGCCTTCACCCTGGGCCATATAATTATAAACCCAATAAACAAA
>JAVXUM010000001.1:13004010-13017594 GCA_035590655.1 Pouteria glomerata
TTGGCAGTCGGCATGTGATGCAACAAATGGGGTCGACCCCTTTGCTGAATGGGTCGACCCATTCTTTCAGTTTTTTGGAGCTTAAGCGTTTATATGTTCAAGAGTAATCTTGAAAGATAGTGTGAAGTATCAAGGGTATAAATGTCATAGATAAATATTTTAGAAAAGTTAGGGCAAAAAAACTTAGTTAGCTAGGCTTTCCAAACACAAAAAAAGCTAACTTTTTTGTAGGCAGCTAGTAACTAGCTACAAAAAAAGCTAACTTTTTTGGTTGCCAAACCAACCCTTTATTCGTTTGTAACAAATGTATTTATATCATCTAGCAGAAATCTCACCAGACATCATAGGCAAATTAATAGGGTTAATATCAAATTAATTTACTTATAATTTAATTTGAATGATTAAATTAAAATTTGACAATTCAAACGTATTTATAAATTTTTAATTTAAAAAATATATGAATGCGTTTGAGATATTATTAGATTAAGATTTAATAATTAAGATAAAAATATTATAGGATAACATCAAAATAGATTCGAGGTAAATAAATATAACAAAAATGCTATCGTTATTATATATTTTACATAAATATTTTGTCGAATAGATGTACTTATATCATGAATTAAAAAAAAAATCTCACTACATAACGTGTGTAAATAGGTTTAAGTTTAATAGTGATTGTACAAGAGTGTTGTTATGGTGCACTGCACCAATATAAGTATAATATATAAAATAATATATTAATTAATTTTTTTGATAAAATTTGTACTATTTAAATATTATATGTCATATCATATTTAGATTAGTACAACACACTATCACAATGTAGTGGTCTCTCTAATAATTTCTAGTAAAACTTTGAAAACAAAAGATTTGGCCACGAGATGGATAAGTATAAATTATATGTAAAAATCTAGAGAGAGAAGAGACAAAACAGGTGCTCAATGGAAATCCGTAAAGTGATCTAGAACTTAATTACTTAAGAGGTAACTATCAAGACCCTTAATTTAGTTATACGTGGATGAATTGGTATCAAAACAATTGAATAATATATATCAATATTGCCGATTATAGAGATCCTCCCCGTCAAAAAGTAACACGTACTTACCCCCCAAAAAAAAAAAAAAAAATCAAAAATTAACACGTACTTACCTTAAAAAAAAAAAAAAAAAAAGAAGAAGGTAACACGACAATCCAAACTCACCAAAGCATTACGGCCGATGCAAGAGACAACTTGACAAAACCCCAAAGATTGTGAAAGGCCTTGCATGAAAATCCACACCAAGCTCGACCACAAGATCCACTTACGATATACGAGAGCTGAGCCACCACTATGAACCACCACGATGAGTTCAACACCACGGCTGCGCCAACCAGGCCCCACCCCAACTTCATTATCAAAAGCCAGCTGAAAATGGTGTGCAAAACCAGCGCCACCGCGGCTATCGCCGCCATGACCACTATCTTGCTTTGCGCCTGTAGAAACTTCGCTTGCGGAAACATCATGGCGTAAGCAAAGAGCTGGGGAATCATCCACACCGAGAAAACTCCGGCTGCCTCCGCTATGGCAGCCGGCTGACCTATGGATTTCATAATTGGTCCGGCGAAAATATAGAGAACCATCAACCCTAGCGATGTGACGTTGAGAATAACCCACGATCTTTGCATGTAGATTCCTAACATGTCTGGCTGCCCAGCTCCGAAGGCTTGCCCACAAAGTGTCTCCAGTGCACTCCCCATTCCCAACTGTTCAAACAATTTGGGAAAAATATTTTTACCAAAATAATAGAAAAAATTACATATAAATTCTATATATATATTTATATATATATATTTTTTTTTACAAAACAAATAAGTTCAAATACTAATTCTAAGGGTTTATAATACATTTTTTATACTCTTATTTATTTGTGAAAGCATAAAAAAAAATGTTAAAAAAGTAAAAATTGATAAATATATATTAAACCTTATTATTTATCTCAACTTTTTATTTTCTTTTCCTAAGAGCTATTGAATTAGTTATATATGTCAATGTAAACATTAATTTTTTCCCAGTTGATTTGTTTACACGAAGATGATTCATTCTAAACTTGAGAATTACATGGAGTGTTGTATTTTCGCAGTAACACAAGACTTTTAAGTTGTCTTTTACTTTTTTTGTTTTTTGTTTTATTTTTTTGGCAAGGTAATATTGATTTTGTCTTTTATGAAAAATTAGTATGAATTCTATTTTCATATTTGTTAAGTTATAGTATCTCAAAAAAGTATAATATTATTCTATGGAGAATGTGTTATTTTCCATTATTATTATTATTAGTTTCATGAAAAGCTATTTAGATATATATGCATTATTAACTTTAGAAATTTCAAAACCATTGTTTAGAGAGGATACATATCTGATTACATCAAATTTTGGTCACTAAATGACTCCAATAAATAAGCTCAAAAATATCATAACATTAAAATAGCTGTATTAATTAAAACATATATTTATATTTTTAATATATTTATTTAGACTTTATTTAATTTGTTATAAATTTCTGAAAACTTTCAAAAGTTATTCACTTTTATCTCATTACCCAAATTTTGAATTCATAACTTATTTTATTTTATCTCATTTTAATAATTTACGACCAATAAACTGCCTTAAATTTTTTTTGAAGAGAGGTAGAGGTAGAATAGAAACATTGAATTTATCAACAAAATGCCATATATACTTAATTAGATGTGAATGTTTATATATATTATTTTTTATATAAATATATATTTTATGATGTTTTATTTGAATTTTGTTTCATAAAAATATTTAGCTAGATATACATTTTGATGATGAGTACCCAAATAAACAAAAGTAATTAATTAAATAATACTCATAAAAATGGGTTATGAACTTAATTGAAAATAAGTTCAAAACATGAGTATATTGGAGTTGTAAAAAATTTGTAGAATTCATCAGTCATTTCTAAGGCAAACTAAAATTTATCCATAATTTTTCTAAAAAAAAAAGAAAAGAAATTTAAACATTGCAAGAATAATAATATTTACGTAATAAAAATACTCCTTAACAGTTATCTTCTCAAAAGTGATAAGCCTACTTGCCATGATGGGTCTAGAATTTAAAACTTAGGAAAAGGTTGAAAAAATATAGAAAAAGAGGAAAGATTTGAGGAATTCATCAATTTCTTTTTTTTGTAAATTTTTTTCGAAAGTAGGGTATGACCACCCTTAAATCCGTTATAACTTAATTACGTGCACATATACCACATCATTTGATCGACGCTCCGGTTGAGAAGAGAGCTAATTTATAATTAATTATTTAATTTTTTTTTTATCTTTTTTACAATTATTAAATTTATCTTTTAACATTTTAAATTTTTTTTAAATTATAAAAGATAAAATTGTTAAATTATATCTCTCAAAAAAAATTTACTTTTTTTATTTTTAAAACATAAAAAAATTAACATTTTTTTTTTTTTTTTTGATAACTAGCTATTAGCTAACTCTACTAAAAACAGTTGACTGACTGGCTTCCCATACTAAACCCTCCCAAACTAAACCTGCTTATATCAAAAATTTCTGACAGACGTAGCACTACTCTATTTATACATATATATATATATATATATGTGTGTGTGTGTGTATTACCAAGACGCCAAAAGCGAATCCAGCTACGAGAGAGTTCTCTACTGATACAGCTGCAAGTTCAAGAGTTCCCAGATGACCTGCAAAGATTTGAGTGACGGCGCCAAGGGAGTATTGGCAAATACCGGTGAAGATGGCTGGACCTGCTAGGTACCATAGCTTTCTCGACTCCACAAAGAACCCTCCGAAGAAATCATTGATACTGCCGATGGGTTTGATGTCTCCAGCTTCATCATGATCATTTGGGAAGGATATTGATGATGAAAAGTCATCATCATGATCATCTCCGGTGGAAAGAAGTGGCTGGTGGCCACTCTCCTCTATAGCCATATGTTCCACCAGGAAGGAGGGAGAATCTCAGCGTTGATCTCTAGAACTTGTGAAGGAGCGAATTGCCTGACAGTGGCCAACCAAAGCTTTATGCACCAACAGTGTATGGATCTATGTTTGTTCATCTACACGATATGATATTCGCATCTCATAATGTTAGGTTTGTTTTTTTTATTAGAAATTGTGGCAATTTGTATTTTAAAATAATATAATTTTATATTTGAGTTAAGTTTTGAATTTTTTTTCCCTGTAGTATCTCGTATCAACATTTTGTTCAAATCTTGAAATTATGTAACTTCTCTAATTTTCTTTTATTGCTTTCTCATTTATCATCAAATATTTATACGACTATAAATATATTATTAGATAAAATAAAATAATAAATAAAGCTATCCAATTTATTTTTAATTTTTCATACTCCACAAAATACTAGTCATCAATACTGGTGAATCAAAAGCAAAATTTATTTAATATTTTTTTAAAATAATATATAATTATAATATATTACTAATAATATAAAAATATATTACATTGACATAAAAAATATATTAATAATAATATAAAATAGAGTATATTACGCTTTAAGATAATTTGTTAAATTTTAAAAATAAAATTTAATAATATAAAAGAAGGGAGTTAAAAATATTAAAAAATATTTTTATTAATAAATAGTTATAAAGGGGCTAAAATATTTTAACGATTATTTTAGTTGGAAAGTTTATCGTAACTGGTGTAAGTGCAATTTTTCTCCTTTTGAGATCCTTAGGTTGCGTTTGGAAAGTTTGCTAATTTCTTAATTTTTGGTTATTTAGTTTTGTTTTTTATTGAAATTAGTAAATTATTCTTTTAAATTTTAAACTTTTTTAAATTATGAAGGACAAAAATGTCAAATTAATAAAAGTTAAAAAATTAACTACTAAAAAATTAATTTTTTTTTATCTTTTCAAAAAATGAAAAAAATTAATTTCTACTAACTTAATAGTAATCACTATAAAAAAAATCAACTTTTTTTTTTTTCTTAAACTAAGCCTTAATGTGTCTAATTCTGTTGCCCTCATGCCATGGTGAGTGAAATGGAAAATGAATTAAAAAACGAGTAGAAATTAATTTTTGATTTTTAAATTAAGAAAAAATTTTGACTAATTATTGTGATTTGAAGTATGAAAAAATTGATAAAATTAAAATTATATATAATCAAATTATTGCCGTCAAACATGACATCTATTCGTTTCTTTACCGAGTATAATGACAAAATTGTAACTTTAACACTTCATTTGAATTACAATAAAATTTTATAAATTTTTATAAAATTTTAAATTATAAAAATATAATTTTTATTATTTTTTTTTTTTTTATGAAAAAAAAATCTTCTCCCAGACACTGATCTATTTTGCCCGTAACCGTATTTTAGTCGATTCTAGAAGTATTGTCCCCTTACTCAATACCACGTGGATCCAAAGCATACAAGAAAGAAAGAAAGATTCAAAATTTTGACCCAATTTTTTTTTTAAATTCTGACATCAACCTTATTCTACTAAATTAATCCCGTGAGGCAATTATTATCCACTTACGCTAAGTGCTAACTACACTAAACTAATCCCGTGAGGCAATTATTATTAACTTACGCTAACTTTTTGTTGCTCCAACTGGAGACAAACGAGGGAGTAAGTGGGAGGGCAATTTTGTAGCCTCTTGCTCTTTCCGATTCTCCATCCTTTCTCTCTCCATCCTCTCTCTCAAATCAAACAAAAGTAAATCTACCCTCTCGCTTTTCCATCTGATTTTTCCATTGACAATTTTTTTGTGTATTTCTTTTTTGCTTTTTTAAAGAATTGCCGTCAATGGCGGAGTCAGTTTTCAATGGATGGAAAGAGAAAAGTAAAGCCGAAAAACTGAAGAAAAAGTCTTTGCGATTCCCCAGTTGTTTTCCCGGACTGGACATGCTTTGGTCCAGTAAGAACTTTCTAGCCTTCGTCTTTATCTTCGTTTTGAAAATCAAAGTTCATGTTCCTAAAAAAATAATAAACAATTAGAATTAGTCTAACAAGATTGAACCTACTATCTCAATAAAAAATTAATATAACAAAATTGCTCAATTTTTAATTTGACAGATATGACCTGTTATTATGAACGGACAGGATTGAAAGAGCCAACGGATAGAAGAAAGCCAAGCCCCGTGCCTTCAAGCACGGATAGATCTTAGTAAATAAATAAATTATGCTTTTAATTCTATTTCCAAGTTAGTTCAAACTGTTGCGGTTTTACCTCTAAATTAATAATAAAGAAAATTTTAGAAACAGCATAAGTTCAAGTCTCTTTAAATTAATTCTAATTTCAAACAATGAGACTTTGTTTGTTTTGAGGTATAATATTTTTAAGGAAATAACTTTATCATTTTTAGCTGTTTGGTTACTTACAAATTTGATAAAATCTTTTACTTGTGAAAAATTTTATTCAATATTATAAAAAATAATTCAACTGTTCTAAATTAATAAGTTGTTTTTATGGAACAACTAGATGTAAGTTGAAAATTAATGATGATAGACAAAGCCAACCGACCCTAACAAAGATCTCGGACTCACAATCTTCAGCAAATCGCAAATCTTTAACAAATTGTATTTCCTGATTGCATTCCCTAATCTTCTTCTGCAGAAAAGGAATACAATTGATCTTGTATATAATTCCTAATTAGTAGCTTGAGTATCTGCCTATATATATATGCCTTGTATCATTCATAAGAAATACAGAACTAATTTTACCGTGGACGTAGGCTACCGCCGAACCACGTATATCGGTGTCCCTCTCATTTTCTTTTCTCATTAACTTCTTTATGGTATCAGAGCCTTCTCGGCTCTAACAGCTTCACTGATCCTGTTCAATTCTATCCGTCCTTGTCGATGGTAAAAGATACTGCAACTTTACCCCATATAGCAACTGGAAGTACTGCAGCAGATGTTTCGGTCCATCCCTTGTTAATCGAGAACACTACTACTTCAGTTTCGATGGCTCAATCCCTGCCGTTTGTCGGCCCTACTGCTTCAGCTCTCCAGTCCCCGCCAAGATCAATCGGCCTTGTTGCTCCAATTTCGGTGGCTTAGCCCCTGCCGTTTGTCAACCCTGCTGCTTCAGCGTTCTAGTCCTCCTCGTTTGTCAGCCCAGTTGGTTCAGCCTCAACAGTTTTTGGCTCCGGTTCTGTGATCCAGCCGCATGGCTTGATTTCATTTAATCCAGCGTCTCAGTTGCCCCTGAAGCTCACCAGTAGTTTCAATTTTTCAACCTGGCAAGCCCAGGTAACCACGTTATTGATTGGATATGATCTTCTCTCTTTTATTGATGGCAGTGGATCATGCCAGGTACAATTTTATGACAACGGGAATGGTAGATTTGAGCTCAATCCTAATTACAAACTGTGGGTTCGTCAAGATAATCTCGTTCGCAATGCCCTGATGGCCTCGGTCGATCCTACAATTACACCACTTATTGCTCATGCTTCCAATGCATGTCAAGCCTGGCAGATATTGTGCACTACCTATGCTAATAAAAGTCAATCTCGGATCTTCAGTCTTCGCGAGACTCTTGCTAATCTTCGTCGTGATAACAAAACGATGACTGAATACATACAAGAAATTAAAGCCCTTATTGATAATTTAGCAGCCAGTGGTTCTTCATTGAATGGTGAAGAACTTATTATCAAAATATTGAGTGGTTTGGGTCCAGAGTATAAAGAAATATCTGCTGCCAAAAGGGCTAGAGACAGTCCCATCACCTTTGAAGAACTCTATGACAAACTTTTAGCGCACAAAATTTTCCTCCAACATGCTGAAGGTAAAAAAGACTTACCAACTATTACTGTTCAATTTTCGTAGAAACAACAACCCGAGAATCGAGCTCGATTCCCAAGACAGATGCAAACCGAGAATTTTGGTGGAGTTCAGAAGAGTGGCAACCGCCTATTCTCTTCACAACAACAGCGTCAATCTTCTCAATCTCCAGGGCGCTCCAAAGTTTAATGTCAATTGTGTGATAACATTGGTCATATTGCAAAAGTATGCTGAGCCAAGGGGCATAATCTTCAGGAAGCTCAGGCTAACTATGCATCTCGTCGTTCCACTTCGAATGGTTCTTGGATTCTGGATACTGGAGCCTCTCACCATGTAACCAACAATCCTAATAACCTGGCTTCTGCTACTCAATTCCCTGGCAACGATGAGATTATATCAGTGATGGTAACACCATTTCCATTACCCCACACTGGTCACACACCCATTTATTCTCCCCACAGCTCCTCTTCATTTATACTTGATAATGATCTTTGTTCTCCTCATATTCAACGCAATTTAATTTCTGTTGCTCAGTTTTGCAAACAAAACAAAACCTCTATTGAATTCTTTCCATCTTACTATGTTGTGAAGGATATCTCCATGGGGGCACCTCTTTTTCAGGGGAAGAACAAGAATGATCTCTACATATGGCCGGCGACAAATCCTCCCACTCCTCCTGAAGCCTTGTTTGTGTCTCCATCTCCTCCAACCTATCATCTCTGGCATTCTTGGTTTGGGCACCCGCAACCGCGAGTCACAAAGTCTCTGGTGTCTTCTTTCAAACTACCTATTTCTTCAACTAGGTCCTTTACTTTTTGTAATTTTTGTTTATGTAATAAAAGTCATAAGTTGTCTTTTGGTGAAAATTCTCTATCTAGTAGTCGTCCTTTTGAATTACTTTATTCAGATTTGTGGGGTCCTGCCCCGATTGCTTCTTTTGACAATTTCATTATTATATTATCTTTGTGGACCATTTTACAAAATATTCTTGGTTGTTTCCCTTGAAAAATAAATCTGATGCCTCTTCCATTTTTATCAATTTTAAGCGCATGGTTGACAATTATTTTTCCTGTTCTATTAAGACCTTGTACACTGATGGTGGTGGTGAGTACAGGGGTTTACACTCGACGCTCCTTCAACTTGGCATTCAACACTTGACAAGTCCCCCTTACACTCCTGAACTTGTTGGTTTAGCAGAACGTAAGCACCGTCATGTCATGGAGACTGCTCTCACCCTTATGCATCATGCTTCAGTTCCACTTAAGTATTGGTCTTTGGCCTATCAAACTGCTGTCTATTTGATAAATAGGTTACCAACATCTCTTCTTCATAATATTTCTCCCTTTCAAAAATTGTTTGGTTTTGCACCTAACTCTCACAAATTACGAGTCTTTGGTTGTCTTTGCTATCCTTGGCTCAGGCCTTGCACCAAATATAAAATGCAGGAAAAATCTCGTCCTTGTGCCTTCATGGCTTACTCTGCCACCACCAACAGTTACGTGTGTTTTGATTTTTCTACTAACAAAATTTTTCTTTCTCGTTATGTTGTGTTTGTTGAATCTTATTTTTCCTTCTCCACTACTCAACTTAATTTGCCTAGAGTTTCTAGCTCTGTCATTTCTTCCTGGCTTCACCCTCCTTCCCCAGGTCTTTCTTCAGTTCCACCCCTAGCTGCACAATCTGATATCCCTCTACTGTCGCTGGCCTCCAATTCACACAACTCATCTTTGTTGGACCAGCCCAGTGTCACCATGGAGCATCCTCCCACTTCAAACCTCCCGGCCTCCAATTCACACAACTCACCTTATCTTTTTATTGCTCGACCCAACCACGACTCTTCTAGTGCTATTCCAAGTCAATTCCAACCCACTCAATCATCTCAATCTGTTGAACCATATTCCCCTTCCATAACTCTATCCGCCTCTGACAACCCTCACCGCTCTTCCACTCTTCCCAGTTCCTTACCCACTATTTCTTCACATAGCAGCCCACCAATGCCCCATCTTGCTCCGACTAATCGCATTGTGACCAGGTCTCAAAATAACATTTTCAAGCCCAAACCTATTTTAGATTATCTTGCTACCAAAACGACCCAAACCTTACCTCTTACTCCTGCTACCTATCGCCAAGCTTCTAAATATCCAGAGTGGCAACAAGCCATGCAAGCCGAATATGATGCGCTCATTCGTAATCATACATGGGCTCTTGTGCCTCGTTCGCCTAATCAGAAGTCATCTCTTGCAAATGGGTGTATAAAGTTAAGTGTAATACAGATGGTTCTATCGAACGGTACAAAGCACGACTTGTTGCCAAAGGGTTCTTGCAGCGACCGGGCATTGATTTTCAGGCCACATTTAGTCCAGTTGTCAAACACACAACGGTTAGTCTGATTTTGTCATTAGCAGTCACTCATGGTTGGCCATTACGACAACTTGACGTCAACAATGCATTTTTGCAAGGTACTCTAGCTGACACGATCTTTATGCAACAACCTCCAAGGTTTATTGATCAGAATGTTCCCAATCATGTATGTCAGTTAAAGAAATCAATACATGGCCTTTGGCAGGCTCCTCGGGCCTGGTACAATGAGCTTCACCAGTTTTTAGTGTCTGAAGGTTTTCTTCGTTCTCAATCTGATCATTCTTTATCTATTCACTCTTCTCATGATTTTATTCTTTTAGTGTTGGTTTATGTTGATAATATTGTGGTCACTGGGAGTTCTAGTTCACATGTTCAGTCTCTGATTACACTCTTGGCTCGGCGATTCTCCATTAAAGATTTGGGCTCTCTTTATTACTTTCTCGGAGTGGAAGTTACACCGTGCTCTGCTGGCTTGATGCTCACTCAGCACAAATATATTTCTGACATTCTTGAACGTTTCTCTATTCTTGAAGCCAAGCCCGTCTCCACACCTCTCTCCACCAGTGAAGCTCTTTCTTTGCAAGATGGCACCCCCCAAACTGATAAGACTCTATTCTAACAAATGGTTGGTGTCTTTCAGTATCTGCAGCTTACTCGCCCTAATCTCTCTTATGCTATTAATCGCTTGGCTCAATTTATGCATTGTCCTACTCAGAAGCATATGCAGGCTGCTAAAAGAATCATGCGCTACCTAAAAGACACTATTACTTTTGGCATTCTCATTCGGAAAAATACTCAATCTTCTATTCTTGCCTTCTCTGATGCCAATTGGGCTAGTGATGTTGATGATCGCACCTCCACCTCAGCGTCTATTGTTTTTCATGGTTCCAACCCAATTAGTTGGTGCTCTAAGAAGCAACGTACTATGGCACGTTCTTCCACTAAGGCTGAATACCGTGCTGTGGTTGCTACTGTTGCTGAAGTTAACTGGATTGTCCATCTCCTTGGTGAACTCCGCCAAGCTCCCAAGTCACCCTCGGTGATTCTTTGTGATAATGTTGGTGCTACATACTTATCTCAAAATCCAGTCTTTCATAGCCGAATGAAGCATATTACCATCGACTTTCATTTTGTCCAGGATCAAGTCGAAAAAGGTCAAATCCTTGTCAAGCACATCCACTCTGGTGATCAGCTTGCTAATACTCTTACTAAGCCTCTTGCTCGCCGACAATTTCACCTCAACATCTCCAAGATCGGTGTTCGTCCGGTACCATCGATCTTGCGGGGGCATAATGATGATAGACAAAGCCAGCCGGCCCTAGCAAAGATCTCGGACTCATAATCTTCAACAGATCGCAAATCTTTAGCAAATTGTATTTCTTGATTGCATTTCCTAATCTTCTTCTGCAAAAAAGGAATACAATTGATCTTGTATATAATTCCTAATTAGTAGCTTGAGCATCTGCCTATATATATATGCCTTGTATCATTCATAAGAAATACAGAACTAATATTACTATGGACGTAGGCTACCACCGAACCACGTATATCGGTGTCCCTCTCCTTTTCTTTTCTCATTAACTTCTTTAGAAATTAGAGGGGACTCAAACTTAATTCCAAACACTAATAAATTCTAACTACATTATGACATCCAAAACTAAAATACCCGCCACCCACACTCAACAAATAATAATAATAGGAAAGAAATTATTCGCGAGGGTTAGCTCAGTAAACCTAAGACTTGGGTGATCTATTCAGGTCGAGAGTTCGACTCCTACCTGGGTGATCCTTCATTTATCATAGTGTATGGGTTGTGGGCTCTTACATACTCCTGAAATTTCGAAACTGGGCCGTAGACCCAGAGAATTTCTCCATATTAAAAAAAAATAATAGGGAAGAAATTTCAACGAAATAAAACAATTTTGAAAGGGCTTCAGTAATGAGGAGACCCAAAACCGAAATAGCATTCTATGCTAAATAAAAAAGATAAAAAAATCAACAGTTTTAATGCAAATTATTAAATTATTAAAAGATCAAGACTATTAAATTATTTTAAAAAAATTGAGACCGTATCAAAATCGTTAATTTTTTACTGATTAACCGTTGAAATATTTTTGCACTTCGCTCCTGCAAAACTTAACATACCACAACAGGAGGATTGACTTAATTCAGCTGGCAACACGATTAACCGCCTGGATTGGGGTCGAGAAATGGTCTACGTCGACCGCTACAGCAGCTCGGTCGACTGCCTATAGGCAGTCGGATAAAATCACTTATTTCTCCCCCTTTTACCCATTTTCCCACACACCCGCGGCGCGAACGTCATCCTCCGTCTGATTTTACTCCGCCCGAACCGATGTCCGCTGTCTCTCTCTATCTCTCCGTTCATTCTTCCAGTCTGACGCCGGCGGTATCGTTCTTCTAGCCGACGCCGGGCGGCCTCCCTTCGTTGTTTCAAACGGCCGGGCATCTCACAAACCGAGCAAACTGTTCTCTCTCTCTCTGTCATGAATACGGTCCTGTAGCCTCCGCTGGCCGGCCACCGTGTCTCCACGGGTAAGGTTCTGCATTCTTCCTCTTTATTTCTCTCTCTCTCTCTCTTCTTCTCCCTCTTGCTTTCTCTCTCTCTCTTCATCTCCGCAGACACACGGCTGAGGCCATGTTCTGTGCTCAGGTTCTTTGTATGGTACACCAGGCCACCACCACTCCATGCTAGACAACCCCTTCTAGCCAGCGATTCTAACGCTCGGTTTGGTATGCCGGTAACTCTTTCTCTCTCTCCTGCGTTGTCTCTCTAACTCCATTTCCTCACTCCCGCATTCCCACGCCAGCCGGCCACCTGAAATTGTTCTCTATTTCTATGCAGGTTTGAACTGTGTATTTACAGCTCTGTGAAATTTTTCCATCAGGTTTTGATTAATTTTGGCTCTGAACCAGCCATTGTTGAGTTTTGGTAATTATATGTTGGTTTTTTATTATGGTTTTTGGTTTAATTTTTGGTTAATTAACTTTTGTTAAGCTATATGTTTTAATAGTTGTTGGGTTTGGCATAATTTTTAGTTAATTATCTTGTAGTGATTAGTTTTGATTCTTCGTTATTTTTTGGTTATTTTTTCTTGTTCGTTTGCTTGCTAGTTAAATTAATTTTAATTTTGGCATTGTATATATGTTTGCTCAATTTCTGTTTCGATTCGAATTGCAATTTTTTGATGTAAATAAGTATTGAATATATATACTTTTCAAAAAATAGGTATAAAATATATATATAGATTTATTATTAAAGTTATTTTTAATAATATAAAAAACTTAAAACAAAATTTAAAAAAAAATGATTTAGATAGAAAAGAAAAAAAATATAAAATTCTAACTATATACGTTTAGGATTCCACTGATTTTCAAATATAAAATCTTAAAATATTAGTAATATATT
>JAVXUM010000001.1:13027820-13038849 GCA_035590655.1 Pouteria glomerata
TATTAAGATTATTATTTTTATTTTTATGAATTTTGAAGTTATATATTTAGATTTTATAGACTTTATCTTATTATAATTATATTTGATTCTCTTGTTTTATCAATTTGATGATTTATAGATTGTGAATTATTCTATAAATATAATATCAAAAATTTTTTTATAATTTTAATTAACCCGACGGATTGATCCAGTGACCTACGAGTTGATCCGGTGACCCGAAATTTAAACCAGGTCAAGGTTTAAGCTGGGCCTGACAACTGTGATTTAGATATAAGGAGAAAAGATTTTTGGAACTTATTTTGTATTTGGGTTATGTAAAATTCATGTTTGCAATTTTATAGATAGGATATAAATAATATATATGTTGACTGGTTATCTTTAATAAATTGCAAAGTTAAATTTAAAAAAATAATTATCAAGACCAAAAGTAAAAACTTTGTCAACTGCCAAACTTTTGTTAAAATGATGTGTTATAAGTATTTTTTAAATAAAAAATTCTCACACAAAATTTATCATTGACCAAACTCTCTCACCCATCAATCTAGTTTTTTTATTTTTTTTAAATTTTTGATAGGTATTATTGTAATTGATATTTTATAGTTTTTAATTATATTAATAAAAATAATAAAAAATGAATTTCAACAAGCTAGGTGTTCAACAGTTAATTGAACAATATTGTAAACATAATGGACTTACAGAATAATAGGAAAAAAATTTAAAAAAAGATTAATAGGAAAAAAATTTAAAAAATAAATAAATTAATGGATGGTTTTCCAAAAAACGAAACACCAAATTAACTTTTACCCACTTTTTTTAATATTTCTAATTTTATTCACAATTTATTAATTTTTATTAAACTTTCTATTTTTTTTTTAATGTTCTCCATAAAATTTTACAAACATCCAATTGAGTTTCATACGCAAAGTTGTGTACTTTTGGTGTGCCCAAACGCCCCTATATTAAGCCGTTCCAAATCCAAGTTGTGACCATCTAATTCAATTCTCAGAGCCTTCGGTCGGTGCGGTTAGCTCCGTGTTTTCCCCGGACTCTGCTTCCTTTGTTTCTCGGGAAAGTGAGAGAAAGAGAGAGCGCAGCCGAAGGAATCGAAGTTTTGATCAGACAAATTGCTGTATGTCAGTGGAGTACTACAGTGATAAATACTACGGCGGTTTCAGTGAGCTCGCGAACCCATTACAATGGCCACAACTGAGGAAAAAGCGACGGCTCCCCTCCGTAAAGCTGCTGCTCCGGCCGGGGACATCTCTCAGGATTGGAGCGTTCCCACTGTTGATCCTTCAGACGATCAGGTCCATCGCAACAGAGCTTCCATGGCGACGTTGATTCGGCCCGTTGATTCCCCGCCGCCTCCTTCTACGCAGCCTACTCCTTCCAAAGGTACACCCTCTCTCTATATATCTATCTATACGCATTTATTTGTATTTATACGTCGATGTATACATTTATCATTGGTAAAATAAAACTTTTTAGTGGTGGTAAGAGAAATTTATTTTATTTTATTTTTTTTAAAAGGAATCCTCTCGTTTGTTGTTGAGAATTGGAGGATGAAAGAGAGTTAATTGAGAAAATG
Organism: Pouteria glomerata; assembly: GCA_035590655.1. Taxonomy (NCBI): domain Eukaryota; kingdom Viridiplantae; phylum Streptophyta; class Magnoliopsida; order Ericales; family Sapotaceae; genus Pouteria; species Pouteria glomerata. Next base: position 13,029,409 of record JAVXUM010000001.1, read on the forward strand.
CGATCGAGACGGTCTACTCATTAGGGAGATCCAGCTATTTGTATCACCACTTTGTGGGTACTCTTTTTTAGATAAAAGAAAGATTTGTTTTTTTTTTTTTTCATGGACGGTCGGATTTCGAATGGTGATTGTCCTCACTTTGTAGTCGATTGATGTGAGAATGGAGGAGGAAAAAAAGATGAAAAACGATTCTTCTGATGGGTGTCGGTTTTGGGTTCAAAACAAACGAAATAGTCAACAATTTTTCTTTATTTATGGTTAGAGAAGTCAATTTAATTGATCAGGCAGACTGTCTGGTTAATGTAATTTTGATCATATATGTCTATTCTATTTCGTTTCTGTGAAATGATATTCCTCAATTTCAAATTTTATAACCACTTCTTTTCTTAATTATTCTGTGTGTTGAATTGGACTAGTATTTCTGATATTGTTGATTAATTTTATTTTTGGCATGAACAGGACTCCCAGTTATGTTGAGGGCTCAAACCAGTCACCCTTTGGATCCTTTAACTGCTGCTGAGATCTCAGTGGCTGTTGCAACTGTTAGAGCCGCTGGAGCAACTCCAGAGGTTTTTTTTTTTTATCACTTTTTTCTTCTCTTGTAATGGTTTTGGATTACAGTGTAACGCGGAAGTGTTCCTCCCCCCCCCCCCCCCTCTCTCTTTGTTGACATGATTAGGTGAGGGATAGCATGCGATTCATTGAAGTGGTTTTGTTGGAACCTGATAAACATGTAGTTGCTTTGGCAGATGCATACTTTTTCCCTCCTTTTCAACCTTCGTTGCTACCCAGAACTAAAGGTGGACCTGTAATTCCTAGTAAGCTTCCTCCAAGGCAAGCTAGGCTTGTTGTTTACAATAAAAAGTCAAATGAGACAGGCATATGGATTGTTGAACTCTCTGAAGTTCATGCTGTGACTCGAGGTGGCCACCACAGGGGAAAAGTTATTTCATCCAAAGTTGTGCCTAATGTTCAGCCTCCTATGGTATATGCTTTAATACCTATTTTCTCAACTTATGTTGTAGTTTTTCTATACCTAATTCAACATTCAAGCAAAATCTAAGTGAATATGTTGTCAAGTTCATTTGAATGAGTGGCAACATTTGGATTACCTGCTTGCATTGGGTTTCTAAAAGATGTAGAAGATTAGTGTCGATGGGTTGGGGCGGTTAATGTAATGTGTTTTGACGTGCTTGTATTATAGTTGGAATGCAGACACTTGGATACACACAGACACATATATGCACTAAAAAAATCCCTTGTTGAAAGTGTTATTGCAACACCTGCTTAGTAATGAGCTAGTGTTTGTATTATTGCTTTTTTGAATGTGAAATTTAGTTAACGTCTGTCTTGTTCTTTGATTTTGAATTCAAAGGATGCTGTGGAATATGCTGAATGCGAAGCTGTTGTAAAGGACTTCCCTCCATTTCAGGAGGCAATGAAGAGGAGGGGTATTGAGGACATGGATCTTGTAATGGTAGATCCATGGTTAGTTGCCACATTCTGTTCTGTCACATATATGTTTGACATTATACGCTCTTTATGTATGTCATGTGCCCTTTTATGGCATGTAAACTCTTTTTACAGGTGTGTTGGTTATCACAGTGAGGCTGATGATCCAAAACACAGACTCGCAAAACCACTTATCTTTTGTAGAACTGAGAGTGACTGCCCCCTGGAAAATGGTTATGCTCGACCAGTAGAAGGAATTTATGTTCTAGTTGATATGCAAAATATGGTGGTGATTGAATTTGAAGATCGTAAACTTGTTCCTCTACCACCAGCTGATCCATTGAGAAATTACACTCCTGGTGAGTCAAGGGGAGGTGTTGACCGAAGTGATGTGAAACCCCTACATATTGTTCAGCCTGAAGGTCCAAGCTTCCGTGTTGATGGACACTTTGTTCAATGGCAAAAGGTTTTGATTGTCTGTCCCTGATTTGTCTCTGCATCTTCAACACTTCATATTGATCACTTTATTTATTATCGTTGCTGTTTTGCAGTGGAATTTTCGTATTGGTTTCACTCCAAGGGAAGGTTTAGTTATTTATTCTGTTGCATATGTTGATGGTAGCAGAGGTCGGAGACCTGTGGCCCACAGGTTGAGTTTTGTGGAGATGGTGGTCCCTTATGGTGACCCAAATGATCCACATTATAGGAAGAATGCATTTGATGCAGGGGAAGATGGACTTGGTAAAAATGCTCATTCTCTTAAGAAGGTCTGATAACTTTCTACTATGGTTCTTATATGTTTTTTTTACGTAGCAACTCTAAGTCTACCTGAAAAAGGTTCCATCTAACACAAGTTTGTTTTTGTAGGGATGTGACTGTTTAGGCTACATCAAATATTTTAATGCACACTTCACAAATTTCACTGGAGGTGTTGACACAATTGAAAATTGTGTTTGCTTGCATGAAGAGGATCATGGAATCCTATGGAAGCATCAAGATTGGAGAACAGGGTTAGCTGAAGTAAGGAGGTCAAGACGGCTAACTGTTTCATTTATATGTACTGTGGCTAATTATGAATATGGATTCTACTGGCATTTTTATCAGGCAAGTTTGTGATTCCCTTTTTGCTTAATTTGGTATATCGTTCGCCGCATCATTTTTTGGCTTCCTTAGAATGTTGCAGCACCCACTGAGCAGTTTAATGTGGCTTGAATCCACCTAAATGAGTTCAGTGGATATCTCTGCATCATGAATCCATCTGTAGTTTTGATCTATTGGGATTACTGTTTCCAGTTTTCCATAGCTTTATCTAGCTTTTTTTTTTTTTGGTGAGTTTTTTTTTTTCATTTTTTCATTTTTTTTTAGGAGAACGAAATTCTCCACGAATCATGATATGGTTATACTGTTCCTGTTACAGGATGGAAAAATTGAAGCTGAGGTTAAGCTCACAGGAATTCTGAGTTTAGGAGCTCTCCAACCTGGGGAAGTTCGAAAATATGGGACAACTATTGCTCCTGGACTATATGCTCCCGTCCATCAGCACTTTTTTGTTGCCCGTATGGACGTGGCAGTTGATTGTAAACCCGGTGAAGCACACAATCAGGTGAACATTCGGGATACTTGGATCTTTTCCTCATCAATTTTCAATTTTTCTGCTGGTATTGGTTGATTTATAAGGTTTACAAATGTGCATTTATTGGTTAAAATTTTAATATGGTATTATATTGGACCTTTGCAATCAATTTCAGAAATTAGAGGTTCACATATTATTGGAGTCCTTTACCTTGAATCTCATTAGTGGCTTCGTCGTTGATAATTCAAGGGCTAAATAATAACCATTTTATTTGCAAGCCTGGTAAGAAAAGGTAAAAATTACTTGATAATCACTTTTTAGACTATTCTCTGATTAGAAAAGGGGGGGGGGGGGAATTGTCGAGCCTGGTGAAAGGTATTAGTTGTCTTTAATTGTGATCATATTCTTTTTCTTGTATGACATCTATTAGCAAACAAGTTAGGCTAAGTGGAAATCTTGCATGTTGTCCAAAAATCTCCTTTAATCTTTCAGTCTATTTAGAGTTTTGAAAGATCATGCGTTTCTTCCTTAGTGATGAACTGAGCCGCTGTTTTCTCTATTTTGAGTGGCATAGTTGTGAGATGATCTTGCTACTTTTAGAGGTTAAGAGAGGATTAGTCATGTTTTCAATATGTGCAGTCTTAGATAACTAGAGACTCCCTTCTATTCTCCATCCTTCCTTCCATTTGTTTCTCCATCATTACACAAAGTCCGAGGTGTGACATTAGTCTGATTCAGAATCAAGGTAAAATAAGATTGGTTGTAATGGTTTTGGTGGGTGTTGCCTATTCCTAGATTTGTGTTGATCATGGTTGCAGCATGTTCTAGTTTCATTTTGTTTTGGGTTGCTGTCTCAAGTGTGGTGTTATAATTGTAGGTGACGTTTAAGAGGCTGGAAATCCTGTCATGTTTGCAGCATTATTTGTTAGACAGCACATATTGAGGGCTGAGTGAGACAGCCCTTTTGCAAGCATGGGTAAAGTTAAGTGCATTGACCCTCCCCATAGTTGTGCATTGAGCTTCCTTTTTCTCATATGTTGAGGGGCTGATTATTGAGGGTCTGAATTTCTTAGCTTCCTCGGAGCTGATTTTCTAATCTGTTCCTTAAACGTTTGGTCCTTCTTGAAGATTTTGATGGTTAAGTTGTAATTGATGACCAACCAGGCTTGGGTGTGTGCTTCTCTAACATATAAAGGGGACTTAAAATTTCTTGAAACCAAAAGCAGGTTGTCTTGCTCTATGCAAGCTGTTTGATGGGAATTTTGCAGTTACTGGTAGTATGTGCTATTGCTATCTAAGATATTTGGACCTCTTAGCCTATAAACTTGTGTTATCAGCTTCTCTAGCCAAATAAAATAAAAACAGAAACCATAAAACTTCATTATACCGGTGCTGATATTACTGTGTGGCTCCAATCAAGTCTATTGTTTTCGTAATTGATCCACTTGCAACATAGTAATATATTTTGGTGGCCTATTAGCTTATACATATATTACCTTTTTCCTTTTCATGAACAGATGCTTCAGTATTTATGAAGAAAAAACATTGCATCTATGCAAACTTTGTATATAATAGTCGTATTTCCTTGTTTTTAGGTTGTTGAAGTCAATGTTAAAATTGAAGAACCAGGAGACGAGAATGTTCACAATAATGCATTTTATGCTGAAGAAAAGTTACTCAAATGTGAATTGGAAGCGATGCGTGATTGTGATCCTCTATCTGCACGACATTGGATTGTAAGATAATTGTTCTCGCTCAAAAAGTTTTAAGCTGCTTCTTTCTCTCGCACTGTGTGCCCTTATGTTCCTATGCTTGCTTTCTTATGAGTCAATACGCTATAATGTTCATTTTAATAATAATTACATGCACAATATTTGGATATGATTGTCACTTCTTAGATCTTTGTTCGACAAGCAATCTTTAGTTTCAGCTCTGAAGATCGCAAGGAGTTGTCACTTTCCTGGATAGATAAGAATGCACCTTTGCTGTCCCAATATTTGTAGTTTCACAACAGATTTTGTGTGCAATATATGTTCTTTTTTTTTTTCACCTCGCTCCCTTTCAATTTTGCTCTTGGCAATAGAATGGAATATCAGTTTCAGTTGGCTGATGGCCTGAAACCGTATTGTATGGTTAAATTGAACTAGTTCAACTTTCAACTTGGGGGACATAATTTGCCTGTCAATCATAGATAGCTTGATGAATAATAGGGAACTAGTCTCTATTTCTTCCAGGAGGATTGCATTACTCATATTAAATATGCATCTTGTTTCCTCCTTCCTAAAGCAGTGCCACATACGAGTTATTCTTTTAATAATCTGTATCCCGTACAATTTACATACTGATCTGTGTTGAGAATCTTCCTAGTCATGGAAAGTGATTGTTGTTGCATAAGCTTATTTTTGCAGCGATTCATTATGCCTCCTGCTTTGGATGTGAAGAATGCTAGTTTGTATTGGCCTGCTTGATTGGTTTATTCACTCGTTTTGCAATTGGAGTATAGTTATTTTTTCCTTCATGTTCTTGATTGATTATTTGCTTTGTATAGTGATTATTATCATCGTATTCCGTTCTCTATATTTTATGGTATTTCTTATAAAGAATTTGTGTTCATGGATGAATTGCATAGTTGATACATGCTATTCATGATTCAGATCAGAAACACAAGAACTGTCAACCGGAGTGGGCAATTGACAGGTTACAGGCTAGTACCTGGATCAAATTGTTTACCATTAGCTGGCACTAAGGCAAAATTTTTGAGAAGAGCTGCTTTTCTGAAGCACAACCTTTGGGTCACGCCTTATGGGCGTGATGAGATGTATCCTGGAGGAGAGTTTCCCAACCAAAATCCACGTGTCGGTGAAGGATTGGCCACTTGGGTTAAGCAGAACCGATCACTGGAAGAAACTGACATAGTTCTTTGGTCAGTCTGCCCTTTAATTCCTGTACATATACCTGTTACCATGTTTTATAATTTTCTCTCTTGTTTGGACTGTTGGATGTGAGTGTATTTTTTGAATAGATTCTGATTATGTTGTCAAAACTGTTACAGGTATGTATTTGGAGTGACGCACATTCCTCGCCTGGAAGACTGGCCTGTCATGCCGGTGGAACGTATTGGTTTCATGTTAATGGTATTCCACTCTCATTGTTGCAATATAACATTGTTTGGACCTTCATGGAACATATATGCGTTTTAATAAAATTTAGGAAACTTTAATTTGTAAACGGCGTTAATTCAGTTCACGTCGCCCTGATGTTGTTACTTTCCGGTGTTCATTTGTGCAGCCGCATGGATTCTTTAACTGCTCACCCGCAGTGGACGTCCCTCCCAGCTCATGTGACTCAGATATGAAGGAGAATGGGGTGGTGACAAAGCCAATCCAGAACGGATTGCTTGCTAAGCTTTGAAACGTCACGTTCTGAGCAAACTCTACTCTGTCACGGCGGTGGTTTTATGTGATCAATGTCAAATGGTTGTGCTTGCCAAGTGTTGTGGTTCAAAACTAATATTGCATGTATTTTAATTCGTCCAAAACTAATTAAAGTTTGAATTGCTATAGTTGTTGATTGTGGGCCACAATTCGTGGCATGAAACATCCTATTTTATGGGCATTTGACTATTATTGTGGAGAAGGGGTTTGTTTGTTTGTCATTGACGCTATTTCTAATTACGCCGAGTCGTTTGATTCTTCATCTGAAAGTCGATGCCTAGAAAATATTTTCTGGGCGGGAATTCGTCATGTCGTTCTTATATTGCATCCTAATGCATGGACTCCATGACAAGGGAAGAATAATTAAACAAATACGCGAAGGAATTAAATATATCAGCGTACTTTGATTAATGGCTGATGATGAGCTTGGTTCGGTTATTGTTGCTGATGCAATTGCTGGTGTGGCCTTTTGTTTATTTGTTTTGTTGTGTTGGTTTGGTATTATTAAAATCTTTTTTTGTCCCCGGCAAACAGATACTAATGGCCAATTGGTCACCAAGACAAAATATGAATGGAGGGTGCCCCCGTGTTCCCTCTAGAAATTTCATGGTTGCTCGAGATGGCCCTGAATGTGTTGTTGCCTTTGTAGATAGACTTTGTATATACGTCTTCAGTGATTCTTCCTCAAAATGACAAAAATAAAATAAAGAGAAATCCACTTTCGGGTAATGATTTTGGCTGTCATTTTGACGCCAGAGTTTCTGGTGGGTTTTCGGTGTGACAAAAAGTTAACAAAAAAATTAGTGAATTTTAGAGCCCTTTTCTCCTAAGGTGCGCATTGTTGATTTGATTTGGTTTGGTGTTAAATTTAAATTGATTTGATTTGGTTTGGTGTTAAATTTAAGTTAAATCACAAGTCATCGATTTAGAAGATTTTTAAAATTGTAATTAAATTATTTAATTTAGAATTTAAAAAAAAATTTAAGAAATCAAATCATTAATTTTGGTTTGATTTGAATTATTCTGTTTTGGTCTGTTTTTTTTTAATTTTTAAGTCAATCGTAACTAAATTATTAACTTAAAAAGTAAAAAATGATCATACCAAAACGAATTGGTTCAACCCATTGGGTCGTTGACCCTTTCTATCTCATGTAATTTCACTCAAAATTGATGCACCGAAACCCTGCCAGGAGTTGATTTGAAGGCCTGCCTATGCATATGCTAATTTATTTTCTAGAGTTCTTTCATTGTATCAAAAAATATGGAGATTTTCTCTCTTTAATTCTTCTTAGTCTCCAAGATATTCATGATTTCCAAAATATGAAAGGAAACATCATTATCCTTTATACTGTTCTTATTTGAGATAATTGTCTTTTTACTCTATATACTAAAATTGAAAATACTTAGATTTCTGAATTTTAAAAACTTATCTTTAGATTAAAATGAAGTTATAAACGGTATTAAATTTCCAAGTAAAAAGATAAAAATACTCAATAAAAATTAAATAGAATTAATGGGCGTAACTGTAAGTAATATAAAGTATAAAGGTATAAATATATAATTTTTAAATTTATTTAAATTCAAAACTGTTATATTTGATGAATTTTTTAACGTTTTTACTTCAATTTAAAATATAAAGAATATAAAAGTAAGTTTTTAAAGTTCGTAGATTGTAAGTGATTTTTATAAGTATAAGGAGTAAAAAGAATAACTAATCATTCTTATTTTGCTCGATTTGTGTATTTGGAATCCAAAATGGGGATTTGAAATAAAAAAAGAAAGTGAATGAGTAAAAAAAAAAAAAAAGTGAAAAAAGAAAGAAATTGATTAGAAAATATGAAAGAACATCCAACAAAAAATTAGTTTTTTAATTACGTTTTAAATTTCATATTTTTCATTGCAAACAAAATGAAAATTTAGAATTATGTAAAGCCAGTATTCCATTATTTCAGAATATGTAAGTCATCAAAACATTTTAAAATTATAAAATTATTACTTTCACATATTTTAAGATTTCATTTGATAACATTTATGCGTGTGATTTTTTATGTATATTTATAAATTTTTGAAAAATAGCAACAAAGATATATCTAATAAAATTGTTTTTATTTTTTTGTTGTAAAAAAAAAATAAAAACTTGAATAGAAAAACGTAAATAAATAAATCATATTTTCACCCTCACTTTTTCAATTATAAATATTTTGTCAATTTTAATACTTTATCTATTTTTATTGCATCTAATTGACATGAATTATTTTATTCAAATATTTTTAAAAATAAAATTATTTTTATTAAAAAATATATTATAATAATTTATTTTATTAAAGTTAAAATAATAATTTATGTTTAAAATGACATATTTTATTAAACTTTATTTTTCATCGATAATTATTACATATTAAAATATTTATTTTTATTAAAATAAAATAATTATATTTAGAATAATAATTTATTATTAAAATGATTTATCTTATTTTATTAAATTAATTTTTTGAAAAATAATAATTACACATAAATATATTTTATTTTAATAAAATTAAAATTAATAATAATTAGATTTTAGAATATTTATCTAATTAAAACTAAAATTAGTAGTAATTAAATATTTAAAATTTATTTTATTAAAATTAAAACTGCTTTTAAAATAATAATTATTATTGAAATCGTTTATTTTATTAAATTAAATTAATATTAAGAAATACAATAATAATTTATTATTAAAGTATGTTATTTACTAATATATTTTTTAAAGTTAATTATTATTAAAAATATTTTATAACATTGTATTTACTAATTTAAATATATTTATTAAATTAATTAATCAAATATATTTTATTAAATTTTCAGTTAATTTTTAATAAAATTAAACACTTCATTTAAATAGAATTGATTACTGTAAATAAAATACATTATCAAATATATTTTTTATTTTTATTTCAAAAAAGCCATAATTGAAGTTAAAAAAATTAACAAAAAAAATTA
>JAVXUM010000001.1:13071255-13090309 GCA_035590655.1 Pouteria glomerata
CAGTAGGTTAGTAGCCTACGAAATGACTTGTATATCCGGCGTAGCGTCGCCTTGGACCTTGGTCCTAAAGCACGATTCTGTGATTCATTTTGGCGTAGTGTCACCCTGGGCTACGACCCTAAAGCACGATTTGGCGTAGCGTCGCCTTGGGCTTGTGACCCTAAAGCACAATTTGGTGTAGCGTCACCCTAGGCATGTGACCCTAAAGCACGATTGATTGGTACCCACCCCGGTGTTTGTGTGTGAATTGATGGAAACAATATAAAATGAAAACCTTAAATTATTGTATACGTATTAAGATTTCAGAAACCGCTACATTGATCATGGTTTACATAAATTGCTTACACCACATTACACATATTCATTATTTGTGCTTATAAATGTCATGCATGCATCATGTACATAATATTGTGAAGTGTCATGAGCACCTGTGTTTAGTGCTCACGCCTCTACAGACACCCTTGCAGGACCCACACAGAGGAGACCAGATGAGTTTTGAGTCTAGCTAGAAGATTTTGCAAAAGAGGCCGCAAAGTGTTGCAAATTTTGAAAGTGGATGAATGTGAAGTTAAATACACATATGTTAATTGTAGATTGAAAATGGCCTAAGGGTCGGGGATGTATATTGATTTTTTTTGTTATTTGGAGAATGTATATTATTTTATCTTGTGGAAGTGTAATGGCCTTAAGGCCCATATATTGAACTTATGCTTTGAGATACATTCTAGAATTATCAATTACCCTAGTTAGAAAATGAGAATGCATGATATTGGTGGATGTTGGATTGGGAAATTGATTGTGATGCACAGGTTTATATATAACAGGTACAGGGTAAATCCTTTAGTCCGTTATTTAGGAGGGGAAGTTTTGTGGGTCCATTATATAACCGCAATATTGCTCTGATGTTGTTAAACCGATTCTTATGTTTTGTATGTCTTTTACACACCCCCTTGGTCCCCAGGCTTGGGGCGTGACACTTCCAACACCCAATGCTGCTGGGCAGTAATCTATAGAACCATTGAAGGGCCATGTCTCCCAAACTTGATCAGAAAACGTAGCATATGAGCTTGTCATCCTAACTCCAAAGCGTCGTGGCCTGCATGTAATTGCAATAATAGGTTAAGGGGTTCGTCCGTCTTTCCATCATAATTAGTAAACCTTAAAGTTACAAACTTTTAGGTGGTTTTGCTTCACAAATATCATCTGTAAAGGGTAAAATAAAAATCTTGCTAAGTACCTTTTTGGCCATCATCCTCGTGCTTTATTCTAACCCTTTTCACTCTGAAAATTGAGGTGTCTCTGCTTGTCTCGCCTTATCAGACTTCTTTGTTTGTATCTGCACCACATGTTCTTCAGAAGAACTATCACTCTTCTTTTGACACCTTTGTTGTTCATGTCTATCATTTCTGGCTGCATGCTGCTTCTTAATGGACCCAAATAATTTCTCCTTCTAACATGGTATGACTTTTGGATGTAGGACTTGAGCTAGATGAATTCTCAAAAGTCCTGCGTCAAAGACAGCTCATGATTTGGATCCAATGCCTTGTCTTCTGCGAAATTGCCTCTTTCTTTGTGTTCTTTCCTGTTCCTCCATCCTTTCTAATGTTTCATGTGAATTATCATATAATAGATCGTAGCTTTCATCAGAACTTAAATAAGAGTTAACCTGCCCTTCATTTGTAACTTTTCTTTTTTACTCACTCAACTTCTGGAGTATTTCTTCTAATTCCTTATGCTTTCCATTCACCAAGGCTCAGAGTTTCTGCCTCCACTTAACAACTTCCGGATCTTCCACATTCCGTTACTTGTTAGACTCTAATCTCGGAGTGCGTAAAATTAATGTACTCCCTTTTTACTTTGATGGTGTAGTTTTGTCTCCTACCCGAGAAGATTAAGGGGGTGCATTTCCGTCTAAAAGTATATTTAGTGAAATCAAGTGGGACTAGATGTTCAAAAGAGTGAAAGAGGGTGGGGAACAAAGCAAATGTGCCCCACGGTAGGCACCAAATGTTCGACAATAAAAAATATCACCAAATATATTCACCACGTCCACAAGAAAGGAGTGAGACCAAGCTTGTAAAGAAAATCAAGTCAGAAAAAATGGTCGAGGAGGGTCTCTGATCACAATCTTTCAAATGTTTAAGTCACTGAAGGCTTGAGAGAGTAATGAAGTAAATCCAGTAACAAAGTAGTAAACAATAATAAACGTACTTAAATTTGAAACTAAGTGTCCTATTTATAGTATGATGATGGGAGTAAATTAATATGAAAATAATAAGAAAAATTATTATTTTTTCACTTGGGATGCTTGACTCATGTGGCAATATACCTTACATTAATGTCTATCACATAACATTAAATATATGTGAGGCGGGGGTCATATTAAGTTGTTCTATTTGGAAATAAAAATATCTAAATGTCAAATCAGTCTGTCACTTGTATTATGAGAAACTAGCTAAATGAAAGGAATCATCATAAATGAATTAGAGAATAATAAATGTATCAGATTTACTGTTTCGTACTTCATTTGTTTGTGGAACCCAATTATTATGGTCAGAAACTCGTGGAATTTATCACTCTCTTGCTTGACAAGACAATACTTAAAAGTTGTCACGTGTCTAAGTATTTTTTATACCAATAATCTTAAAGACAATAATATTTTAGATATATTTTGTTATAATTGCAACTAACTAAGTATTGAAATCTGTAAGCAATTTATAAAAATAATAGAAAACTCATATTTGATGGTCTTCGTTTTGAAAACTTATATCAATAATTGTAGATTATTAAATCAGCAAATATCAATAATCAGTTTTGGATTTTAGTAGTATTATGTTTAGTTTTGTAAAAAAAATGTATTATTATTATTATTTGAGTAAATTAAAATATTACATGGGAAAGAGGGATTTGCTTACTCCCGATTTTAAAAGGTGCAATAAACTTAGTACATAAGAGTTGACCATCCGAGCTGGACACTTTCTCTACTATAATTATTATACTATTTTATTCATGATCAAAGTAGTTTTTACATTTATTGTAATTTTTTGCTTTATTCATTAATATTTAAGTATGATGAAAGTAGTTTATATGTTTATTATAATTTTTTTTTATTTTATAAAATAAAATTTTAAATTTTAAATTTTAAAATAAAAATTATGATTGTATAAGTGCATGCACGAGTCTCTTACCAGTACCCAAGTTAAAGCGGATTAAGGGCAACTTTGCCTTTGCACTTCCCAATTGATGGTAATCAACCCTCTTGTAATTCCTTGTAACATAATATGTGAATAAGGCTTAGTTTAGTGCAATAGAATCGAATGTGTTAATTATTGTCACATTTTCATTTGATAACTTTATTTAGAGAGTGTTTGAAATGATAAAAAGTGAGATAAAATAAGATAAGTTGTCAGTTCGTAATTCGTATGATGAAATAAAAAATAAATAATTTTTAAAAACTTTTAGAACTTTTCTAAAAATTTTAAAAAAAATCAATGCACCAAATACACCGTTAAGACACTTATTTATAATGGAAATAGTCATTTCTTTTGAATGGATATACCATTTCATTATTTCATTTTCATTTTATCTCATAAAGGGAGAGAAATTCCATTATAATTACCTATTTTTTCATTTTAACAAAAAGGTTTTTTATGAAATATTTGTAAAGAAAATAAATAAATATTAAAAATGAAAATTTTCACCTTACCTTAAGTCTGTTTTTTGATTAAATTTGTATTTTAGCTTCCTAAAAGTTTGACAAATATTTCCCGAAATCATTTCTAATTATCATAACAATTTTTTTTATCCAACTTGGATTTGGGATCATAGAATGAAAATTTTACCTTGGACTTTGTTGTCGGCCTAAATTCATATTTGGGTATCTCAAAATGTTTGGAAATATTTCTTACCAAATTTCATATTATTTTAGTAAATTTTGAATATAACCAAACTCTTGTTGTAAAACAAATGTTTTATCTCGCCTTTGTTTTCTGTTCAAATTCACATTCTATGTATACAGTATATCAAAAGGTTGGAAAAATAATTCTTAGCAACTTTCTTACTAGTTTAATAAATTTTGTACTGATTCCAACTTGGGCTATAAAGTGACGTTTTAAACCCTAAACTTGTTTTTTGTTAAATTCGTATCCTAAACTTATCAAAAGACTAAAAAAATATTCATTAATATGTTTCTTAATAGTTATATAAATTTTGGACTGATCTAAATTCGTACTTAAAAAATGACTATTTTAAATAACAACTTATTTTTGACTAATATTTGCATTATAGATTACTCAAAAAATTTAGAAATATTACTTGTCAGGTTTCTTATTAATTAAACAAAATTTGACTCGATCAAACTAGGACAAAAAAATTTACCATTTTGCTTTTAGCCATATTTTCATTATAAGTTTTTCAAAAGACTAGGAGTTGTCCATTACAAATTCTAACCCAAATAAATAAATAAATAGATAAAAATAAAATAAAAACAAATAAATAGCTATTTTATTATTGAGTCCATTTTTGCATTATAAACTTCCCAAATGTTGAGATATATTCCTTAGTAAAGTTTTTATTAACGTAACAAAATTTTAACCAATTAGAACTTAAGGCAAAAAAATTATCATTTTACCAATGGGCCTTGTTTTAGACCCAAACTCATAATATGGGCTTGTCGAATGGTTGTGAAAGTTTTTTTTTTTTTTTTTTATTATTATTCTTATTAGTTAAGCAAATTTTGAGCTAACATAGATTTGGACAGGAAAATGAGTCTTTTTTTTGTTAACTTCGAATTATGTATTTCTCAACAAGTTGAGAAATATTCATCAACATATTTTTTATAATTGTTAAAAGCAAAAAAAGAAAAAGTGTATTTTTATGATCATTAAAAAATTAGTTACATTATATTTAAAATGTGTAACCAAATTATGATTCTTATAATTTTTATGTTAGTAACTAAATAAGAGTTCGTTTGAAAAATAAATGAATAAATTTTAGCACATTTTTTTGAAATAAACAAGTCAAAGTCAAATTCAAACAAAAGTAAGTTAAACTTTTAAGACTCACAAATAAATTCATTTATTATTTGTGAACATACTAGTGTATAGTTCGTGAAGACGTTCATTTAAGCGTTCAAAAATATATTTATATAAGTAGATTAGTTAAAATTGTTTTTTAAAGTTTTAATGACTTAAATTTTTATTAAAAATTTAAATTACTTATAATTAGTTTGTTAATTTGTAACTTATTTGTTAAGTTAAAAAAATTTATTTGTTTGCTCACAAAAGAAGTTTGTTCGTTTATTAAATTTGTTAATTAATAATTTCATGAAACTTGATTATAAGGGTGTTGGTTTACTAAAATTCATATATTTTTATTAATTTTTTGTATTTTTTTAATTAAATTTCATCATATATCCTTTTTATATTAAATTTTTATATTTTTATTATATTTTTTTACCATTCAAATATTATATATGTAAGTTCACAAGGAAATTTAACTTAAAATTTGACCTCGTCGATACCCGAGTTAAGACATTTAGCTCTTGTAAATTTTTAAAAATTATTTATTTTTTTATTTCACTACATAAATTATAAACTCATAAATTATTTCATTTATCTCATTTTATCATATATTTTATCATTTCAAATGCATCCACACCTGAAGAATTGCCAGTAGAAGTTGCAATTTTAGTGGTGTTTGGTGCAATAAAATTTACTGAAAAATTTTAAAAATTTTTAAAAATTTATCTCATTACACACACTACAAATTCATAATTTATATCAATTTTTATCACATTAAACACTTCCTTTATTTAAATATCGTCGGACAATTTTTTACCACGTTGAACACATCCTTTATTTAAATGTCGTCCGACAATATTTTATTGTCGTATCAATTCGATTTTTTTTTTCTCGTGCTTGAAAGAGCTAATATACGAATTAGCCCACCAAGACTCCATTATTTTACGATTGAGGACAGATAAAAAAGGTTTTTCTCCCAGAAATAGCAGGGGTATTGCTGGAAACCGATTAGCTAGTGTCGTTGTCGCTCTCCTCTCCGTTCTCAGAGCAGTGAAGATCGCAACGCTCTCACGACAGCGCTCGCTCTGCAGGTGTGACCGTTGAAATGTCGGCCACTCCGCGGCTTTTTCCGCAGCCGTCCAGAAATCTCAGCAAGACCCTAAAAACCCCTTCGTTTCCTCTGTTTCCGAAGTCTCCGGCGCTTGGATCTTTTGTTAAGAACCGGGTTCGATTCGAGCTCAGGAACTTTGAGAGCCCCCAAAAGTGGACCGTTGATTGCGTCTCTGGCAGCGATCCAATTCACATAATCCTAAAGCCTGCTCCTTCTTCGATTCCAATGGCTCTAGATTCGTCGGTGAAGAGTGCCAAGAAGGTGTGCCTCTTCTACTGCGCCGAGATGCAGGCTCTGGCCGAGCGAGTCGCTGCCGAATCCGACGCAATTGAGCTTCGAAGCATCACCTGGAGGTAGCCCGTCAATTCAGAGAGCACATATACACACACAAATATGTATATGTATGCGCGCATATTGACCGTGTACGTAATTTGATCATGCATTTGACTATATCGTAACTCAGTAGCTCATTAGAATGATCCTTGGTGAGATAAAGATTCTAAATTTAAATTCTTCGTGTTTCTCTATCGATTGTTACTCTTGAGTTAATCTTCCCCACATTTTGATGCAATGATGTGAGAATGACAACCATAATGTGGGTGTTTGTGTATATATACACACACATACATATATATGATGATAATTTGGGGAATAGAAAATAATTGAGTTTTGATGAAAGTTGTAGTAGTCTTCATTGTTGGCCGTAGGTCAGGGAGTCTTTTCAGTGCGCACCTTGCAGCAATGCTCTAATGTCTTGCTTCACCTTAGCCAAAAAAAAAAAAATTGTTCTGTTTAGTAGAATTTCATTTTATACTATTTTATTTTTTCCATGCCTGAACTTTAGTGTTTTATTTTGTCCATGCCTGAACTTTGGGGCTATTGTTCCTTAAAGAATTTTATGCGTTTAATGGCTTAGGAAGTTCGAGGATGGATTCCCCAACTTGTTCATATCTAATGCTCATGGTATTCGAGGACAGCATGTAGCATTTCTTGCCTCGTTTAGTTCTCCAGCAGTGATTTTCGAGCAACTTTCTGTCATCTATGCATTACCCAAGCTATTTGTCTCCTCATTTACTCTTGTTCTTCCATTTTTCCCCACTGGTACTTCCGAGCGTATGGAGGAGGAAGGTGATATTGCAACAGCTTTCACTCTTGCTAGGATATTGTCAAATATTCCAATCTCAGGGGGAGGACCCACTAGTCTCGTTATTTTTGATATCCATGCATTGCAGGTTAGACCAATATCCTGGCACACATTCTTTTTGTGTTACGCACACTGATATATCAATGTGTTTTCATAGTTCTCCTGACCTGAGATGTTTTCAGTCTTCAGTTCACTGACCATCTTGGTTCCGTTTTTTTGCTGCATCCAGGAGAGATTCTACTTTGGTGATAATATTTTACCATGCTTTGAGAGTGGGATCCCTTTGCTTATGAGTAGGCTTCAACAGCTCCCTGATTCAGACAATGTAGCATTCTTGTTCAACTTTCTTCCTTTTTTTTTTAAAAAAACTTTTATGTTTATCATGGCTTAGAATTTACTTTGTGGAATAAATTGTAATTGATTTGCATAGTATTTTATTTTATTTTTTTCAAAAACTAATGTTTTGATGAAGCTATGATACGCAAGAATGCTTCGCATTATAATATTTCAACCTATTTTCCCATATGATTGGCTGTGAGATCTTAGTTGAGTTCTTAGCTGTAGATAGACTAACTGTTCTAATTCACTTGGCCATTGGAGAATTTTCCAAGTTAGGTGATAAGATTACTTGCTTCTTTGGTTCTTCTAATGTCTCACACTTTTCATCTTCCCACTCCAATTCTAGATATCCATTGCTTTTCCAGATGATGGTGCTTGGAAACGGTTTCATAAGCAGCTGCAGCATTTCCCTATGGTATTGTTCCTAGTGATAATAAGAATGCTTTATTTTCTTCATGATCTCATTGAACAGAATGCAAAACACATGTAGGATGAATGTCATTGTTAATTTGTTATTTTAATTTTACTCTCCTGTCTGCTAAGCTGCTGTGGGTTGGTGCTTATTTCTACTCTGTTTAATGGTTACTCGATTTGATTGTTATGCTTAAAGTTCCTTTGGTGCTATTATTTGCATCTTTATGTGGAGTTCGGAACCTCTATTTGTCAAGTAGGAGTTGCTACTTCACATAGTTTCATTGATAAATAGTAAAAAAGAATTGAAATTGACAACTCAAGGGCATGGATATGGAAGTTGTCTTCCTTGTATGCAAGGCAGGAGTTTGACCCTAGATTTGACCTGCCTTGGGTGTTCACTAGGCCATCAGGCGATACTTTGCCTTTTAACATATAATGCTCATGCTTTAACTGAATATTTAGTCTTTGACAAGCTGTGGTGGCGGTCAAATGGCTGACAGCCAGAGAATACTTGTAGACGTAGACTTTTACCAAGTCCTTTTCTGCTGAAACACCTTTCTTTAACATTTAAGAAATGGATGTAAGGAAATTTTCCCTATATCCATCACCATTGGATAAAATTTTAGCTCATGGAAATAACATAAATTTTTCTCTACTTCTAATTTGGGGTGGAAACGAGCCAAGTTTTAATTTGTTCGAGCTTGGCTCGAGCTTTTCATATCGAGCTCGAGCTCGATTCAAATTTTTATATAGGTTCGAACTCAGCTCGCGAATAGCTCGATTAAACTAAAATGACGTTATTTTAATTTAAAATATAATAAATAAAATATTATAAAAATATAATAAAAAATATTATTAAAAATATAAAAATATATATTATTTTATCGAGTTTGCTCGCGAGCTTTCGAGCCGAACTTTTCTAAGTTCGAGCTTGAGCTCAAATCTAAACAAGTCATAAATCAATCTCGATTCGAGTTTGTTTTAGTCATGAACCGAGCTCGGCAGAGCTCGAGCCAAGCTTTCTTCTACCCGAGCTCGAATAACTCGCGAACGGCTCGATTCGTTTCCACCCCTACTTTCAATGTATGCATTAACCTCTGACGTCCATCTGTAAAACCAATTATGGCATCTTACAAACAAATAGATGTATATTCTTCTCCTTAAGACTACTGGAGGCTTGCCTAGTAATTAACTTGAGGCCCCAAGAATTAGTCAAAATGCACACTAGTTTAGGCATGCCCCGAGTTATCGAAAATAAATAAATAAATGTATATTCTTCTTTAATGTATCATTATATAATTCTCCATGGTATATCCACATAACCCATTGCATGATTTTCAGATTGTTTGTGCCAAAGTTCGAGAAGGCAATCAACGGATTGTACGCCTGAAAGAGGGAGACCCTAGAGGACGTCATGTTGTGATAGTTGATGA
Organism: Pouteria glomerata; assembly: GCA_035590655.1. Classification (NCBI taxonomy): domain Eukaryota; kingdom Viridiplantae; phylum Streptophyta; class Magnoliopsida; order Ericales; family Sapotaceae; genus Pouteria; species Pouteria glomerata. Next base: position 13,080,718 of record JAVXUM010000001.1, read on the forward strand.
TCTAGTACAATCAGGTGGCACTCTGATTGAGTGCCAGGTATGAAAATCATTAAACATGATGCTTTAACCTTTCTTATCTCTGGTTGTAGACAATGAACAACAGAAAATTTTCATTCTTTCTCTGATGTGCGATGCTGTGCTTACCCTTGAATTCCCATCTATTGTAGAAAGTGTTGGCAAAACACGGAGCAGCAAAAATCAGTGCCTATGTGACACATGGAATTTTTCCCAATAGGTCATGGGAGCGCTTCAATCACGATAAAGGAGGTATGAATGTATTTCTCTTTGTGGTTCCAATTTTGGATGTTCTTTTCATTATTACTACTTTTGGCTGCTTTTACCTTTCTCGAGATAATTTTTTTGTGAAATACTTTCTCCTTTATCTTGCGTTTGGATTAAGGATTTGTGAAGGAAAAAAGGGAAAGGATAGAGATTCAAAATTCATTTTCTTGTTTGGATTATGATAGAAAATGTCAGTAAAAATGCATAGATTTTAGGAAATTAAAATTAATTAAATTAAATAAGTAATATATTGATGAAGGTCTTTTATTTTATTATATTTTTTTGAATCCATTCAGACAAAAGTATGTGTTTGGAATTTTATATTTTCTTCCTTTTTTTCCCCCTATATTTTTCCTTTCTCTTTTCTTTTACCTTACCAGATCCTCACTCCAAACGGAGTCTTTGGAGAATTAAACATCCATTTGTGAATAGAGATCCGCAAGATTCATAATTTGAACCCATTGCCTCTCTTAAGGCCCTTAAATTCATCTTGTTAAAGCTTTGTCATGGTTGAGTTCCTGTTAAAATTTTTTGCTGGTTAGTTTTCTTAACATCTCAGATTTGAAAGGAGGCTTTGTTGCCTGTCTGAAATTGCAATGAGAAGGCATACCATCAAATATTTCATTAATATATGTTGGCAATCCAGTCTTTTTTTTTTTTCCTTTCTCCCCTCATTTCTTGAGTCATTAAAAATCGTTGAACATTAGAATCCAGACCCACTATTTGGGTGCAAACTATCATCAAATTAAACACGTGGCTGCAACAATATTGATTTTCTCAACAGACGTTGATCTTTACAACAGTCTTCTCCTTGGTCAATTAGGATTTAGTTTCTTGATTGAGCTCGTATCCTCTAAAATAGAGAAATCTACAATTAATTTGTTCACACGCTTTAATGATTTGATTTTAATTTGACACTTTTACTCACAGATGTGAATACATTTAGCTTGGATTCTGGAGTTGCATTATTTGCGTGCTTTCAAACCATTATTTACTTTCATTACATTTTTCTTTTGTTTCCCTTCGGGGTGTCCTGAGAATGGATTGGCTTACTTATCATTATTTACTTTCATTAACTTTTTCCTTTGTTTGAAACTATTTCCTTCAGGGCGTCCCGATAATGGATTGGCTTACTTCTGGATCACAGATTCGTGCCCGCAGACAGTCCAGGCGGTGAAGAGCATACCCCCATTCGAAGTTCTTAGCCTTGCAGGTTCCATAGCAGCCGCCCTTCAAATTTAGTAGTGGTTTTGAAGCATGCGGTTGTTATTTCTTGGTAAATAGGACATGCATGTGTTTTTTTTTTTTTTTTTTAAATTTTCTTCTGTCCGGAAGCCAACAATTTTGGGGGAGTGCTTTATGTAATAAAATCCAGACAGCTTTACTAATTAGCTGCTGAAGGTTTTGGAGATGCTAGGCTGGAACAGTCTGACTTGAAAAAAACAATTTGTAGCTTTTATTTTGATGAACGTGGATATCAGTCTTATGGAATCAATAAACTTCTTGTGGACACAGACACTTTGTACTCCTCAAGGCCTCTCCATATTTCACAATTTTCAGTCATTAAGCTTAGTTTACAGGAAACAGAAAACAAAAGACTAAGGACTCTCTATCTCTCTCTCTCATAAAAAGAAAATGTATAAAAAGAATCATACATTTATGAGAAGTATTTTACTTCATTTTGTGGGAAATCTTTATGTAATTGAGGAGCCTGGCTAATGCCTTACCACTGTCAATGGACTCTCTGGCTCTGTCCAGGGCAACGGATATATCTTGTGCACCATGACATCCCAGCAAGTGATCGACCATTCCAGCATTTAAGACAATTCGATCATATGCTGGACCTTTCTCACCACGCAGAGCTGCCAGACCCAATTCTATATTCTTTGAAACCTGAATTTAAAAGTGGAACACAAATCACTAAATCTTGTTCATGCATGTGGAGAAAGCAAGAGAAAAAATAAGCACCAAAAGATAAAAACTTGAGAGCGAAAGACGAACAGGATGGAAACAAAGACAAAAAACCCCGCTCCATTATGTTGGAATTAATTTGAACAATCCATATATGTAAATTCAAAAAATATTTTTACCACGGGGTCTTTCTCATTTTCATATATTCGTGTTCCAACTGCTGTATCATAATTAGACATTTGGATCACTTAAATTTTTACCTATATTTAAAGAAGGATGGAAAATAAAAATCTCATTTTTTTTTTCCTCTCAATTTCATCTAATTTCAACTGCATTCCTTAATAATAGTTGTATCTTATGTCAAAATATTATACAACATACAATATTTTTAAACCTTTTATGATGTATATGCTCATTCATACCTAATTTTTGGATAAACATTTCAATTTCTTAAGGTTGAGTTTTAGAAAAATCTCAAGTGCTTGTAACATAGCTCAAAACTAGATTAGAAACGTTAATTTTAAGGAGGCGCCTCTCTTAGTTGCTAAAGAATATATTTAGAACTAGAAGTTCAAAATAATTCACTTGAAAATCAGAATATTAAAAATATGAATTTTTTTTAGTCTTTGAATATACCTAAAAGCTCAAAAACATTTACTCGAAATCAGACTACTGAAAACATGGATCAAACAAACCCCACCCCCAGATTTAGCCTTTCAACACCAGTATTTGATTATCACTTAGAATAATGCATAGAACGTGCCATACCAACTACATCATAACACCATTCAACAATGCAAAGGCAAGGTTGATGCAAAGAATATTAGAACCAGCAACTTCACCACCAAGTTCAAAAGACTGGCCTTGTACCATGAAATTAAGGGTGGTAAAGTCAACTCATACTTATCAATTCGTTCAATTAAATCAATAATAAATGAATTTGAATCCTGTTATTTTACTAACAGGGTTTTTATTAATAATTTACAAAACACCCATTTATAAACGGGTGTAATTAGGTTATTAAACTGGATCTATTAAAACACCCAATTAAAAACTGAACCCATTAAAATATCCAATTAAATTCGGTTTCTGAATTATGATCGGAATTATTATGTACATCCTCCAGTTTGGGAAAAAAAAGAGATGAGTCAATTTTCTTTCTTTTTTTCTAGTTCAAAAGAGAAGAGCCGAATCTGATTCCGTGAATGGAAAGTCATGAGAATCGGTGGAAGCAAAGTTTCGAGGTCATGTGTTCACATGAATGGGGGAAAGGAAAATAAAGTAACAGTATAAGAAGATGTCTCCATGAAAATCTGAACAGGAAGACCAGAGAGCTTCTGTTTTGAGAATTAACTGATTGTAAGGGCAACGAGTGAGGAAAAGTGGATGGATGAAACTTGGCTCCTTGAAGGGAGAGAGAAGAGTTTAATGTGTCAGATGGAGAAAAAGAATTTGGTGTTTGTAGGACAAACAGGGGGTTCACGAGGACCTGTTCATGGAGACTTTTCTTTTTATATATATATTGATAAATGTAAATAAGATTTATTCCAATTTGTTTATAAGATATTGAACCATTAAAAAAATACAAGATATTGATTGTTAAATTCATTACAATATATCTACTGTTTGTTTTTACCATAAAATATTTTTTAACAAATATATTTATTTATATTTTAAAAGTAAGTTGAATCACAAGTAAATAGATTATGTACAGATTCATATGTTTATACTAGTCCGTATTCAATCTGCTCGTATCCAACTCGTCTTTTAAATAGACAGGTTTGAATTGCATTAATTAAACTTTCAACCTATTTAAATTTATCACCAATCTGCCTAACCCCCCTATTTTACCACCCCCACATGAAGTTTACATCAAATGGCTTTGAAGGGACATCACTAGGCATAACACACTCAAGCATCCATGTAACATTAAAATTACATATAAATAACTACTTCTTTTATTCGCTGAGCCTTGAAGCAGCATGGGAAATTGAAATTTACATCACATGGCTTTGAAGGGACATCAATAGGCATAACACACACAAGCATCCCTGGAACATAAAAATCACATTTAAATAACTTCTTTTTTATTTGCTGAGCCTTGTAAGCAACATGGGAAATGATAGTGGTGGATCCACACTCCACAAGGGATGAGAGAGGCGAAGACCCCCAAATTTGAAATTTTCTTTTAATAAAATTGAAGTTGCCCCTATATTTTTACATTGCTAAGAGTTCGCCATCCCTAAATTTACACCATTAGCAGTAAGACCGTATAAATATCAGCTTTGCCCCCACTAATCATTATTCCAGTGCCCGCCATTGATGACAGTTATGGTAAATCACAGGAAATATGGCAGGGAAAAACGCAAATCAAATTAATCATTTGTGAAGTGATCTGCAGATAAGACCTTAATTAGATAGTGAAATCCCGAAAAGACCAACATTCTATTTACTTCTCTTTTCTAAAAATTGGACCTCTCCTAGACACTAATATTTAGAAACATGAAAAGTGGCAAGTACTATCTTCTCAATAACTAGATGCTTCAAACATCGCAGTAAATTTTGACCAAAATGCTCTTTCTTGAAATCAAGGAAATACTTCATCATGGAACTTACTAGCTTTTGACTACATTCAAATTTTTTAAGAGGAGAGGGAATTAGAGAATAATTTAGATTCCGAAACCCAACCTTGAGGGGTAGCGGGTTGCCTAGTTGAATGGAAGACATGCTCCTCAACCTTATAGACTTTGCCTATACTTGCTCGGAGAGGTTGCACGTTTGAAACTCCGCAAAGATTTCTCGATTTCAACGTTACCCACAGACTTTAACTATATTTGCCTGATTTGTGGGTTTTGTAAGGGTGATTCACCAGGACGGAGATCAATCTCAAGGAGTGAGTCCAAACTGGCATGGCCTCGAGGGAGTCCTTTTGACCAAAAAAAAAAAAAAAAGATTCCAAACAACCGAGATCTAAAGAATCACGCTCTTACCAAAAGACAAAAAAATATCCACATTCGGATCACCCCCTCCTACTGTATAAATAAGACCACAAAACTCTCAAATCTATACGTGTTGTTTCTATCTGATTGACGTGCAATCTTGTGTATTTATAAACCTTTTGTTGCATGTTCATCACGTATTTTTATCTTTTAAGGCTCGGTTCTATAGTTGAAATGTCATATTCCTCCATTTTTTTAGTGTTTGATGATTTCAGGCCTTAAATGGGTTATTTATTCCATTTGGATATCAAGGAAGCAGAGGGGGTGGAGCTGGAATGATCGGAGTGCAAAAAGCGAGGCAATCTAAGATCACAAGGGCCATTGACAAGCGCAGCCTCCCATGGCACCAACAACCACCCAAGGCCAAGGCCATGGCACTGCCAAATCCCCAGCCCTCCAGCAGCACCACATAGGCAGCTCAGCATGCACAGCCAGGTGCCCCAGACCTCCATCGCAGGCAGTGCAGTACCGCAACACAAGCCCCTGCGTCTGCACAAGAAGCCCGTGTCTGCCGCCGCACCTTTTTCTAATTTCATGTGCACGCCTTATGTCCCTTGTGCCCACGAGAGAGATCCATCTGCTTCCGCGCACATACCTTTCATCACTTTTAACCTATTTAAGGGATATCATTGGTAAATTGGTCCTGGTTATTTTGGTTGCAGTTTTCTCCTATTTAGGAGATATTGTTTTGAGAAATTTGCTTCTGTATCTGTTGTTGCTTCTACATTTATGTCAGACACAAGTTAGGTAATAAGCTAAGTAAAGAAGAAAGAAGATAGATATAGCTAGGGAATCTAGGGAATCTAGAAGGCCTACCGATCTATCAGTTCTAGGAGTATCAGTGGGTTCAAAGCCATAGTCCTTGGCATTCACCTCGAGATTGAAGCTCTCACATGGCACACCTGCACAAGATTGGAACATCACATTTTAGATTTAATGAATAATGCAAGAAGCATAATCATTCAGTGCAACACTTTAATGGAACAAAACCTAGCAGACACCACTTGAAAAATAAACTCAACTCCATACACAGCTGACAAGGTAATAAATGAGAACAAAAATCATTGCAAGATACGAACCCTCCATTTCATAAGCAGGCACCACATTTAGGGAACGGAATCCTGAACAGTAATTCACAGGGAGTCCTTTTGATGCACTTGATGGCCGCAACCTTGTTGTCATTGATAGAGCCCCTTCCTCACCCTACACCAACAATATCAGATTATTCCTTTATTTTCAGGGGAGAAAAGTTTTCTTTATGGATGACATGGGTAGACACTACTGTTTTGATCAACCATATTCTAGAGAAAAAAAGGAAAAATCTGACATTAGGTTATGATCGTTTTAACATTATAAGATCATGATTTATAGAAACTTATCAGTTTCAAAGGATTTAAAGGAGATGAGGAGTGAGGACCTTCACCACCAAGCCAGAATGAACACGTCTTCTTCTCATTAGCATTAAAAGCGGTTCCTCATAACCTTCATGATAAAATCCAGCAACAATTGCTTCCCTCCCTTGTGCCTATTGAGAATAGAACACTTAATATTAGACTCTTGATAAAATTAGATAGAATAATACAATAATCAAGGTAGGAGTGCATGCACATTTACATATGAATTGAGTTTGGTTATGTTGCCTTGATGGAGACTAGTGCTTATAATTTCTTTTACTTTAGCTACAGAACCTGGTAAATAAATTTATGAGAAAGAACAACTGAGGAATTTCACTACATATTTGTATTTCATATATCTGTCTCAAAGATAATTTATCTAGGTAAGATGTCCTTCAAGTTTCATTTGACTTGGCATTCTTTCAGAAGAAGAAAGGAACATCTAGATAACAAAATCGGGAGCACTGCAGTTGGAAAATAAAAATGATGCTTACCCTTACAAATTGCTGAACCTTCTCAGCCGTTGCAAGCGGTGGCCGTTTCTTTATATGTTCCCTCATCCCAATTAATGAATATCTGACATATGAATACAAATCATGTTACAAGCTTTATTTCATTTTAAGCAATCCCATTTCCCATGCATAAGTATCATCGAATGTTAAATAAGTGTTGGCATCTTAAAACAATATGTAGACATAGTGAATAGAAATAGAATACACACATGATTCTGTACACTGAAGCAACTTAAGAAACAGTACAGAGTTAACTACATATTTGTTGCATCTTAACAGATGTGCAAGAAGGGATCCTTTTCCGAAAATTGCTCCACTCGAGTCTCATTTCAATTTATGACAAAGATGTGTTTCTCCATGTTTATAAGTTCATAGTACTTGGCTGTTCACTTCATGCAGATAAGATTCGGCATATGGAAAGGATCACGCCCACAGCATGCCACAACTCCAGTATATGAATATGAATAAGGTTAGTGAGGGGTCTATTATTTACCTTTTTATGTCTGTTTTATCTTGAGTTTTATGTGTTAGGGGAAGGGAACCATAAATAAAAGATGCTAAAGTAATGAATTCAGACAGAAAGCAATTACCATTAGCTCCAATTTCTATTAAAATGTCAAATATTAGCTGACCTAAACTTGTAAAATGTCAAATATAAGCAAAAGTCCATTTCAGATTATGCTCATTGGTTAAAATGGCATTGCAATGTCATAACAAGTATTAAAAACCATACCTAACCCTAAGTTATAAATAATTAATGTTTCTGTTAATAATTGAATACTGAACTTAGCACTAACTGACAGGTGGATCCTGAGAAAAAAAAAAAATTTGAATATTTTCGTCGTAATTATGATATTCAATTTCATGTAATAGGGAGAGATTAATCATGAACATGAAATATCCACAATGACTGCAAACAAAACAGTAGGAATTAAACAGAATAGCTGAAAGAAAATCCATATAACAAAGCAACTCACTTGATTTGACGTTTATACATTAGATTAACAGTTAAAATTTTATTTTATTTCATCAAGGGTTGAGATTCATTCCCGTGCCTTTGACACGGGTAAATACTAGTAATATATATAGTTAGAATTGCATACAGAGATGGGTGAGCCTCACGTTGACTCACGTAAGCAAATCCAAGTTCCTCATCCTGAAGTAAACAGTTCACAAAAGTCAAATACTATAAAAGTGGTCTCAGAAATCATAATGATCTAGCAAGAAAGGATGCAGGAAACGATGAAAGACCTCAAGAAGTTTTTTTGCCTGTGATGGGAGTAACTGTGTATTTGCTCCCATGAATTTCAGCATTTGTTCTTCAGTTATGCCCCCCTGAAAAAGAAGACATTTTCAACTCGTATAGAACACAAATATGACTGTTCCTTTCTTTCTACAGCTGCACTAAAGGTTTCTTATGCAAGATGTATGATGATATAACAAAATAGCAGTAATCGAATTAACAAGAATGCATTACAAACGAGAAAAACTTCTATGTTTAAGGGAATCATTTCTAGTTAAAACAGCACATTCAAATGATGCATTCATACTGTTGGATGCCAATTATCAATGCCAATGGAAAATTCCTTTTGATGGTTAAATTCATTTACACGTAGTATAAGCATGCTGATAACATAGGTAAAATTCACCAGGAGAAAACAATAAACAAAACAAGATAGACCACAATGGTGAGGTAAGCTAACTGATCACCTTTGGTGGCATCCAATCCACCCCATGAAGCAAGCAGGATTCACCATAACAGGACCTAACTGCAGCAACAAACAGTGTGCTCCTGAAGTAACGAGTATTCCCATCATAAGGTTCACCATAATGAGTCAATGATCTAACATTGGCAATTGGTGGAGTACCTGTAGTCAGTAGAGAAGAAAACAAAGAACAAATAATAGGCATTGATTTGAAATATTCAATTAATTGAAAACAGCTATGAGGGGATTAATGGCCAAATACCAAGTTCATCATCAAATGCAAGACAGTACGCTTCCAGTTCAGGATCTGTTTCCCTATTCATACGTTGGCCTATTAAAAATGCTGAAAGCAATGACTCACTTGATGATGTCCCACCATCCAATTTCAGAGGAAGAACATCTCTTAAAATGCCTTGAACCTCTTCATATCCTAGATGACCCCCTGCCAAGACTTCCCTAAGGGCACCCACCAATCTCATTTCGTTAGGACCATTGCCAACATATTGGGGCCCTATTGAATTTCCAACTCCCATTATAGAGCCGTCCGGATCACCTATGAAGATTACATCCGAGGAAAGTGCTTGCACTAGTTGTGGCCAATATGTGTGCATTGCACGTGTCTCCCCATCGCTCCATTTGGTTGCTTCAGGAAAAGCATTTGTACGTATGGTCATTCCAGCAAAAAAGGACCCAAGCTGGGCTTTTGTAACTTCTTCTTCATCTTTGAGTTCTCCCCTAGCTGAGTACACAGAGTTGGGGGGGAGGGGGGGGGGGATTTAGCCCTCCAA
>JAVXUM010000001.1:13102691-13114421 GCA_035590655.1 Pouteria glomerata
CCACTTAACACACAAATCCAAACTTGTGCTGGGGTCGGGGATACACACACGCACACAAGCACATCTTGTCAATATGGGACAGCTCGAGGACTGGGAATTGGTGATTCTGCTTTTCAAAATAAACATGATAATTAGAAAATGGAAATTATTAAACATGATCTTACCTGCATGGATTTAACGGAGGATATAGCCCTTAATAGATTTTATTGGTGTCGTCAAATCCATATAGCCGATCCCATCGAGGGTTTAGTTTGGTTTGGTTTGGTAATTAGAAAATGCAACCAATTTCAGTTTCGTTTAATGGATTCTATAGCAGGATAAAAGTTTCATCCTTGGGGTCAACCAAAAATTGAAAAAAAAAAAAAAAGTAAAAGAGGTGTGGATTGGAGCTTTATTGTTGATAATGTTTGGTGATACTCTTGTTGGTTTAGTTCTATCTTGGTGATGTTTTTAATAACTGAGAGTGAGGATTGATGGTTTGTCTTTCATTCCAGATTGAACAGACGAATAAATAACATTGGTGGTGCATTTCTTGTTCCAGATTGGAGAAGGTTCTGAAAACAGTGAGCACCTGCTTGGGGAAGAGAGCAATGAGCATGAACAAATGTTTGGGATTGAAAGCAATGACCTTGGGAATGACAATGAGCAAGTGCTTGAATTCGGAAGTAATGATCAAGAAAACAACAGGGTGCAATTGCTTGAGATTGAAAGCAACCACCATGAAAACAATAGTGATCAAATGCTGGAGATTGAAAGTAACTATCATGATAATGACGGTGATTGCGACACGACAACAATTGATGGCCAAAATAATGTATCCCAGGGGAAGGGTTATCCTCCACCCGTTGTTGGGATGGAGTTTGAGTCATATGATGATGCTTATAATTATTATAATTGCTATGCTAAGGAACTGGGATTTGCCATCAGGGTCAAATCGTCATGGACAAAGCGTAACAGCAAAGAGAAGCGTGGTGCAGTACTCTGTTGCAACTGCGAGGGTTTCAAGACTGTAAAAGAAGCAAGCAGTCGAAGGAAGGAAACAAGAACTGGTTGTCTAGCAATGATAAGATTGAGGTTGGTGGAATCCAACAGATGGAGGGTGGATGAAGTTAAGCTTGAACACAACCATTTGTTTGATCCTGAAAGGGCACAAAACTCCAAGTCACACAAGAAGATGGATGCCGGAGCCAAAAGAAAGTCAGAATCTCCTCCTGATGTGGAAGTTAGAACAATCAAGTTGTATAGAACACCGGTTGTAGATACTGGGGGTTATGGAAGCTCGAGTGAAAGAGAAATCAGTAACAATATTGATCCGTCCAAGTGCCTGAAGCTTAAGAAAGGAGATGCACAAGCCATTTACAATTATTTTTGTCGTGTGCAGCTAACTAATCCTAATTTTTTCTATGTGATGGACCTCAATGATGAAGGTCACTTGAGGAATGTGTTTTGGATTGATTCTAGATCGAGGGCTGCATATGGTTACTTTGGCGATGTGGTTGCACTAGACACAACATGCATATCGAGCAAGTATGAGATTCCGCTTTTGGCATTTATTGGAGTAAATCACCATGGGCGGTCTATTTTGCTTGGCTGTGGTCTGCTTGCAGACGAAACGCTAGAAACATTTATTTGGCTATTGAGAGCATGGCTAACATGTATGTTGGGACGTCCTCCTCATACCATCCTCACAGACCAGTGCAAGGCCTTGCAAACTGCAATCGCAGAGGTTTTTCCCAGGGCTCACCATCGTCTTTGTTTGTCACTCGTCATGCAAAGCATTCTCAGGAATTTGAAAGACCTACAGGAATCTGAGGTATTCCCGACAGTGTTGAGCAGAACAGTTCTCAACTGCTTAAAAGTGGATGAATTTGAAATAGCTTGGGATGATATGACCCAGCGTTTCGGAATCAGGGATCACGAGTGGCTTCGAACTTTGTACGAAGATCGAGAGCGATGGGCCCCAGTTTACTCAAAAGACACATTTTTTGCAGGAATGTTCACCCCTCAGCCAGGTGATTTCCCAAGCCCATTTTCTGATGGGTATGCCCATCAACAGACCACTTTGAGAGAATTCCTTGACACGTACGAATTAGCTTTACAAAAAATGTACCAGAAGGAAGCTCTAGATGATTTTGAGTCGAAAGACTTGAGCCCCATATTGAAGACAAGATGCCCTTACGAGCTACAGATCTCTAAAGTGTATACAAAAGAAATATTCTTGAAGTTTCAAGAGGAGGTGGAGATGATGGCTTCTTGTTTGAGCATAACCCAAATTCACGCTAACGGTCCAGTAACAACGTACATGGTCAAAGAACCTGAGGAAGACGGAAATCTAAGAGGTATTCGGAATTTCGAAGTGATGTACGATAAAGCAGGGACGGAGGTTCGCTGCATTTGTAGTTGTTTCAACTTCAAAGGCTATCTGTGCCGCCACGCATTGTCTGTTCTTAATTACAACGGCTTGGAGGAAATCCCCGTCCAATATATTCTGCCGCGATGGAGGAAGGATTTCAAACGATTGTACGTACCCGATGTTGGCGCCAATGGCATCGACATTACGAACCCGGTGCAGTGGTTTGATCACTTATACAGACGAGCCTTGCAAGTTGTAGAGGAAGGGCTGACATCTCAAGATCGTTATATGGTTGCTTGGCAAGCGTTTAAGGAGTCTTTGAATAAGGTTCGTCTTGTTGCAGACAAGCATTTATAGCTCTCTTGAATTTTTAGATGTAAAATCCTACTCCTATCCTTGTTCATTTGGGGAGGGTCTTCAACGTGCTTGTTTATAGCGCCGGACTTCCCTTGGCTGTACTCTATGGATGTCTTTTTCTCTATTTTATTAACACTGAGAGTAGCAGAAGAAAAGGATATATATATATGTATGTATGTATGTATGTGTATGTATATTCATTTTTCTTGATTGGTTATTTTTGAGAAAAAAATCAAAAAAAATAAAAATAAAAATGATATGTGATTGCTATTTTTTATATTTCTTTTTTTCTTCTCATTTTCTGTGGAAAACCAGCAATGCAAAATAATAACGTTGTTTTTGTTTGTCCATTTTCTCATTTTCACTTCATACATTTTTTCTTTTTTTTTTTAAAGATTATTGTATCCGTGCATCCAAATCAAATCTGTTCGTACAATTCCCTAGCTGCTCATGTATGTAATCTTTTATAAATTATATGTATAGATTAAAGAAAAGAAATAATGAGAAGCTAGAATTATCACTATGATTTTAAGTAGGAACAGGGACTCATGGGGATCCAGATTTTTTTTTTTTTTTATTAATTAATTTAGTCAAGAAGAGTTGATCTATTGGAGGTGGAACAAGGAATTAAAGGGTACATTGCTATTTAAATTTAAGGGATTTTAATAAGGATTTTAAAAATTTGTTTTGCTCGTGATGGGGTGGGAAGTTAAGGAAACATTAGATGGAGGAGTGAAAGACGGTTTATGTTTTGGTTAGTTTGGTCGGTTTGGTGGGAGAGGAATCGTGAAAATTTTAAAGATATAGGTCCGTTAGGCACACTAAAATTAATTAAAATTTATTGATTACTATTATTATTTTTTAATTATTTTAATTAAATTTTATTTCATACCACATTTATATTAAATTATTATATTTTTTTGTCAAATTTTTAGCAATTAAACATCCCCATAAAAGTAATTTTGTACAAAATTTGAAGTGTTTTTTTTTGTCTTATTTATATTCGTTAATTAAAAGAGTGTATAATTAGATATAATTGTTTTTGTGAGTTTTGATAAGAATTTTTTTTAACTTTTTTTTTGTTTTTTAAGTAAAATTTTATTTATAAAAAACTAATTTAAAAACTCTAAATTAATCAAAGGCCAAAAGTACAAAAAAAAAAAAAAAAAAAATGACCTATGACACTGGAAGCAAAAATAGATTGTTGCAATTTGATTGAATCTTGATTCCATGGGTGTGTTTGGAGTTGTATAAAATAAAAAGTTAATGTCTCGAGTTTTGTGTAGTGAATATAAAATTGTATAAAATTTAAAAGTTAGTGTTTCGTTTTTTGTGTTGTAAATAAAAGATAATATTTTATAATCTCGTAATTCGTGTTTGTAGAGATTTGTAAGATTTTATTTTATTTTTTTTTTAGCCAAACGAGCCCTATATTTAGTTACTTCTTTTGTTCCATGCTCAGAATTTGTGGTCTGATGTTCTGAAAATCTGTCTTGGCCATTAATTTCCTTTATTAAAACTAGATCCAATTCTTAATGGTAGTCAAGTGAGAAAGAGTCACTACACTAACTGATATTCCTAAAAGAAATGATAAATTAAATACATTCCAAACTCTTATATTTTACCACCAATTTTAACTTTAGGATTTTTACTTACAATTGTACCACCTTACCTAAAATTGTTTCAATTCTAATTTTATTTCTATTTTTTTTAAGAGATTATGAGGATCACGTGATAGAAGTTTTAATAGAATTGGAGGGAGAGGCAGCATTAAAACTAAATTAAACAAACATAGAAAAAGTAGTACGGAGTGTAATTGGTGATAAAATATGAGAATGCTTAATGTATTTTATCCCAAAAAAACATGTAAAGAAAACATAAAATTAAATAGCACATGTTGGGTAGAAACAAGTCGAATCAAGTCAAGTTTTAACTTATTCAAACTTAATTTAGACTTTTCATACCGAGCAACTCGTTCAAACTTTTATATAGGATCAAGTTCGGCTTAATAAAGGAAAATTTAGCTTCGAGCTCAACTCGTGAATAACTCGACTAAAACAAAACAATATTGTTTTAGTTTAAAATATAATAAAATATTATTAAAAAATATGAAAATAGTATTAAATATACATATATTATTTTATCAGGTCGATTAGTGAGCTTTCGAGTCGAGTATTTCTAGACTCAAACTTGTAGGTTCCAGCTCAAATATAAAGAAGTCACAAATCAAATTTGATTCAAGCTTGTTTTATTTACAAACTGAACTCGAGTCAAGCTTTTTATAAGTTAAGCTCGAATAACTCACAAATAACTCAATTTGTTTCTACTCATAATACACATCCATTTGCTTCAACAAGATTTTGACAATTTGGAAGAAATAACTTCTCTAATTACCTTTTTTTTTTTATTTTTTGGTTAATCAGAACAAAAGGAGCACAATAATTAGCTTTAGAAGTGTGTTTGGAGTGAAGATTTTGTGAGGAAAAAGAAAAAAGTAAGAAAAAAAATGAAAGAGAAAGAGAAAAAAATGTAAAATTTTAATTGCGTAATTTTAGTTACCCAAATTAAAAATATAAAAATTAAAAATTATTTCTCAATAAATTAATTTTTTTAATTTCTTAAATTACATACTTTTTTTTTTCATTGTTCATCACGAATCAAGGAGTGATTTTAGATTTCTATATATATTTTTTTTTTATCTTAAAGCCTCTGTAGCACTGACAATGAAATATTAAAATGGTTTAGACTCTAGAAACAGGGTAGAACTTTAGCTAGCTGAATATCATCTCTATTTTGATTTTGTTATTGTTTGGATAGTTAAATCATCAATTCTTCTAAAATTTTAAGTTATTAAGAAAAAAAGGGACGTGTATGTATATCAAGCTATTTTAACACTACTTTATGTGCATTAGTAAAAATGGACATAGTGTATAAAAATAAATAACAAATAAATTTGGAGAATCTCTCAGAATTAGAGTTTTGATACTAGGTTAACCCACTAATTAACTTCTAAAAATTTAATTTTAGAGTTATAGTTCATACATTAAAATAAACTCCATTAAAATAAAAAATATTTGATCATTCATATCTACATTGATTTGCGAGAATACAGAAAAATTTAAGAGAAACAATGGCTTGTCCCATGTGACCATAATATTTTTTTGAAGATTCTAGAACACGTTATAAGATCGTTAGACAAGTTGGTGACAAGGTCATTAGTTGTCGTTAAAAAGTTTAGAAAAAGATGTATTAAGTAATCGTGTGCTTGTTAAAAAGCTCGCTAAGTATCACTAGAAAGGTTATTAACAAATATAGGGGGGCTATCTAAGGGGCTAGAATTTTGCTAGGACCAAATAAGTTATATGAAATCAGGTTTTACATGACTTTTTAATAGTATTTGGATGGGTTCTGTTAAGGAAATATGTTGTATGTAATTAGAGAGTTTACGCTAGGATTTTTTAGTGTTTGGAAGAGAAAAACAGAGAGTGCAGTAGGAAGGGTTTTTTTTTTTAATAAAATTTCGTTGTGTACTAATGCTTACTTTGTAGGTTTTGATTAGAAAAATATCAGATATATCATACTCGTAAACATAAACAATTGCTTTGTGTATGCATTTCAATTCACTTATTACTAAAATTAGGGGGTGTTTGGTGCAATAAAAATAATAAAAAATAATGAAAAACGTGGTTTAAGTGATATTTAGGTATTTAGTGGCAAACCACGTTTTTATGAGATGAATAGTGAAAGATATTTACTTTTGTAAAGAAATCCGTCGGAACGGTTTTGAAATTTATCGAAACAGTTTTCAAATCTCTTAAAAAAATATTGACAATGGATCTTGTTTGGTAGCTTAGATGATGGTGGTCACGTTAAAAAAAAAAATTATAGCTATTTTATTAATCGAACTCGAATTATGCAATTTTTTTTAGAGTTATAATAGGTGTGAATGTGTAAAAAGTAGTAGAGAATTTTAGAATTTTAGAATTTTTTTGAGTTTTTTAAAATTTTTCAACATTTTTTGGAGTATCAAACGGCCCCTTAATCTGAATCCTCTACAATACTTCAACTATTGTCTTGAGGATTCAATGGCTAACCAGGCTGTTAATAGCTCGATTAGCTGTTAATAGTAAGAATTAATACAAATTTGATATGCTTGGAAAAGGATTCAATGGCTAACCTGCCAAGTTAACAAAGAGTCCCACTTCTTTCTTATACAGTTCAAAGACGTGAACCACCATAAGGTCTCATAGAACCCGCCATGGCAGACGGAAAAACCAAAGTTATGAATAAAAAAATAAAAAAAATTTAACTTGTTGACGATTAAGACAGCTTATGATTTTTCAAATTTGGGTGTTTGGCTTACAAGAAAACACTGAAAAATTTTAAAAAATATTAAAAATTTTAAAATTTATCTCACTGTACGCATTACGAACTCACAAATTATTTAATTTTATCTCATTTTTTATTACACTAAACACTTCTTAGCCATAAAATGTCAGTCACCCACAATTATGTTGAATTAAAATTAAAAATAAACGATTCAGATATATTCCTTTCTTTTTTTTTTTTTAACTAAACTAATGTAAAGGTATCTCTAACTATCCTACATCAAGTCAAGGAAGTGACACAACCTCCCGTTTTCCTAAAAACTTGTAATCATCGATAAAAATACCTCAATAGATGCAACTACAATGAAATTTAATGTTGCAGAATTGACGGGTATTGTCTGGTACGAAATGACAGAACAAAAGCTAGGACTTCTCATCTTTATTTCTTTGTTAATACCCACCCACACTATATCTGGCAGTTTTCCATATGAAAGATGGGTTCAATCTGGATCAATCACCTTGTGAAAACAGCAAGCACGCATGTAATGATAGAGACGTAGAAAGGAAAAAAAAAAAGTCCCTTTCAAAATTGATCAATCCCATTTCTTCCGCTTTCTTTTTCCTCAGGAGTAGACACTAATGCCCACATCCATGGCTCCAAAAACTCACCTTGCCCTTGTCCTCCTCCTACATCTCCTGACAATTCCATTTGTAAGAACTCTTGCAGCAAGTGGTATGTACCCTTTTGCTTGCTCCCAGATTAACAAGACGTGCACTTCTTTACTCTACCAACACAACGGCCTCCAGACGGAACAAATTGCAGTTTATTACTCCGTCAACGCATCAGAAATCAACCCATTCGACAGTGGCAACCAACATGACTATCTAGTAAAAGCGCCCTGCTCTTGCAGTAAGGTCAACACCACAGCTGGGTTCATCGTCGACTACTTTTACACCACATTCTATAACGTTCAAGAAGGCGACACATTCGCAAATGTTTCCAGTCAGATCTACAGCGGCCAAGCTTGGGGGGTTGGGGGGGAAGATGGATTTTACATTCCGGGAAGAACGGTTCCAGTGTACCTTTTGTGTGGATGTGTGGAGGAAAGTGAGCCCGGGGTTATGGTGACGTATACTGTTCAGCAAAATGACACGCTGTCGAATATTGCGATTATGCTGTCTGCTAATATAAGCGAGATTCAGAGATACAACCAATTGCTGACCAGGAATCCTGAGCTTATTGAAGTGGGTTGGGTGTTATTTGTGCCCATGGAGAAGAATAGACTTCAAACCCCAAAGACAAGTGAGTGGAGTAACTTACCACCTATAATAATGAATGTGATGTTTAAGACAATTCTTCATTTGTTTACTGTTTAATTTTGGCTTATGTTAAGAGGAAAATCAAGGAGGATTCATGCATTAGAAAATTACACTGGGGTTTGAGCAATCACCCCGCGTAACTGCATCTGCATCTCGTTGTTTACTTATTTACGTATACATCTTGATTGTGGTTTTCTGATTAATATTGTTCTTGGACACCACTTTATTTGATTACTTCTTTTGTTCCATGTTCAGAATTTGTGGTTTGATGTTCTGAAAATTTGTTTTGGCCATTCATTTCCTTTATTAAAACTACATCCAATTCTTATTCTTACTCGTAGTCAGGTGAGGAAGAATCGCCACAGGAATTGATATTCCAAAAAATAAGGATAAATTAAATACATTTAACACTCTTGTATTTTACTATTAATCTTAAATTTAAGATTTTACTTACAATTGCACCACTTTACCTAAATTTGTTCCAATTCTAATTTTACTTCTCTTAACTTTTTATAGATTCTAGGCTTGCTTGACAGAATTTTGAATAGAATTGGAGGGAGAGGCATTGAAACTAAATTAAATAAACATAGAAAAAGTAGCACAATTGACAATATAAATTACAAAGTGAGAATGCGATAAATTGTGAGAATGGTAAGTGTATTTTATCCAAAAAAACAGAAATACACAGGGAAAACACAAAATAGCGCACTTACGGTTTGCGTCAACAAGATTTTGGTAATTTGGTAGAAAATGACTTCCACAATTATCTTTTTCTGTTAATCAGAACAAAAGGAGCATAGCTGGGTGATAATAGTCGGCACACTATCAGCTGTTACATTACTTTCAATATGCACGTTGGTTATAATCCTTCGCAGGCGAAAGAAAAATGAAAGAAACATCAAGAAAGATCCAAAAGTGGTTTCGAAAAGCTTGAGCACTGCTAACAAATTGTTCTCCTTGCAGAGCCAACAGTACCTTTATAAAGAGAAAATCGAAGGTTAGATAAACCAAGTCCCAGAAAACAAAGAACTCATTGCTATATTGTTTGTCCTTTCATAAAGAGAGAGACACAGAAAAATAGACAGACAGACAGAACATTAACCCATTCACAGTAATTTCATGTGTACACAGATGTCACAGCTTTCGAATCCGAAAGACCAGTAATATTTAGTCTTGAGGAGATTGCAGAGGCAACAAACGACTTCGATGAAACAAGGAAAATTGGACAGGGTGGTCATGGTAGTGTGTATTTTGGGGTAATAGGAGAACAGGTATGGTAGGTTTCTTTCAAGTTTTCTGCGTAATTATTTCCCTCATCTTGCATTTTTGAGAAGTTTTAAGTCAAAAACTGCCCTGTTGGTTTTCAGGAGGTTGCCATTAAGAAGATGAGATCTAACAAGTCCAAGGAGTTCTTTGCAGAGCTCAAGGTCTTGTGCAAGATACATCACATTAATGTGGTAAGAAATATATCAGCCTTGCAAAATGACATACACACACACACACACACAATGTAACTTTAAAAAGATTTGAGCATTTTTACTAATCAAGTTTACCTTATAGGTGGAGTTGTTGGGGTATGCCAGTGGTGATGACCACCTCTACTTGGTTTATGAGTACATTCAAAATGGATCTCTCAGTGATCATTTGCATGATCCCTTGCTCAAAGGTATTTTTTAAACATCCACGTACTCCTAGATTTATTTCAATTTACTCCCATGCTATGGAAATAAAATAAAAATCAATAGGACTATCGAAGGATGATTCACAAATCTAGTATATTGAGAAACAGGTTATCAGCCTCTTTCCTGGACAGAAAGAACACAGATCGCACTAGATGCTACAAAAGGCATTGAATACATTCATGATCACACAACATTTCGGTACGTTCACCGTGACATAAAGACAAGTAACATCCTGCTTGATGATGCGCTCAAAGCAAAGGTACGTAGATGTTACGTGCTCAGCTTAATTATTTTTGAATTATTCCTACTTCATACATAAGAACACCGGAAGCTAATATTTCTGTCACGTCGATGTTATTCGTCTGATTCAATCCATTTTTATAGGTTGCAGATTTTGGTTAAGCAAAGCTTGTCGGAAGGACAACTGAAGATGATTTAATTACGACTCGCTTGGTTGGAACACCGGGATACCTTCCTCCTGAGTAAGTTTTTGTGCCTTATTCCCCTTCCCCCACCTCCACTTAAAAAAAAAAAACCATAGAAATTGATCTCCATACAGTTTCCTTCATTAAATGTCAATAAAACATGAGAATTTCCTATTTGACAATAAACTCATATTCTGGTTCTTGAATCCAAGGTCCAATAAAATTGGTAATTTCTTTGGATACTGCTCTACATCACTTAATGTATCAACTTTTGGTCTCCTGTCATAAAAAATTCCCGATTTCATCTCTAGACAGGCCCACAACACCATTGCTGATGTGTTTTGGTAAATATTTTTGGTTGTGCAGTTTTATTACTCTGTATATGTATAGTTTATATCACTTGCCTAGTGAAATGTAACTTGGCGTTCTTCTTAAAATGACAAACAGATCAGTGAAGGAGCTGCAAGTGACAAGTAAAACAGACGTGTTTGCATTTGGAGTGGTTCTGGCGGAACTCATAACTGGTCAACGTGCACTCATCCGTGACAATAAGGAGCCCAACAAAATGACGTCACTCATCACAATTGTAAGCTAATTGTGTTTTACTAAAAACAAATTATATATTTATATATATATATATACTCCAAGTTTAAGACTGAAAATATATATGACTTGGTTATACTGAAGACAACTCACTTATTTACCTAAATTTATACATAGATATTGATTCCAAAAAATACCATCAGGTTAGCAAGGTGTTCCAACATAGAGACTCGGAGGCTGCATTGGAATCCATTATAGATGGCAATCTTAGAGGCAGCTACCCTTTGGAGGAAGTATACAAGGTTGTCTCTCATTTCGGATTATTATTATTATTATTTTCCACGGAAAGCTTTAAAGGGTTCTCATGGGGAAGACAACAAATTCTATGCTTCTACCTCTTTCTTTTTTTTTTTTGTTTAGCCCCATATTGATAAACTGACTTTTTTGTTTAGCCCCAAATTCTATGCTTCTACCTCTCATATGAAATCTGATCTCTCACTCTTGCAGATGGCAGAACTTGCAGACTGGTGTCTAAGTGAAGAACCAGGCAACAGACCAGAGATGAGAGAGACAGTTGTGACATTGTCTCAAATTGTGATGTCCTCGGCGGAGTGGGAAGCATCACTGGGAGGGGATAGCTATGCTTTCGGCGGGCTTTTTAATGGACGATGATTCTTTTCCCTTGTTTTTTTTTTTTTTTTTTTTTTTTTTTTTTTTTTTTT
>JAVXUM010000001.1:13124767-13140433 GCA_035590655.1 Pouteria glomerata
GTTCTGTTACAGTATTTTATTATTTGGTGAAGTAACAACTTTTATCATTTTCTGCTATGTTACAGTAATTGACATGATAACGAGCCCCACTTTTTCTCACTTTTCTTCTGTGCTACAGTAAAATAATTTACCAAATATATAAAAGTTACCACTTTTTTATTCTGATACAGTAACAATTTTACCAAACACTTAAAAGTTACCAAAAATTGCTAAAATTTTCATTTTGATTCACCAAACATACTAAAAATTATCACTAATAATTTTTAATTAAAAACTATCAAAACTTACTAAAAATTTTATCTTCCAAACACCCTCTTAATCGATGATGATACTCTTTTGAGGTTTCACTCTACTCTAATATTTTATTATTTTTGGGGTTTCACTCTAATCTAATATTTTTTTTTTTTTTTAAAATAAGTCAAACAAAATATATACCATCTAAATATTAATCAAAAGTATAGAAATTAAGAAAATAAAATCAAAATTCATTATTAAAATTGTTTGATTTTAAAGTAAAAGATAAAGGTCTCGTTTGGAATACTAATCATTCTAAAAAAATTTTAAAAAATTTGGAAAAGTTTTAATTTTTTTAAAAATTCTGTCAAAATCTATTAGAACAAGTCATAATTTTAACAAAATTTTTGAAAAAGTTATATTGACATTTGTACCAAAAAATTTCATAAAATTCTAAAATTTTTAAGATTTTCTACTAATATTTTATCAGGTGTCATTTTATATAATTTTTAACAACTTTACATTAAATCAAACACAATTATTCAACTATCATTTCAAAATAACTTTTTATACTCTAAATTTCAAAAAAAAATCACTTTCAAATTTTTTTTTTTAAATTTGGTTGTGGCTCCAAATGGGACCTAAGTTGAATTAATTTGATAAATAAAATTTTATATTTATTTAATTTGAATTCATGGATTACATTAAAATTATTACATTTTGAATTTAAATAGAATTAAATTGATTTTAAAAATATTAAATTTGATCATATTACAAATAAAATATTATGAGATATAATGATATATTTATTACATTACTTTAATGGCTGAATAAAATAATTAATTTTTATTAATATTTAATATTTTAAACGATATAAGTATCTTAAAATTTCAGTTATGAAATAAAATTAAATCTAATTTAAAAAAAAAATAAAATTCAATTCAATTCATAAATTTTTCATTTAATTCCAAACATAAAAATTAATAATTTTTTTCAAATAAAATAAAATTTTATTATTAATTTCTCAAAAGTCATACCTCGACACCCAATGACCCCTGCCCTAGAGTATCGTGGAAGAGATAAATTACTCTCACCATTTTTATTTTAAAGTATTGTAGAGGAGGTAAATTACAAAATATGTATTAATAATATAATATTAAAGAATTTACCTTTATCGATTATACAATACGAATTTGAGTCCATAACTAAACTCGAATCTACGATGATTGACGTACCATCACAGCACTTCGCTATTTGACCTGTGTCCGGGGGCAAACAGAGTGGGGAGCGAATTTTTTGTAAATTTGACCTTCCAAGATTCGAAAGGCTATTGCCCGTTTCCAGTCGTAATCTACTGTGGCAGTAGATATCTTCTGGCAATAGCAACACGTAAAATGTTCATGAAAAATCGATCGAAGATGGTTCCACTTCGAAGTCCAATCGCGACTGCATATTGCTCCAAAAGCTGAAATCTCCAGATGTAACCCTCCCATCTCATCTATTTTACGCTTATACCATCAGATCTCTTCAATCTCCTCCGACGCTGGCCTGATCTCCGATCTCGCGATCGGAGCAAACCCTGGAATTGATGGCGGGGGCGGCCTCGGCGCTCTTTTTTCTGGACATCAAGGGCCGGGTTCTGGTGTGGCGGGACTACCGCGGCGATGTCTCCGCCGTTCAGGCCGAGCGCTTCTTCACCAAGCTCATCGAGAAAGAGGTCGGTTCTCTTGTTATTTTCGGTCCAGTTGATTAATTGGAGATATTTTTTTTTTTGGTGACCAATTAATTGGAGACTTGGAGTGTACTCATTTGATTGGTGAGTAAACATTGGAACAGGTTGAAATTTATGAGATCGACTAAACGATGCTATGTTGTTGATTTGAATTAAATCTGAGCTCATTTGAGTTCAATTTGGACTGTTTATTATAGTTCATTCAGTTACAGTTTTCCATTTAGATTTTCTAACGGCAAGTCGTTTTACTTATTCTTACGGTCTTTATTTGGAACATATAATTAGCTGACTCTGCATATGATTCACAGGGTGATCCGGGGTCTCAAGATCCAGTTGCTTACGATAATGGTGTCACCTACATGTTTGTACAGCATAGTAATGTCTATCTGATGGCTGCTTCAAGACAGAACTGCAACGCTGCTAGCCTTCTTTTCTTTCTGCACCGTGTAGTTGATGTAATCGTCTATTGGGCTAACAACTTTTGTCTTAGATGTATCATTCAAGCACATTTTAATTATCCTTGTTTTGTTGTTCTAGATGTTATGTGATCACTGGATAATATATATATATTTTTTTTTTTGTTTGGGCGGTAGGTGTTTAAGCATTATTTTGAGGAGTTAGAAGAGGAATCACTCAGAGATAATTTTGTTGTTGTGGTAAGTTGATTTGTCAAATATATTTTGATTAAGATCCTTTATTCTGAATGATTGGAAGAAGTTCTGCTTATGTTTTTTGCATTTGGCAGTATGAATTACTTGATGAGATGATGGACTTTGGCTACCCTCAATACACTGAAGCAAAGATTCTAAGTGAATTTATTAAGACTGATGCATATAGGATGGAAGTTACACAGAGGCCACCTATGGCTGTGACAAATGCCGTGTCTTGGCGCAGTGAAGGCATAAACTACAAGAAGAATGAAGTATGCGTGTTCTTGTGATAGTTATTCATTATATTTATAACTTTTGGATTATTTATTTATTTATTCTTTCTTTCCTAGGTTTTCTTGGATGTTGTGGAGAGTGTTAATATACTTGTCAACACTAATGGCCAAATAATTAGGTCAGATGTTGTTGGTGCATTAAAGATGAGAACTTACTTGAGGTGTGTAGTCCAACCTGCTTTTATTTTTTTTGTTTCCCTTTAAATTATTCAGTGATTGGGAAAGATCTTTTAAACTACATGCCTATTTACTTATTCATTCTTATGATTATAAATTGTCCACCGGCAGTTCACGTTAAGTATCTGCAATCTGTATGTCTCTGTATGTGCTTGTCCATTTGGATGCTAGTTGCTTTGCTCCTTAAACTCTTTGCAAGTCTGTTGCCATAAACTCTTTTTGTGAGGCTGCGGTACTTGTGCTTATGTTGATGTGTATTTGATGGACTCTGTATCCTCTCATAAATCAATATATATATGTAAAATATAAAACATAGGATTGGTAAATATACGTAGTAAGAATGAGATCAGTGGATTGCATCTCCACGTTTTTGATCCTCGCTGAGCTTGCTACTTAAATATACGTAGTAAGAATGAGATCAGTGGATTGCATCTCCAAGTTTTTGATCCTCGCTGAGCTTGCTACTTACTTGTGATTACTTACTGGAAACCATAAAGTAATTGTGCTTCATCATTTGAAGTGGTATGCCCGAGTGTAAACTGGGGCTAAATGACCGAGTGTTGTTGGAGGCGCAAGGGCGAGCAACGAAAGGAAAAGCTATCGATTTGGATGACATCAAATTTCATCAGTAAGTGGTTTAACTCTAGTTTATTTATGTTTTGTTGTTGGGAGGAAACTTGTTATATTATGCGAAACAAATGGTAATCGGCCTATTCCATTTTGAGCAGTGGTTATTATATCCTCTCTCATCATGGCTGTATGTTCAAAGCTAATGCCACTTTTGTTTTAGGTGTGTACGTTTGGCACGATTTGAAAATGATCGGACAATATCCTTTATACCTCCTGATGGTTCTTTCGATCTCATGACATATAGACTCAGTACTCAGGTTTGTGCCTTGTTGTTTAGATATTTATTGTCTCTTCCCCTCTTTATCTTTTTTCTCTCTCTTTTCTTTTTCTCTCTCTCCCGTTTTTTTTTTTTTTTTTATGAGATTTATTAATTGCTTTCAGGTAAAGCCTTTGATATGGGTTGAAGCTCAAGTTGAACGGCATTCTAGAAGTCGTATAGAGATTATGGTTAAAGCGCGTAGCCAATTCAAGGAACGTAGGTACGGTTAAGTTTCAAGATTTAATTCTCCTTAGCTGCAGTTAACTCCATTTTTCGGGGTTCTTCAATCTCCTATTATAAACTTTCTTGACTCATTCATGAATTTACAGCACCGCTACGAATGTCGAGATTGAGTTGCCTGTTCCACCTGATGCTACCAACCCAGATGTTCGGACATCAATGGGATCCGCTTCATATGCACCAGAAAGTGATGCATTAGTCTGGAAAATTAAATCTTTTCCTGGTGGTAAGGTGAGATTTTACCTTATTTTGTTCTCTGTGTATCATTTGCTAGTATTTTTTCTGTATGTGGCTTTTGATTATTAGAGGCTTTAAATTTTTTTCCACTTGTAGTTAAAATCTAGACATGGATTTTTCACTATTCTCTGTGAATTCAAATTGTTCAGGAATATATGCTTAGAGCGGAGTTCCGTCTTCCCAGTATAACAGCTGAAGAAGCAACTCCTGAGAGGAAGGCTCCTATACGTGTGAAGTTTGAGATACCATATTTTACTGTTTCAGGAATACAGGTGTGCTCTTGCAAACAAGATTTGCTCGCTCAATTGAGTAGAACATTCAGATATCATTGTGTTGTTATCTGCTATGTTTTGTGCTGTTGTTAAATGATATGGTTTTGGCATGACACGTGTGCATATGCCTGTTGTTAATGAGCTAATGGTTCTTGAAAATTAATCAAGGGACTCTAGTTATTTACAGCAGTGAAGGACAGTTTCATTCCTTGTCAGAATGAAATAAGTACTTGTTGGGTGGCAAAAGGATTCACCCTATCGTGTCTGTCAAAAAGATTCATATTAATGAGGTGCGGTCCTAAGCACAAACTATTGATGTGAGTGATTGTGTGAAGTGCTGTTGCCCTTTCTTGCTCTTTCATTATCTATCTAGAGGAATGGAGAATCGATAAACCATTGAATAAAATAGGCAATGCTCATAAGTTGGATGAATAAGCTGAGCTGAACCTCATTAAGTAATTACCTACCAAGATAGAAGCTTTTCCCTTTTTCATCATTCGTGATTCTAACCCAATCTGCAATGCACTCCTGCATGCACTTACACACATGCCACAGCATAAATATCCAAAACCATTGAAGTTTACCAAGGAGGCCTACCAGTTGAAGCCTGAAGGGGTGAATGATGGAGACTTGTAAAACTCAATGAGGGTGAAATGGAACACAGAGACAATGTGGCACACTGTTTTATTTTGTTTTTCAGAAAAACAAAAATGACAACACGCACCAAAATGCATGGGCCTATGTGTCCAAATCAACACAAACGGCAGCAAAAGGACCTAAAATTTTTGGGGGATTCACAAGGACTTAAATGCAGAGGAATGCTCAACTCTGATGCACTCAATCTATTTCCTTTTCCATGCATGTGCCTTCTGAAACTATAATGACCCTGGTCCTTTGATATGTTCAGTCCCATATCAAGAGCTTAAGTGGAGTTACTTGTGTATATTAGTAGGAACAGTGAACCTAATTGTCTACTTATTGGCTAACCCTTTTGAGAGAGTTCCCATGGTTGGTACTTGTGGTATCTGAACCAAACATCATATCATATGTGGTGCATGTGAGCCAGCTAGCGGATTTGTGATTGATTTACTCATTTGAGTTGTTAAAGGGAGGCCATTGTGAATAACCCGGCCTCTAGATATACATTGAGTCTCATATTGGAAGCTCAAGCAGGGCATCTTGGGTATATAAATAGTGGCGGGGTTTTTGGGGAGCTTACATGATTGTTACCGTAACAATGAGCAGGTTCATTAATAGACTAGATACAATTATCTGCATCATGTTTATGTGGCCTTTTTTTTTTTTCCACTTCTTTGTGGTTGTCATATTGTTTGTGTCTTAGTCATGAATTCAATATGCCCTGAAATTGTTGTTCCTCCTAGCAGAGGTTATGAATGACTCAAAACCTGCTTTCCTATGACAACATAGCACCTTATTTATTTATGTATTTTAAATAAGTTGAAAGGCCTTCCTGCTTTAAATGCAAAGATATAGATATGACTAAATTATATTGATTGTTATATACTTTTTTTTTTTTTAAATTAAGTAAAGTTTGCTACTGTTTTGAATTGGTTGTTTGGTATTACAGGTTTGAGATCCTTTGTATATTTTCCTGTTTCAGCACTTGCATCAGTGCTCAGTGACGTAATCATAGTGAATATTTGATAATATTACTACCTGTGTTGGGTTCTTAAGTGGATCTATCAAATAAATAAATAAATAAAATTTGGACATGGGAGTGGAAATCCACAGGTGTCTGATGTCAAATGCAAACATTCCATGCAGCTTCTAGTACAGCGAGTGACTTTGGTCTGAAATTTGTTTTCTTTTTTCAACTCCCTAATCTGATTTCATGATGATGCCTTTCTTGTCCAGGATGCTTAGTTTGTTTCTGAATCTGACAACCATAATCTGATGATATTCTTCTTAATTTATGTCTTGTCGGGTTTTGTAGGTTCGTTACCTAAAGATTATTGAGAAAAGTGGCTACCAGGCTCTTCCATGGGTGAGATACATAACAACGGCTGGGGAGTATGAATTAAGACTTGTGTGAAAGCCATTTCCATCCGTTGTTTCCTTCCCTTGCAAAGCTTGTTTCTGGCTTCAGATGAATTGGACTTTTGTGGGCAAAACGAAAATTTGGGCAAGTTAAATTTCTCCTGTCGTGACCTAATGCAAATTGAGCAAAATCTTACCTAATGCAAATTGAGCAAAACCTTTCTTCCATGTCCTTTGTTGTTTGCTGAAGTCATTTTATTTTTATTTTTTAATTATTAGCTAGAGGTTTGTCATAGTTGATCTCAAGAATGGCAAAGTTCCTTGGATATTGTTTTTAGAATTTCATATGGAGGTGGACTAAATTAGATTATAGGGAAGTGAATATATTGGGCTAATTTTAATTGTATGTATATTTTTAATAAATATTATTTTATATTATTTAGATTACAGGTAACTAATTTTTTTTAATAAAATAATTCCCTTTAATAAATTAAATGTACTAAATATAGAGATATTTTGACAAGCATTAAAGTCCTAAATTTCAACTTTAAATCATTTGTTATATCTTTGCTTCGCTTGTGACAAAAATCACCTGGTAGTGAGGATTAATTTTGAGATATAGATAAATTTTTGAAAAACAAGTTATATATGTGAGCTCCGAGTGTCATATTCGCATGAAGGGTTACACATCTGGCGCAAGAGCATCATGTTAAAATCTATCTTTAAAAATAAAGTTATATTATATATATATGTATGTATATTTGCTATTGCGAAAGATGGTTGAGTGGACTAAAGCGACGAATTGCTAACATGTTGTATGATCTATTTGTACCCAAGGTCCAAATTCCTCTCTTTCCATTTCTCTGGATGATTTGTATTTCATTTATCTTTCAAAATTTAAAAATTCTCTTTTTTTTTTTTTTTGTACTTAAACACGTAAAATAGATTAAAAAAAAAACCTAAGAAAATTTAATAGAAGTTTAGCAAGGAAAAACAGAAAGGTCAGGATTGATTGATAGAAAAGTTCGATAGTAAGCATTACATAGATTATTTTTTGGAAAAGGATAAAAAAAGAGAATAGATTACTATTTTTATAACGCATCCTATTTTGACACCAAAAAATAAAATTTTTTTTAGAACTAGAAAATATTTTGAGAAATAAAAATTGTCAAACAGGCTTTCATTATTAAAATTTTTTGTCATTTTCTTTCATAAGAATTAGATATTTTGGCAGACTTTAATAAGGTCAATAGGGTTATTGTTATTTATCGGAAAAAAACTGAAAGTCTCAAAAACAATTACCAGTATCGTAGTCTGACAGCTAATACCAGAAATTAACAATCACTCATGCTCTAATCTCAGCTCAAAAATAAACATTCATCACAAATACACAAGAATTTGTTAACTTAGGTAAAAACTCATTTGAACTCAAACGAAAAATAACCTTGGATCCTTGAACGAATCAGACTAGAAATCTTTACTAAATAAAAAGATATTACAAAGTGTTCTAATGGACAGTATTATAAATATTCTCAACCAAAACCCATCGATCTACTTGTATACAATATTCCATAACCTTACTTGCTAAATAACCCACAACTCATCTTAATTCGTAAAAAAATTCTTGTTCAATATTTAAAGAAAATACTCCCTGATTTGACATCACACCACAAATCTAAGCTGGAAATGGAAAGATCTTTGTCAAAGGTCAAAAATGAAATCAAAATTGACATTGACCTTTGCCCATTATCTTCCTCTCAAATTTTTACTCAAAATAGTAAGGGAAAGTTACGTGAGTTCAAAAGTTTAAGATTTTAACTTTTTATATCAAAAGAAGAGGGTAAAAAAGTCATTTAATAGTTTTAAAAATTTTTGCTCGAGAGGCGCACTAGACACATACTACACAAAAAATCTCATGTATCCCATATGTTGAAAAAAGATCCTTGTGAAACTCACTGTAGGCTTACTGTCTTACAGAGTAGCCTTTTCAATTAAAACAAAGAAAATGTAGATAGGCAAAGACTTCAGTTGAGCACAAAGATAATCTTTTTCAACAACTATTCTTCTCCCAACTTTTTTTATGATACATTAACACATTTTGGCTTGTATTATTAAACCATTTATATTAGTGATATTTTTGAAAAACTAACTTAAAATAGATTACAAACAAAGAAATTGCTAATACAAAAACACTAATGAGAACCATTCTGTCGGGCTAAGTTTCAATCTTGTCAAACGGTAGTTTGCCAAACAAAGGCTAAGAGAAGGGGGGAAAAATAATAGGTATGAATGGCATGACATTTAGGACAGCATTCAAATAAACAAAGCAACGTGTATATAAAGTATAAAATTAAAATGATTGTATATATTAAATGAGAGGCATAGTAAGTGAGAAAGATGTTTTTTTTTTTTTTTTGGAGAGAAATGTTAGGCAGAATATGCATATTAACAAATATATTTTTAGACAG
Source organism: Pouteria glomerata (assembly GCA_035590655.1). NCBI lineage: Eukaryota > Viridiplantae > Streptophyta > Magnoliopsida > Ericales > Sapotaceae > Pouteria > Pouteria glomerata. Next base: position 13,133,958 of record JAVXUM010000001.1, read on the forward strand.
TGTGTGAGTGAGTGAGACGTTTACTGTCCGAGGCATTGTTATGAGCTGCTAAAAGTAGATGTTGTTTTGCGCCTATTTTGCGCTTACAATTTCATCAGTTAGCCTATATAATTGTTAAAAATAATTTAATAATAAATTGACGATCAAATGAAAATCCTTTAGAAATACGAGGATACTGTTGGAAACCGGTGAGGTTTTACAGAAAATGATAGCAACAATTTAGTACATGATAGCTTATTCAATTAATTGAATTTTTTTTTTTTAACACAAACGGAATTTAATGGGTTAATTTTGAAAGAAAAAAATTCCAATAGTTTTTATATTCATTTTAAAATTTGTTAATGAAGTCAATTCAAAAGTTGAAGTGAAGTGGTTTAATTTACTGACATTAATTTTAAAATATACCAAGTGTTTATTAGATAAAATGAAAGAAATTTTTATTTTACGTGAGTGTCAATGACACTAACAATCAATATAACAAAATCATTCATGATAGAACATATATGACCTGCCACTGCCGTGCTAATATAACAAAATCATTCATGATAGAACATTCATGATAGAACATATATGACCTGCCACTGCCGTGCTAATATAACAAAATCATTCATGATAGAACATATATGACCTGTCACTGCCGTGCCTTTAGCACAGGCCAAGGTTAGTGTATAGATATAGATGACCATGATTTGGTACCGAGATTGCTAAATATGAAAATAATATTTGACCAACAAAATTGTTCCTTTTCCCTTTTCCATAATACGGACAACCATTGTAAAAGATTGCTTCAACATTACATAAGTTTCTGGAGAGCCAGCAACCTCTCTAGAAAGAGATTGAATTCTGCTTCCCCGCTTATCATGCTAATCCTAACATAAGAAGGATTGCTGCCGAACTGCTTCCCACCTCTTGTCACAATCTTGTGTTCCTTAAGAAATTCCTCAAAATCCACTATATCACTCATGTTGCACTTCATCCATGCATACGCTGTACCGCACACACACACACACACATATATATATATATATATACACGCACACAAAATAAAAATAATATGTCAAAACTTTTTATTAATTGAACTACTCTTAAAGCAGGATTGAACTCTCAATCTACTGGGGTGGGAAATGAGATTAATTACCAGGATGTGATTTTCTCAACTCTTTGGTAAAAAGGCAGTGCTTTTGTGGGTACTCTGGCAGGGTAAAGATTTGATTGTTGGCTCCGACCACTTGTACGAGTCTTTCCCATCTTTGAGCCATTAGATGCAGACTATGCTCAAAGAAGTTACTTGGGCTAGGATGGAGGCAATTATTTGAGATGAATTCTAGAATTTTTGCAGCTCGAAGTTGGGATTCTTTTGAAACCCCAATTGTGCTAACCTCTATGAATTTTATCATCTTTGTCGCTATATTTTCATCCTTGACTAGCGCCCATCTATACATATATATATTAAGAAAAAGAAAAATGACTATATCATCAACATTCACATAATATAATAATTTTTTTGTTAGAATTGTAACTTACATGTATATATTACATTATGAGTCTATACAAACTTACCCAATGCGAGAACCAGCGTGACCTGTGCATTTTGAAATAGTAAATAGCATGATATCATAGTGGGCACAAGAAGTAATTGGAGTATATTGTGGCCAGTAGTAGGCAAGATCATGCACTAGCTTCCCTTGGCCACCCTTTACAACGGGTTCTCTAATGGTGCCATCGGGGTTATTTGGAGATGTCACTAACTCAATATATGGTTCATTGCTATCAAAAATGGAAGCATCGCCTGCCCACTTATAGAGCCCTGACCGTAGAAAGTCTGTCATCTCTGGATAGCTCTGCAAGCACCAAACAAACAAGTCGAATACATGTACATGTGAGAAAATGTCATTTATTTTTTATATTTTCCAATCAACTCAAATGAAAACATATGGTTGTGTTCGATTTCTTTTATTTTTTTGTTTTTGTCTCACCAAATTCTCAATTCAGACACACTCTTTTATAAAATTATGTGTGTGATCTTGATAAATTTCAAAAGCTCACCGAATAGTAAGGAGCAGCACACACAACACTGATTGGCTTATACCCATCAGGGGGACTCAAAGCAAATAGAGCAGCGTGAATTAACTGCACCGAGCCAGTCCCGACCACAATATGATAATCTTCTACTGCCGCATTTCCGACTAAACGATGCAACTGCCTTATTTCTTCCTCTAGTTTGGGATCCAAAAACCAACATGAAGTTTTGTTGCTAGTGAAATAGCTCATCAATTGAGAGCTGGAGATCATGACTGTGCACTTATTAGCCATGTTTTTCCAGAAATCCTCGTACATTGTTGGATCCCCACTGTCAATAAAAAAAAAAAAAAAACACTAGTATTATTCTAAATGTGAAGTGATGTTTCAGAAATGTTGAAATTCACTTAACACTTTGTGTGAAATATATTTAATCTTGATCGAAAATGTAACTGATAAAGGTTTGAGAGAGTGAGTTACCGATTAAGATAGATGATGTCATGTGATCCAATGGTGTCACTCTCTTCTCCAACTGAGTTCTTCAAAAAGACACTCTCTTCTCCAATCGAGCTTGTTGGAATTTTAGACATTTTTTTTTTTAATATTTGAGTATTTTCCTCAACTCTCAACTCTCAATACCTTCTATGACTCCTGACTCACCCTGACGATTATGTGATTTGATGTAGTTGTGATTTGATGCTGACTTGAGTGATATATATAGATAGCTGCTGATAGATGATGACAAATAATGACGACAGTGTAAAAAATATATATAGCTAACTTTGATATTTGATGACTATGATGGAATTAATTGAGATAATTTGATAGCTGAGTGATTTCAATTTAGATATAAGTTCAGGATGAGAATTACTTGATAATTTCAATCCATATGAAATTAGTTGAGATACTTTGATAAGTGATTTCAATTGATGATGATGGAATTTATTGAGATACTATGGTAAGTGATTTCAATTTAGACGACTAATAGTTAATTATGATGATGAAATTAGTTGAGACTCTAGAAAATTAGTTGAGACATCAGATATATTTATATTTGATGTTGTTGAAAATTAGTTAAGATATTTTTATTCAAATGTCAATGCAATGATATACTTTTAGATGTACTTTTATAATGAGTTGAGATGCTTTTATATATATATATATAACTAATTAGTTGAGACACTTGTAATTTGATGAGTGAATTTTAAATAAGTTGATATACTTTATAACTAATTAGTCTATATACTTGTGATTTGATGTGAATTATAATTAGTTGAGATACTTTAATTTATATATGGTAGTGTAAAATTAGTTGAGATATTGGTAAATAATGTGTAATTAATTAAGATAAGATAGTTTGCTGATTAGTTAAGATAGTTTTATATTTAAAAAGCTGTTGAAATATGATATTGAAGTTAGATATGAAATTTTTATATGTAGATATAATTCATTGAGATTATTTGTTGAGTGTTTCAGGATTTTTATTCACCTATAAACATTACGAATTATTTGAGATATTTTGGAATAATTAATTTTTATTTTTGAGTTAATTCTCTTGAATAATTAATTTGAGTAATTTCAATTTGCCATGAGTGATATAGATATGAGTTTTTTTTTTTTTTACTTTAATTAAGATAAGATAGAAATAAAACATCAATTTAAGTCTTAATTGGACTTATTTACAAAACTAAACGCAAAATCGTTAGTGGTATTGACGATTTTCTTTTATTTGCCTGAAATCATCAATTATATTAACGAATTCTATTATATACTTTGAATTCCTCCTATTGATGAACTTCTTACTCTATTCATTTAAATTTAATCAAAATTAAATGAATTAAAATTAAAATAATTTTTTTATTAAACTAAGATTACTTTTTAATAGACAATAATTATATATTAAATTTTTTATGCTTAAAATATATATTTTATATTTAAAAATATATAATTTTTACAAGTACACACGATAATAGAGTCATATAAATAAATAAGTGACTACTTAAGTTCAATACCTTAATAAAATAAATTTTTAATATGTACTTATCTATGAAAAATAATTTTATTTTAATAAAATAAATTATTTTAATTTTAATTTTATTTTGATTAGATTTTAGTGGATAGGATAAGAATTTCATCAATGGTATAAACACGAACTATTTCAGATTCATTGGGATAACTGATTTTCAATTCTGATTGTAAGTATTATACACGCATACATATGTTTATATATATATATATATCTGATTAGTTGAGATTATATAGGCTCTCATATATAGATACGGAGACGAATTGGCTCACGCATAAAATTTATCAATTTGTTGAGATTCTTTGAAATAATTGATTTAGTTTATGATCAACACTTTGCTTGAATACGGCTCACACCTTGTTTTGATTGTTATTATATATTTTCTCTTTTTTTATTTGTTTCTACTGTTAGGAAGCCAAAAAAAAAAAAAAAAAAAAAATTAGGCAAATAATATGGCAAATGTCCCTTTGAATTATTTTGAAAAATCTTATTAGTGCAAAAAACACTTTTTAAATTTTTTTTTTTGAAAATATTATATTAAATGGCCTCTTTTATGATTCTATTTTAAAGTATAATTAATAATAAATATTTAAATTTATTCCAGTTGAAAATAGAATTTGTAATTTTATAATTCTATCTTAATTATATTCTCAATTATATAATTTTAAAATCATGTTTTAGCTACAGTTTTGTAGAAAAAAAAAATTAAAAGTAAGATGAGTTGATGGGAGAAGATTGAGTTTTGGTATAACTAATTCATGAATAGATGAGTACTTAAATTTTAAATAATTGAAGATATGGTTTGTAGGTTTATAATTAATTTTATCCCTTTATAAAGATGATGTAGATTTTTGAACCATATTTTAATTAATTATAAGTTCTTTTGTGAATAGAAAAATAAATTAAAAAAAATATATATATTAGTTAATATTTCTAAAAATTATAAATTTTTGAATTTAATTTTTTTTTTCAAAATATAGACAAATAAATGCCATTTGAAAATAAGTTTTATAAAAATATTATAAAAAATGAAAGCTGAAAAAAAGGAAATATAGAATTATTATTTTATTACAAATTAAAGAACATAAGAAAATAAAAGTCACTAAAAATATTAACATTATAAATATCATTGTGTGATAAATTATTTTTAAAACAACTTATTACCATCCTTATCTTCTTCTCCTTTTTCTTCATTTTTTTTTTTTTTATATTTCTTTCTTTTTCTCTTTTTCTTTTTCTTTTTTTAGTAGTCGTGCTTCCCGTGACTTTTAATTTCATAAAATACTTTTTTATGAGCATTTATCAAATTTTATTTATAATTTTCTTGATATTATGGGACTTAGACATATACGAGCATTTTTGTCTATTTTTACAATAAAAATTTAAATTTAAAAAATTGTTATTATTTTTATAAATATTCATTTGTAGGATAGATTTGTTATATACATGCATTTTTTTATTTTAAATTCATTTTTTTATTCAAAAATCTACATTGTTAGGATTTATAATTATGAAATACTTATGATTTGGGAAATAATTATGATTAGGAATATCTACATTGCTACACTTTTATTTTTTATTTAAAAATCTACATAATTAATGTATATAAATAGGATATAATTATGATTTAGGAATTGATATAAGTAACAATCGTCAACGTATTATCAACACTTAATTTCTGTGCATCCAATATGTTAGTACTTAATTTTTGTTCATCCAATATGTTGGGTTGGTTTTCATGTAAAAGAACCAATGGAAAAAAAAATAAGGTGTTGGATCTGGTGGTGCTATAATTTTGTATAAAAAATAACAAAGTTTAAAATTAAGATGGATTGAACGGTCGTCAAAACTTTAGTCGATCGCCTCTTTAGTCGATCGGGCCTTTGTCGACCGCTTGAAGCGGCCGCTTATTCCCGCCTCTCTTGTAGTATAGTGCAAATTTTTGAATTATATTTTATTTATAATTTCTTTATGAACAGAAAAAGAAATTCAAAATAACATATATTTGACTTAATATTTCCAGAAATTTTAATTTTTTACATCTAAATTATTTTTCAAAATATAGCCAAATAAATGCCGTTTGAAAATAATTTTTTATAAAATATTATAATTTCAAAAATATTAATTATAAAATATAAAATTTGAAAACTGAAATATAAAAAAATTAAATTTATTACAAAAGAGCTTAAGAAAATATATTTATTCAATAATATTAACATTATGAATATCATTTTGTGTTGTAAACTTTCAAAAAAAAAACTAATTGCCATTGTTATCTTCTTCTTCTTCTTCTTTTTTTTTTTTTTTGTATGTTTCTCTCGTTTTTCTTTTTCTTTCTTTTTTTTTTTTTTTAAGTAGTCATGCTTCCAATGCCTAGCCTTTTAATTTCAAAAATTAATTTTTATGATCATTTATTATGATTTTATTTATA
>JAVXUM010000001.1:13161880-13176477 GCA_035590655.1 Pouteria glomerata
AATGAAAACAGATTTTAACAAACATGTTTTTGTTATAAGTTTTTAAAATTTTAAAAACGAAAACAGAAAAACAAAAAATTGAAATGTTACCAAACGGGACCATATTGTACCATCCATGAATGAATGAGATATGCATGCATAGTATCGACTAACTAAAAGAAACGTAATTACAAGAAAAATTACTTTAAAAAATGATGAGATGATGATAGTTTTGATTAAAGTAAATGCGCTTCAACGGATTTTAATTAGTAATAATGGCTTATAATTGAATGGATAAATTCAATTATATATATTTAATAATAAATTATCATTGAGCGTGCTGAAAAGAGCTTATATTAAATTTGAGAACTCAAATTCAAAATTTATTATTTTTTTTTGTGAATTTAAAAATATTTTTTGATATTTTTTAAATATATTTATAATTTGATTTGTATGTCCATAAGGTCATAACAACGAATAGATTGAGAATCAGAAGTGTACATAATTTTATAGAGTTATTATGACTTCTCAAGCAAGGGTGATTTTTTGTTTCCATCACTTAAAAAATATTAAAAAAAATATATATGTGAGGAAAAAAAATTAACTATAAGGATAAAAATTTTAAGAGGTAAAAGGATAAAAAGAGTATACACAATTTTTTCATAATTGATCCTATTTGAGTCATCTTATGGGATTCGGTATCGATACACATTCCAATGTAAATAAAATTTGGTGTTCCAATGATATATATATCATTCTTATTAAACCACTAAAATGTAGATTACAATAAAAGATATGATACAATGTCTCGTAGTAATTTATCTCGCACAAAAACATATCAAATAGCCTTCTCGTTTATAGAAAAAAATCCAGCTGATAACATACATATGTAGAAAAGTGTTCCCTATCTGTTGAAGAAAACCTGATATCCTTCTATAATTAAATTGTGCATTTTTTTGCTTTTGAATTTTATTTACAATGTTATTACTCTGTAAATTTAATCTTCTGTTAACTCCTATTTTGTCACATATTCCAAATTTCTTCTTAATGTGTAAGTAATTTATGAGAATAAAATAGGGTGCTTTAAATTTTTAATTTATCCTTAAATAAATTTTAAGTTTTTGGTCAAGTGAATGATAAAAATCTAATTGCAAGAAACAAAATAATATAATTATGGTTTACAGAATTGTCACTAGTGTCCCAATCGTCTGATAATTATACAAACCAAAATAATCAAATTAAGTCTAAAAATTTAATTGTACAATCACCCATAATCAATATTATAGATCAAAATTTTTAATAGAGCAATTACAAAAAAAAAAAAAAAAAAAAATTAATAGAGCCTTCTTAGTACTGGCCAAAAAAAAGTAAAATAAACATTAATTTAGTGAAATTTCAAGAGAAATTAATTCCATCTAGTTCTTCATTAGTTTCTATATGCTTATTGTTCTGAAAATATTTTTCATAGAGGAGTGAGTCAGTAAAACCTAATAATTAAAATCTTTTATGCACTTACATGCAGTAATCATCATACTATATTATACTTTGTGACTCGATATAGTGATTATAGTTATGTGACATGTCATATATGTAACAAATAATTCAAAATATCATAATTGAACAATGAAAAATTATACTCATAATAATTTAGAATAGTTGGTCTCTGTAATTATTATTTGCACCTATAAATAAATAAAATGTATTTTTATTTTATATCTAGATATATATTTTTTACTTTAAACCAGATCTATTATTATTGAATATAAATTATTATTGAATATGAATTCAGTCAAAATCTCATAAATCTGATCTAGACCTAACCAAATAACAAATCTAATTATAATAATATTTTGGACTATATTTTTTTACATAAGAGAAATTTGGAGTGACAAAAAATTAATAAAAGTTAATAAAATTTGTAATCTCATATACAACGAGATAAAAAAAAAAAAAAAATTGAGTATCTTTTAAAGATATTTGGTATTTTTTTTTTAACCCCTTATTCTCAATTCTTCTTCACATCTCTCGTAGACAAGAAAAAATAATTAATCATTGCCGACCTTTCTCCTTATTTATTTTAGTACCCTTTCTCTCCTCTTCTCTCTCTCCCAGCAAAAGCTTAGGTAAAGGATTATCACTCGATAATCCCACCGGTGAAATGCATTTTGACATGCAAGGAAAGAAATATTTATATATGATGGCAATAATATAATAATATCGCGCTTCTATACAATATGATTAATTTTTCATACATAATTTTTAATTGTACAAAACTTAACCTGGTATAATCACAAGAATTTGAAAATTAAATTGATAATTACTCTGACATATAAAATATATATATATATATTATTAAAATAGAAACAATTAATTAACACGCAGAAGCCCTTACTTCTTAGTCAGCATTGCTATATATATACGCTGCGGATATATTGTACCGGCGTGTTCGATGTGTGTTAGAGAAATGGTTAGCAAATTTTAAAATTAGTCTGATTAGCCCATTATAAGTTTGGTCTCAAATTAATTTATAAATATTTGTTCCTTGGTGATTGTTCTCAGGAGGGATTCAATATCTAGGAAAAAAATACAATCAGGAACACATGATTCGCGTTGCGTCAACAAAACATGGCCACATGATTTGACTGTTTGTCTCGTGAATTGCATTGCGGGGGAGAAATGATAATTGCATGTGCTATCGGATAACGCATGTGAGGAATCAAACAAACTACTATTAGCGAGCAATTAGCCGCCCATTATATAGTATAGTAGGCGCGACTCGGTTAAGATTTGATTTTCAAATCTAACCGTAAATTGTGTATCTAATAATAGTTTGTTTGATCATCTAATAATTATCAGTTTTGACTATTACTTTAGAATTTCAAAATTAAGAAAAATAATTAAATTTAATTTGCTTAATATTTGTTATATATAAATATTATACAACCGTAATTATTATTATAACTTTTATTATATAATCTACATACCATATAATGTCAAGCCATGGAATTATGTTCATCCGCAAACTCGTACACAACTAAGGAAAATAAATATGTCCTTTGTACCGCTTTATGTGTTACTAATCCATTGTAAACGAAAACAATGTTATGAAAATTTTGCAACTTTTTACCATTATATACATAAATATCTATTATTTTCAATACCTCTCAATTCTAAAATTAATAAGGCATCTCATTACTCGGCAAAATTATCTTATTAATATCATTCTTTTATATTTTAATAATATAAGATATCTCTAAATTATAATCAAGAGTTTGATGTTTATCATAACATTTTAATATATCATAACATGATATAAATACGATACTACAAATTATAATTTTAACTCCAATGTCAAAACCATAATATATGAACAACATATTCTTAACAATACACATACTAAAAATGCCAATGTTATAACTCACGGCTGAAAAGAGTCAAATATTCCCAAAACTAATCTATGTCATCCAAACAAGCATTTGGACATGGATATGTCTACACAAAAGCGCAAACAGGTGTCATGCCCCCGATTTAACTGTCCCGGACAAACGACATAGAAATATGGGACTTAAGTAAAATCATAAAAATTCTATTCTAAGTTAAATTTTTATTATAAAACAATTATTACAGTAATACCAAATATCCTTCATTCCTATACAAAAGAATATTTAAGTACATCATCATAAATAGTTTATTGAAACGCAATTCTCTATGATAGCATTAAAGGCTTACATAGCCAGAATAAATATTAATATCATATTAATATTTCTTAAAATCATAACATTATAAATTTAAATATCGAACCTCTATTCTAAGTCACACAATTTATAACACTAATAGCCCAATCTGCAATTAAAGGGAATAAACACAAATATTATTCTCCACAATTAAGTCCGAACTTAAGTTACTCAAACCTAAGCTGCCCAATGTATCTCATCTAAAAAATCAGATCACCGTAGTTCTTATTTTATCATCTAATATTCATAACCCAACTCATTATCAATAAATCAAACATTAAACGCTATTTTAATTAATAACTTCAGTATCTCAATACGTAACAATAATTTGTACAGTCTTTTGCAATGGCTAATGATGGAATAAAATATAAATGTATATTTTCTAATTTTCATCTACCTTCAAGCTTATTCTAGAACGAGTAATACTTAGTAAAGCACACAAGAGTATCAACTGCACCGTTTAACGCTTACAGAAAACAATAATCTTAATATATATAATCACAGGTAGAGAACTCTGTTATACCCTCACTGGTGTAAGACTTAAGGAAAGCATGTTACATCCCATAACCCTTCTATGAAGAAACTGTGTTATACTCCTAGTTACGCATCTGCTTAACTCAACTAGGAGTTTGGCTGCAGTCTGGAAAAAATCCTATAATATCTCATCTCAATATTAACGTCTTAACTCTAATGACTTAGCTCTAGTCATATATATCGATTAGGGATCATCTGATATTTTAAAATATCATTTTTTAATTTTCTTAAAATCATTAATCCCATCCACATATATAACCCGTGCCTCGATACATCAGTAATATAAACATTGCACTCTCAGCCAATCAAAAATCACAATATTCAATCAGAATCCACAACCTTACCCTATGCACATGATATACTCAATCATGTAAATAAGCATCATCTTAATATAAGAATGCATTCTTATTAAGCTTGATGATGATTTGGGGTATTTTTGAGCATTCTATCCATTAGTGTCCTGATGCCGTCTCGATGCCAGCACTCAACACCCAGCTTTCATGTTCGTTTTCAACGAAACCCCAATTCCAAAACAAACCCAAATCACTTATCCAAGCCCCAAACTCAACAATCATTCATATATGAACATTTAAACATTTCAATAACCTATTTTTACAATATTAGATTAAAAAATAATTCAAATATTTGTAGGACATTAACTCATATATGCATATACATATAACCACACTCATATATACATATATTGTAATGTTATTTTGTGGTAAATCCATATGCAATCTTAAATTAAATACGAATCAAGGAAGAGTTGAAAGATGATAGAAAGTTTCCTAATTAATAAAGAAATTTAATAGTTGTAAAGTTTTTTTATTCGAAGAAGTCAAAAGAAATTGAAACTAAATCCAATCAAAATCCAATAAGTTGCCAAATTGAATAAGGATTCAAATTTCAGTTAAAGTAGGACACGGAGCAAGAAACGCAGAAATATTCCAATACACCTCAGAGGCAGGGCGCGCGGCTGCGACCTTAGCTCACTGGCAGACCGCTGGGAGTGCGCGAGTGCGTCACCTTTGATATACACTTAGATTAGAATTTCTGTAAGATCCGCAAGCAGCAGGATGGGAGTGCGAGGGTTCAAGTTGCGTATCTTTTGAACTAATTTAGTTTCCTATTTTTTCAGATTATGGCAACTTTATGTAACTTTATATATATGTACCCAGAGAATAGAGACTTGGGGGACATATTATAGAGATCTAGGAAGAGTTTTTATTCTTATGAGTTTAAGTGTTCTTTCTCTAGTCTTTTCTTTATATTTTTTCTTTACTTTCTGTATGAGGTTGAAAATTCACTTGTAGGGTTTATCGAGTGATTCGAGCAAGAGTGACGAAAGGATTCGTGTGAGTGAGTAGTAGAGAATCTGAGTAGAATCTTGTAACCCGTTGATAGTGGAGATTCTGTAATTGAGATTTTTCTCTATGTGATAGGATTTCCTCGTTATTCTCTGGTATGATCTCTTTTCTGCTTTGTGTGATTGTGTGGTTTGAAAATTTTAAGTGGTAACAAAGCAATTTAGTTTGATTGGGATTTTTCAAGTAGTATCAGAGCAAGTCACTTTACATTCTTGAGTGAAATCAAATCCAAATCAGTGAATCCACAAAGTGATACTGAAATATCAAACTATGATGATGATGATTAAAAAGATGAATTCAATAATGATCTCAAGTTACCTACAACACTTTCTACGTTGAATGCTATAGCATGAAGAAACAAAGAAAAGTTCAACACAAAATGAACACCTTGCTCAAGGATGAAAGAGATGCTTTGAATATTGAGAATGAAAAACTCACAAGTAAGTTATCTATTTTAGAATCTGACAAATCTTCTCAATCTCAGAGTGTAGAAAAATTTAAAACAAAGCTTGAAGAAAAGAACAAAAAGATTGAAAACTTGGAGAAAGTCAATAGAACACTTCAAGCAAAGGTCAATGAACTAGAAGATAAGATAAAACATAATGGTAAATTGTCTTCTTTTGAATCTGATAGAATGTCTTGGTTCTAAAGTGCAGAAATATTCAAAGAAAAGTTAGAAGAGAAAAATAAGAGGATTGAAGAACTTAAGGAAACAATTGGAGAGCTTCAGGCTAATATTAGCAAATTGAATGAGAAGATAAAAGACGATACAAAGCTTTTGGAAAAGATGACCTCTAGCTCAAACATGTTAGAAGAAATTTGAAACAAGTAGAGGCCACATGGAGATAAATCTGGCCTTGGTTACACGGGAAAGAAGACCACACTAGCAGCATTTCTATCTTCTCTAAAACTTCTAAAGATTGCCCCAAAGCATGCAGAAGCTTCAAGTTTTTTCGTAAAGTCTGTCGCACCACCAAAGAGGAGTTATCAAAAATTTCGATAACATTAGTACCCCCCTCATAAGGTGAAAGGTACACAATTTTTTAAGTCACAATCTTTTATACCTACTTGTCACCATTGTGGTATCAAAGGTCATATACGTCCTAATTGTTATAAACTCTACGGCCCTCCTTTGAATTATGTAAAAAAAATTTCTAAAAATCAAAACCCTAGCATTTCAATGACAAATAGGTTTAAAACTTCTACTGATTTTTTCAAAAATAATTTTAAAAATTCACGTCAATTTCAAAAACCTAAAAATTTAAATTTTTCAAAACTAAAATATAAAGAGTTTTCAAATAAAAATAATTCAATCTTTAATGAAAACCAAAGATATGAGAAAAGTTTTGTCAAAATTATTTTTCCTAAAACTAGGGTTATTGGGGTTCGAAAATCTGATCTTGTTACTAAACCCTCAGACTCCCTTTACTTTGAATCTCTTAGAAAATCTGTAGGTATTTATGCACATCCCTAATTTTTTTTTTCTTTTAAAAAAAGATGGGAGTTTAGTATTTGTTCTGAAGATATTTAATAACTTCTATCTCCTTGTATGTGTATCAATCATTCAAACAAATAAATTTTTAATGAATTAAAAATTTGTATTTTCATTTAAATTGACAAGAAGTGTTTTGATGAAAGTTGTCATAATTTTGATATGCTTTCTTTTACAATTAACTAGCTATACATATGTCTTTCTATCTTCTTATCTATGAATCATGAATTACTATTTGATGTGTTTAAAAAATGTTGAGGACCCTATACGTGAAAAAAAAAAAAAAAAAAAAAAAAAACTCCTGTCTTAGAAAGGGCTACCGGTAGGATTTGTGAGAAACCTCTTAGTGACTTGTTGTTATTTAAGGGAAAAGTTACTTGCCCATAACCTTATGAAAGCCACTAAGACCTCAAAAAGAATTTAAAAAAAAAAAAAAATTGGCTCTCAATTCATTTGGTGCATCAAATTTAATCCGTTGATTCTATGATTTGTTTGAGGGGAAGCCTATATGTATATTTTAGTCATAATTTCATACGTACACAAGCATTATTTCGATTTTTTGACTTAATTCATCTTATGATGCAGACTTTAAAATTTATTTGAAAAAATGAATTTTAGTTCATTTAAATTTATCAGAATTGAGTGATAGATTTACATATTTAGAGATAGGTGAAGTAAAATTTCTTTATTCCAATTTGTGAACTTTTCTATCTATTTTTAGTATTATTTTAAATATATTTAAATTTTTGTGTGCACAAAAAGGTCCTAAAAGAATTTCTTAAAGAGGTTTACTTAGAAGGTGTTAACTATTTTTTATTCATCTTTTTATTCTGATATTTTTGAGTACTTGTCAATTCATATTAAAAAGATGGAGTAAAAAATATTTTGTGGTCCTGTGAACTTGGAATTTAATCTTGAAAATTATTAATGTTTGCTATATGATGCCTTGACGAGTTTGGTGCAAGTGTATGTAAAAATAATGGAAGCATGAACGAAATTTAACTTAAGTTTTGATATAGAATTGTCAAGGGGAAGATTGTAAGGTCATTTTGTGGCAAATCCATATGCAATATTAAATTAAATATGAATCAAGGAAAGATTGAAAGATGATAGAAAGTTTCTAATTAATAAAGAAATTCAATAGTTGTAAAGTTTCTAAATTCAAAAAAAGTCAAAAGAAATTGAAACTAAATCCAATCAAAATCCAACAAGTTGCCAAATTGAAAAAGGATTCAAATTCTAGTTAAAGCAAGACACGGAACAAGGCACGTGGAAATATTCCAGTACACCTCGCAGGCAGGGCACAGGGAGCACGCAACTGCGACCTTAGCTCGCTGGCAGACCGCTGGGAGTGCGCGAGTGCGCCGCTTTTGATGTATACTCAGATCAGAAGCAGATAGCAGGATGGCAGTGCAAGGGTTTGAGTTGCGTATATTCCGAACTAATTTAGTTTCTTATTTTGCCAGATTATGACAATCTTATGTAACTTTATATATATGTACACACCCTTAATGAAAAATAGAGACTTGGGGGATATATTATAGAGATCTAGAGAGAGTTTTTATTTTTATAAGTTTAAGTGTTCCTTATCTAGTCTTTTCTTTATATTCTTTCTTTACTTTCTGTGTGAGATAGAAAATTCACTTATAGGGTTTATCGAGTGATTCAAGTAAAAATAATGAAATGATTCGTGCGAGTGAGTCGTAGAGAATCAGATTAGAGTCTTGTAACTCATTGATAGTGAAGATTCTGTAATTGAGATTTTTCTCCCTATGATAGGGTTTTCTCGTTATTCTCTGGTGTGATCTCTTTTCTACTTTGTGTGATTATGTGATTTAAAATTTTTAAGTAGTATCACAGTAATTTGGTTTGGTTGGGATTTTTCATATATATATCACAAATTTTCTAAAATCTCAACCAAATCAAGTATACAATATGTCAAAATCATCTTAGTAATATCTGAAACTCAAATATTAGTTCCACATATCTTGAATTCAAGGAGAAAAGAAGAAATGAGCAGATTTGAGTTGTAGCTTCCAAACTTTCGATATCGATTTCTCCCCCTTTAAGCAAAACCACGCGAAACAAATGTAACCACGATATTCATAGCGTCGAATACTACTCTGATCTATTGACCTTCCTTCCTAGAAGTCATTTTCTCTCTCTACCCTCTCTCTTATATCTCTTTTCTTTCTCCCTCCCTCTTTTTTTATAGAAGATGCCTGAAGCTAAGAAAGAAAAATAAAGAAAAAATAAAAGAAAAAGAAAATTGAAAGGTTGGGCTTTGGACCTAGTAGTCTAGCTCAATATCAATTCGGGTTAAACTCAACCTAGGAAAAATAAAATAAACCAACTAAATTTCAGTTTAAATATTTTATTAAGTCAAAATAACATATAAATGACCAAAATTAAATATTGAGTATTACAACAAATGTTAAGTCTAGGTAGTCTAACTTGTCCAAATAGGTGTGTGCACAACAAGAATAGTTCAATTTTCATACAAAACTTCAACTTTATTGGGTATAGAAATATTTCCTCTTCCCTCAATATGTTGATTCTCAACTTCATGTAACTTTCAACACACTAAACAAATCCTTCTACCAACACTCTTGGTCACAGCTTTCTCTTTCTTCTTCTCTCTCCCCCCTCCCTCTTAGGCATCTCTCTACCCCTAAGTCAATTCACTTCGTATAACACACCCATATACATACAAGTGATAAACAAACATATATTGAATGAAATATGGCCTAAGTGGTGAAAAATGAGAGAAATACCTTGAAAGAATGTTAGGATACGTGGAAAAAAGTTCCATACCCTCGCAGTTTTCTCACAATTCATATTAATTAATTATGTAACAATCTGTATTTTATCATGTCATTAGAAAAACAAAAATTAAGATTTAAATCAAAAAATCGTTCATAAATTCATAATCAATAGTCAATAGTTAATGGTTCAAATTTATCATAAAACAAGTCCCATATCCTTCGAAATTGACTCACACCATAATGTATACTATTGGTACAGAAAATATTTGGACACATGAAAGTTCCCCAAGCATTATCACGCCAAGGAGGAATATACTAGTTCCTCACCCCTGACCATAATGACCGGGCCCCACCAGCAAATAATAAACAGAACAATAAGTCTAATTTATTTAATACTCTCTAGTTTATTTATTACTATTTTCTTGATTTAGTTAGTCTCTCATCGTACATATGACAAGTAGATGTGATATTTAGATATTCTTTGTATCCACATTACTCTCACTAACTTAACCTTTACCACTCGCATTTAATATTATATGATGAACATTTAATGCAAAATAACCCATCACACAGTAAAAATGCCTTTACTAGGAAGGTAATGATTTCTTTCTATTATTTTTACATTTACTCCTACTATCATACTATAAATAGAACATTTAACTCCGAAGATAATGATTTCTTTCTATTATTTTTACATTAACTCCCACTATCATACTATAAATAGAACATTTAACTCCGAATTTAAGTATGTTCATTATTATCTATAAATCATTATTTTCATTCTATATTCTTTCAAACCTTAATTTACTAACTTAAACATCAGAGAGATTGTGATCGAAAATCCTCTTTAGCTCTTTTTTCTGACTTCATTTCCTTTACAAGCTTGATTTTTTTTTTTTTTTTTTCGTGAGTGTAATGAACACGTTTGGTGATATTTTTTATTACCAAACATATACATACAATACACACGTGTATGTATCAACACAGAACGGTGGGTGAACCCGAAACAAAGGAAACACAGTCGTTTGCATACATATCCTCACGATCCCTCCCATCATTCGCACACTGGTCTTAGACTTTAAATATTTTTGAGCTTCAAAAGATCAAACCCCACGCTTTATGAGTTAAAATTAATCCCATACAAGCTTATTTAACCCCCCAAAAAAAACCAATATTAACTAGGGGATATATACCACTATAATGATAACAATTCAAATCAAAAGTCCGGGTATTATAGTTGCATTTAAGAATAGCAACCTCTTGTGCACGGATATAATTAGTAATCTTCAATTCTTCATAGTTGCATTCTGCAGGAAATTGCAATCACCTACCATTCTGCACCCTCAAGAGGCAAAACATTTTTCCTTTCGAACACTTGTCAATATTCCTAAACATCTGTGCGCATGAAATTGAACCGACTTAAATTACAAAACGCTGAAACAAAGACAACATATGGACAGAAGAGTTTGTTCAAGAGTAGATGCATACATGCGTATATTCCTTTTTTGAAAAGATGGCTGCCTCCTAGTACATCAATCAACATTGGAAAGGCCTAATGCATCTCTGATGTATAAGTTTTGCCAAAGCTACAAACTTGAGAATCCAGAGAAGGGAGATAAGAACTTTTTTTAATTCTTTTTTTTTTTTTTTTTTGGGAAAAAGAAAAGGAAAAAAGATGTTACATGTACATCAATAACAGGGGGGAAATTGAAATGACAGGGTACCAGCTTTATAAATCTTGTTTTTCTTACTTCTATCTGTAGTATGTATCACAACAAATTCTGACTATTGGAGAACCTGACTTGGTAATGTCAATGGAGTCTTCCTAAACACGTGCCTTCTGCAGCGCTCGAAGATGCCGTCGTATATCAAATCAAATTGCACACCTGCTCTTTCCCGATTTATAATGAAAAGTATGTGATCACCTTTCACAATCTTGTAGTACCTGCGATTGGAAAAGAATGATCTCTTTTATCATAGAGAAGAATTACTTTTACTTTCGCAATTGTCTCAGTTGGAGTCTAGATAAAATAGGGAACTAGGATATCAAGTGTTTTTGTACGATCTCAAGGAAACAATAAGATTTCACGCCAAGCTATTTCCACTTCTTGTTTTAGACTATCATATGGCAGTGTTACATAACATTTAAATTGATCTATTTAGAATCCGATATTCTAAGAATGGCTTGGAATTTCGAGAATTTACAAACTGAAACAAAAAGATGTATGCTGATAAATCCATTGTAGTTAAAATAAGGATCCTACCAGCAATCGGAGCTGTCTTCCGGACTGGATCATAGGATTAGATCAGGATTGTAAGATCCTACCAAATGAAGGATAGGCTAATAATTTTTGAATAACCTTAAGGAAAATAAGAGGATGTAGTTTGAATGGTAGAGCTCTCACACTTTGTACTGTGGAAAAATTGAGATTCAAATCACAACGATGAATGATCACAACTACATTTTTAGAAATCAAATAAGAATAATAATAACAAGAAGCTAATATAAGTCGTCTAAGAAGTATGAATATGGATATAAGATGCAGATATAATACAGGTACGGACACCGAGACGGACATGACAATTTAAAAAAAAAAATGAGATTATGCACATGGCGAGGACACCATTAAAAAATATAAATTTTGTATATTTATATTAGCTATATATATGAATATAACATCTACAACAAAACTAATTTAATATATAATTCAATATACAAAATATAAAAAAATATAATTTATAAGATTTTATAATTTTAATGAAAAAGGATATTCATTAACTTTGATCTTTCTACGCGGTGCTTGTTCATGGGATGGTGGTTCAATAATTGAATATACCACCCTTTAACTTAGGTATCTTTTAAGATCTGCTTTTAGTTTTTGTGTTTAATTTTTAATTTTTATATTTAAATTTTTAATTTTTAGTTTTTATTTGTATAATAGATAAAAAAATAAAAAACTTAAAATTGTGTTTGATAAAGGTAATTGTTAGTTGGTAATTATAATTATTAATTGATTAAATTCAATAAATTTAATTAATTTGATTATATTAATTATTAAAATAATTCAATCCATTAAAAATAAAATATATTAAACATAATTTATTATAATCATTTTTAAAAATAATTTAATAAAATATATTTAATTAAATTAATTTGACTTAATTAATTAGTTTGATTAATTAAATTTAATTATTTTAATTATATTAGTTTTTTCAAAACGATTTAATTCAATAAATATGAAATATATTTAATATAATTTAATTATATTATTTATTAAACATAATTTATTATAATTATTTTTTAAAAACGCTTTAATGAAATATATTTAATTAAATTAATTTGATTTAATTAATTAATTTGATTAATTAAATTTAATTATTTTACTTATATTATTTTTTCAAAATAGTTTAAGTAAATAAAAATAAAATATATTCAACATAGTTTAATTATATTATTTATTAAAAATAATTTATATTAAATCATTTTTATATTAATTTAATTTATTAAATTAGTTAAATAATTGATTTAATTTAAATTAATCAATTACTTAATTTAATATAAATTAAACATACACCTGATTCAATAGCTTAGTGATTGATAGCCCGGTATCACAACTGTGCATTTGTCGTCCATCTTTCTCCAGTAAGACTCGAACATCGTTGGATCACCACTGTCACAAAAGTAAAAACAAAACCTTATTACATTAGCATTTTCACAAAATGAATAAAAAGAAAATTAAACTCACATGGGAGAGCTTTGAGAGAGAGAGAGAGAGATATATACTGATCGAGATTGATAACAGAATCAGAGGAGAGGCTTGGGCTGGTGCCGTTCTCTCTTGCAGCTGATGAAGAGCTTTTGTTAACGCCAGACATAAGCTCTGTTCCATACATCTTCTCTCCTATATATATATATATATATCAATGTCTTTCTAGAAATGGTTCTTCAGGAAAAGTTAAAAGAAAATCTGTCTCTCCAGCAATGATTGTTGAGGTAATGCAAATCTGAGTTCTGAGTGTCTCGGTTGCATACATAAGCCCCCTTTATATAGACAGATGGTTAGACATTTTTTAATTTTTTTTTATTAGTCAATATTTTCTTAATAAAAGATTTACCCATTATCTCCATCTTATTTTTTTTTTATGATAATGAAAACTTTAAAAATAACTAAAATTCGATTAAATTAAGTAAACAAATTCATCCAAACACAATTAGGGAAAGGATGTATATAAATTGCGAGTGGGTGCAGTGTATAAAGAATTTGAAATGAGAGATTAACAATTAGGTAATTAGATAAAGCCAAAAGTAAATTTTACTATCTAGGAATACAGTCAAATCACGATAAGAGCGCCAAATCAACTGATGTGATTCATTGTATGTATTTTTTTAATTTTGCAACTATTGATTTTTAATTTTGCAATAATCGTACAAGTGAAATGCATCTTCGAAAACATGGTCATACTAAGAAAGAAATATTTTTGGTATCGATATATATACGGCCCGTTTGGCAACGCTATCGTTTTTGTTATTATTTTTTTGTTACTATTTCTTATTTTGTGTTTTATATTGTTATTTTTTTTTTTTTTATTGAAATGAAAACTGAAATAGGGTTTGAAAACGTAATTTTGTTTACAATTATTATTTTTTATTTTAAAAAAATATTTAATTATATTATATTATATTATACTATATTATATTATATTAATTATATCATAATATGTTAAC
>JAVXUM010000001.1:13227479-13239263 GCA_035590655.1 Pouteria glomerata
AAAAAAATTCAAATAAAAAATATTATTAAGTTTAAAAAAACAACCCATAAAAAAAAAAAAAAAAAAAAAAAAAAGAGTGTCATTCAATTTAATTAATCCAAAAATTCTCCAAATCCATAAATTTACAATCCTAACTAAAAAATAAGAAATTAAATAACATAAATATGGAATTAAATTTTTTTCACAGTTAGAATATTTTTAATTTGATATCTATGCTAAATAAAATATTCTAAAAATATATTTAGAAATATAAATAAATACTCTAAAACTACTTCTAAATAAAATTAATTTTATAGCTAAATTTATACGACCCCCTTTAGGGCTTTAGTGACCCCCTAAAACAATCGTTAAAAAAAAAAAAAAAAAAAGATTTTTAGTGATTGTTTTTGACAATCGTTAATATTTTCAAAAAATTTTTGCGCTTTAAACAATTGGTAGTTACTAATAAGTATTAGTGACTATTTTTGGACGGCCAAAAATTGACGATTGCAAAATGGTTCCAAAAAGGTATTAGTAACTATTTAAAGGCATTTAATGACTGTTTCAGCTAATTGTTAAAAGTTTATATTCTAATAGTGACAACATACTAAGTGAGGAGGATGCTTAAATTCAGAAGAGAGTTTTTGTTAACTTTTTAAACAAGATCACTATTGAGAAAAGTATTTTAGATATTTATCTGAAATAGTTTCCACCAATGAATTATAGCAACTACAAGCAATGAGTGAAAGAAAATAAGATGCATAACTGGAGAAAAAGTTTCCTCCTCATAGTTAATGAGCGAACCCTTCTGCAATAGGACAAAATTAACACTATACCAAAATATTCAACTCAAAATTGATTGACCAAGAAGTGGAAAAGCTCATTAGGATCCCATATCAATTGGAGACATTTAAATGATTTTATTGATATATGATGTATTTCAATATGACTCCTCACATTTGACTCCCACTTACATGTGGAGAAGTAGATAATACATCAAGTATGAGAAGGTTAAAAATAATAGATTGAGTAATGAAAGGAGAGAGAATTTTCATACCTAACCCTTGTACCTTGAGAAAATAATGTAAGTGAAAAAAACATTAAATGTGTGTTTTGAGTATTGAATTTCATGTTACATTGAGTTTATATATAAACAAAAATAAAGAGAAAAAAATAGAAAATCTAAATAGAATACGAAATATAAGATTTAGGTAATATTGTAAATGTGTTTGGAATTATATAAAATTGTAAAAGTATTAGTATTTCAAATTTTGTGCAGTGAGTAAAAAAATTTTAATTTTATAGTTTTATAATTTGTATTTATAAGAAATTATAAAATTTTATTTTATTTTATTTTTTATAACTTCGAACGTTACTTATGTTAAATCTAAATAAATCTCAATATTGGTACATATGTTAAGAGGAGGGAGCAAGATGCGGCGTTGCTGATTCCTTGTCGCAATGTGCGGACTTGAATGTACTGCTGCCCTTTAGAATAACAATTTGATACCCCTTTCGCTTTCTTTTTCATGCACTAATTATAATGCACTAGTCCAAGATAAATTAAATTATTTGTTGGCAGATCACTTTGCCCACTAATTATATATAGTTTCTACCATATATCTATAGTTGATTGGATATTTGACTAGGCAAACTTATTCTTCTTTAGAAGAAGTTTAGTTTAAAATCTATTCAAAATTTTAAATTTTTTTTAAAAATTTTTAATTTTATTCAATCAAATTTTATTACGTGTTAATTTCAACTCTAATCCTTAATTTGCTTTCTAACTTTTTTAAAATTTCAAACCCCATTAAAAAAAAAAAAAAAAAAAAAAAAAAAAGGGAAATGTGGATTGTAGAAATTTGCCCATTGCAATTTGTAGAGACTTGCATTCAGGCTACTTGGAAATGGGGAACAAACTCCATAAATGAGGCGTGGGTGGGCGGCGTATGTAAAATTCTATTGGGTTGTAGAGCTCCATGGTACCCTTTTGATTTCCGAGAATATTTCTTGTGGGCCTGGTCGTTTGGGTGGGGAATTAAGCAGAAATCGATGGGACTAAAACCTACCCATTGGATTGAATTAATATAATCACAATTCAAAACCGGTTACCTATAACAAAACGGGTTACCTATGCTCAAGTTAAAAGTATTTTTTAATTAAATGAGGTTAATTATAGGTGCGTTTAGAGTGACAAAAGTGAGATAAAATAAGACAAAATGAGATAAATTGTGAATTTGTAATTCATGCAGTGAGATAAAAAATAAATAAATTTTAAAAAATTTTAAACATTTTTAGAATTTTTTTTTTTTTAGCTCACCAAATAGAAAAAGATGTGAGAGCTGCTGATGCTACTGAGTTTTATTTCTTTATTATATAATATTATTTTTAAACAGTCCTAAATAATTTTGTTAATCAATTCATATAATTGGTTAATCCACTTATATTGTATAAGGTGAACTTATAATTTGTAATTAATAAGATTAAAAATACAATTTTTAAGTGAGTGCGAACAAAATGTGAAAAAATAAAAGAGTAAAAATATATATTTTTTTAAGATGAATAGGACAAAAAGAATGGGGCATGAGTCTAATTTTTCAGGTGAGTAGGCAACTAGGCCTCATCCATGTCTCACTTTGCCTCTTTATCCATTTGCAATTGTCCTTCCTCTGTGCCAATGCACATGTATAAGATTAGTTCATTGTCAAAATTAATAATTTTGTTAAAATAATAAAAAATTTTAAAGTTATATATTTTATTATATTACTATAATTATTCTTAATAATTTTATTATAAAAATATTCTTACAAGCATATAATTTTCATTCTCACTGACTAAAAATATTTAGTTCATGCTTGATAATATAAATTATATTTCTTAATTCTGCTAGACTAAGGATTATTTTCTCCATTAAACTACATTGATTGTGTCTTTCTTTATTATTTTTACCCACAGTAATTTTGTCCTCTCGTATTATCCATAATTTAGATGCTATCATGATTTTCAATTACTATATTGATTAATTTGTATTGTGAGTTAACAAACAATCTTAATTAACTAATATTCATTTAATATATTTTCAATTGATATTATGCTAGTACTAATAACCCACACGCATTTACTATCCTCATTTGACCCCAACATATTCCTATCTACGCATATGCAGTAATATAGATGGGTCAAGTTGACCTGCAGCCTAACCCAAAAATTGAGTCGCCCATCTCGACTCGTGTGTTCATACAGTTTGACCTTGCCCCACCTTACCGAGGTTAGGGCATGGGCTAACCTGACCCGACTTGTTACTCGACCCGGCTTGCCTTGCCCTTGCCCCTGCCTTTGCCCTTGCTACCAGCTTTTCTTTCTTCGTTTTTTTTCTTCTTTTTAGACAACTTATTGGTTGCTGCCAGTTTCATTTTTCATATATATATATATATACACACACACATAAAGAGAGAAAGAGAGAGAGGGGGTATTTGGATGACAAAAAAATTAAAAAAAAATTGGTGTAAAAAGGAAATCTAACGAAATTTGATTGAAAAAGTTTGATAAATTTTCGTAATTTTTGGTGGAGATTGGTAAACCAAATATTCTTATATTTGTATATTAAATATACCATTGATTTATATAAAAAATAGATAAATCACATATAAACGAGATGAAAATACACTTTTGAATAGTATATCTTTTATATATATATATATATCTTTTCGAATTTAGTACATCTTGATTAAGGTTGACAATTTTATTTTTTTAAATCGTTAAAAATAATTCTTGCACCATCTTATTATTATTGACAAATGAGTAATAGTATTAAGTTTTGTTTGGATAAATAGATATTTTAAATCAATGAATTTAAAATTAAACTATATTTAAATATACATGAATATGTAGCAACGCATAGAATTATCTAATAATTTAATATCTATTTTTTCGTACAATTTTTTATAATATTAATTATGTAATTATTTAATTCCTAATAAAATTTATTGATTGACACTATATGTTTCAATGTATTTTTATGAGTTTTATTATTTATTTTCTGAAAAAAATAAAAACATTAAAAAATTAAGTCAGGATAACTGGGACGAGTCGGGCGAATTTTGCTGGCATGACCCGACTTTACCTGGCCCGCTGATGGGTTGAGACCGGGTCAATGGAGAGGTCAGGGCTGACCCGGCCCAATTACATCCCTACGCATGACCATCTATAAAAAGAGAAGAGGCTCTAAGCACCGGAGCAATGATTCTTGGGCAATCAAGTTTTAACACACACATGGAGAGGTACCGGGGCTCCATCGGTTTTGCATGTTTTCTTTATTGTTGTGTGGCATTTCTAAGTAGCTGTAATGCAATCGAATCTCCAAAATACACGGTTGTCCGATCAGAACAGGAGGTGGAGATCAGGCTCTACGAAAAATCCTCCTGGATGTCTTCCCCCGTCTGTGGTGGCACCACCTTCGAGAAGTCCACCGAAGACGGCTTTCACAGGTCTACTTTTCCTTCATTCTTTCGTCTATTTTCTCAGAAACCAAACAGAAAATAAAATCAAACCAAAGTTTCGTATTCCTTTTTGCAGGTTGTATCAGTACATTCATGGCGGTAACCTCAACTCTTCCCAGCTCCCCATGACTGCTCCAGTCTTAACAAGCATTCCCACCCCACCAGCAAATGAATCTAACTATGTTGTGAGGCTCTATATGTCTCCAAAATACGATGGGGCAATTCCACAGCCTTACCCCGAACTGAATTTGGCCTACGACATATGGAATCGCCATTGTGTGGCAGTCAGGAAGTTTTCTGGGTTTGCAAACGATGATAACATTAACAGAGAAGTGGAAGCTCTTGCCACCACCTTGGATAAAATCATAATTGCAAAGAGAGCATACATGAGCTATACAATTGCCCAGTATAATGCTTCTCGTCATCTTTTGGGGCGATTAAATGAAGTTTGGACGAACGTATCGGGTTTAACAGTAGAGGGTTGTCCTTACTAATGATTTCCAGATAATAATCAACCTTATTTAGCAATCATAAGAGTTTTCTGAATGTATTTTCTCCTGAACATAAGTACAGCAGGGGGGAAAAAAAAGTTTCTCTAATAAGAAGTTCAGTTTTCATGTACGTGGCTGTTTAGGTGTTAACTTCCCTCTACAATTCTTCTCTCTCTCTCTCTCTCTCTCTATATATATATATATATATATTTGTGAATGTTATTTGTGGGTAACATTTCTCTCATTAAAGTACTATATATATAAATAGAATAAGGAATCTGCATGGACAACTAAACAGTTTCATGTCGTTGACCGACTCTTACGTTGTGAAAATAGTAGAAGAGAAAGAACCGAGGATTACATCTGGGGTCTTGTCTGGACAACGTAGATTTTGCCATCACGGACAACACCTTCAATGTCTTGAGGAGATCCATACAGCTCCTCAATCGCATTTCCAGCATGAGCAATGCTGGAGAGGATTGATTGACGAAAATTAGCATTGATAATTAGTGGGTCGGATGAATAATCAAGCACCACTCTTTCTTCTTCATCCATAGGTACACTGCCATAAAGATGGAAAAAACAAAAAGAAAAATGTGAGAATATATCAGAGGTTAAATTTAATGGATTTGATTTGGAAGGAGAATGACATGGTCTACGTTGCTGGTCATATAATTTTACCTATCATAAAGTCCTGCACCAGCATAACCTTCCAGATCTTCTCCATTGGAATCAGACCGAAATATGATAGATCGTCTCATGAAAAGGCCAATGGGTTTACTTGGGTAACCCAACACCTGAAAAGTTTTCAGATTTGGTAACAAAGATAAGATCATTGAACAACAAAGCTCAATACCAAGGATGATTATAAAAGAAGATTTTACATTTTTTGTTTTTATTTTAAAGCATGAAATTATTATTTCATAAAGTTCAAAAAGATAGATCCATCACAATTCATGTACATAGATGACCACCTCTATTAAGAGATCAGAAAAAAACAATAGATCACTCACCTGAGGAGAGCTCAGATCATGTTTCTTGCATATAAAACTCAAAGCACGACCTGGGTAAGCTCCTACCAATGTTTCCCCAAGGCCCTTCACAACCTGTGCCAGAATGAAAATATAAACAACCTTATCGCTCTGGTATTCAAGGAAAGTAGATGGAAAATGAAAAGAAAAAGGAACAGAAAAAGCAAGAAAGAAACATAAAATCCCAAATACATCTTATTTGTTTAGTTTAGAAAATATATAAAAAAAATGAAAAGAAATTCTTAATAAATTAATTTTATAAATTAATTTACTTTTTATTTTTCAAATCCCATGCATTTCCTATCCATTTTCCAGCCCAACCAAACAAGGGATGTAATTTTGGATCGCATTCTCTTTCCTTTTTCTTCGTTTTCCACCAATAAATCCATGCCAACAAACACAGACAATGTATACTTGATAAAGAAAAACAGAAATCCCAGAAGCCAGAGTTAAATCAGTTGGCTTGATGCATCAAACTACGATCCTTCAACGTTCAAGATTATCTAACGATCAGCTTTGAGCCTGATGGCAGCAATTTATCAAGCTTATGGGACAAATTTTGAAAGCAGGAGAGGATCTTCCTTCACCCATAGCCAGCACCAGTTGGTGGGTGGGAATACATACTCTATAAGTCATCTGGTTTAAACGCGCGACTGAGAAATTTGGTAGAACAAAAAAAGCAATTAAATCATATTATCAGACACTACCTCCGCATATATCTCTGACGAGTCTCCTGAAGATGGATTGGTAGTGTGGATGACAAATGCGTAATCAGCATTTATTATTTCCTGAACCAGGACAGCCATGCAAAGATAGTCGTGATCTAATTTCACTTTTCTTATGCTGAAGTATGCTCTCTCATTCCACTTCGAAGCCCAGACCTAAAAATAAGAAATAGATTATATAACCAAGCAAATTATGTTTCAATACTAGAAGTGATCAATAAGCATAGAAATTTCTATTAGAGACATTTGAGAGTGACTATAAGTTGCAATTAAGCAAAGGTTCATGTTCCAGTAACTTGTAGACATAAACGAAGCTTTATGAAAGTTCAACTTCAATTACATTAAATTCAAAATCTCAAGCAAACACTAAGCCCCCGTTTGGTAACGTTTCCGTTTTCTGTTTTTCTACTTTTGTTTTCAAAATTTTAAAAATTTGCAATAAAAACATATTTGTTAAAATCTGTTTACGTTTTTTTGTTTCCAAAAAAGTGAAAACGACAACAGAAAAATGAAAACAAAAAAAATGTGTTTTCACTCTTGTTTTCTTTTTTTGTTGTAAATATTTTGGTCCCTTTTTAAACATTGTCCATTTTAATATAACATAATTATATTATATTATATTTATAATTATAATATAATATAATATTATATTATTATATTATATTGTTATATTATATAATAATTAAATTATTATACTATATTAATTATATTACAATTATTTATTATAATGTTAATATATTATAATATAATTAACATAATATAATAATTTAATTATTATATAATATAACAATATAACATTACAATAATATAATATAATATATAATATTTTTCAAATTATTTAAAAAATTATAATATTTTTAGTGATCTCAATCCCCCTAGTTTAGTGGATAAAGCATATTTAATACAAAACGCATTTTTAATATGACAGTGTCACGAATTATTAGAATACAGTAAAGAATTATTAAGAATAAATTCTAATCTAGAAGAACAGCTAAAATTAAGACAAAATACAAATTTACCTCTTTTCGAAGCAATAGAAAATATTAACACAAAATTACTAAATTTAGCAACTATTGGAGCAAGGTTAGAAAGGTTAGAAACCTTAGAAGCAAATATAAGAAATTTATCCCGCAAAATAGAAAATCTAGAAGTCAAATTAGAAACTAAAGGAAAAGAAATAATAACCTATGATAACATAGCCTACCAAAATATGGATAGAGCATCGTCCTCTAGACAAAATAGCAAATATTCAAGGATTAGGAACTAGAACTAGAAATTTCACAAGTTATATTAGAGAAATAATTATAGGACAAGATCCAAGCAGAAATAATCTATATGAACAATTAGAAGCTTTAAAAGATTTAGAAAGAATAAGTATAAATGACCCTAAACATATTCATAGTTTTTTAAAACATTTTGAAAAAATTGCTGTAAAAACTGAATGAAGTAATAAAGTAGAAATAGAAGACAAATTAATAGTTAAAATACCTCAACCACTAGTTTTTCTTTTTTTTTTCCATGAATTTATTTCTTTCTTTTATGCAGGTAATGCAGGCTTCTAAACTACACTGTATACACCTTTTCTTTTTATTAGTATCAGGGTAATAACCACAATATTTACAGGCAAGTTCATTACTACTAGGTTTATCTATCCAAAAACATTAATGTTGTTCTATCTTTATCATATTATATTCTATACTACTATTTTCACATTTAGAACTAGAAGATAAGACTATATACACTTTCATTATTATCTTCAGTTTCTGTATTTATTAATACTGCTTTAATATCTAGAATTAGAACATATTAGACCTAGTACTAGTAGACATAGGTCATGTGCAGTGTTATTAGATGCAAGTTCATGAAAAAATGATTAACCTGGTTTAGGAATAATTAATATTTTATGTACAGCTGGTTCTGAATTAAAGACTTTACGTTTAAGAGGAATACTTTTAACTGTCATATTTACATATTGATAACCACGTTCAAAAAATGATAAAACTATTGTAGCTATTTTTCTACCAAAATAATCTATATGATCTATTTGTGAAAATGTGAAAGATGATAAAAAAACCATAATCGAATAATGTTTGAGGTTTTAATTCTATGCGTTTTTCGTTAATTATTACTGAAGACTATTGTTTAATCTGTTCTAAATCTAAATTTGCTCGGGCTATTTGAAAAGAACACTTACATCGACAATGTTGTACATCTAATACATCATGTGTTGTTGGAATATGATCTTCATGAGGGATTTCTAGTCTAGTGTCTCTATGTTTATCTAGTACTATTTGAATTCCTAGTATTACTGGTTGAGAACTTCCTACGGATTGTTGAGATGTTGCTTGTAGCATTCCTAGTTCTAATAGCTATTCCTGAATTGTTATTAAGGTTAACCATTCATCATGTATTTTTATTTCATTAATTTTATCAACTACTATGTTAGGTAAAAATTGATTTAATAATGTGGGTTTATAAAATAATCTAAGGGGTGATGCTATTTTACTGGCTAAATGTGTTAGTGCATAAAACTAATTATTACTAGAAGAGGCTTCATCTAATTTAATTGTTTCTAAATATTTAACTTTAGATTCTAAATATTTATTTATTTCTCTAAAGCCAAAATAAGAAATAATTTCTATTAGTTTTAACCATCTATTGTATCTAATTTTATAATGTTTTTCAGATTTTAAGAATTTAAATATAGGTTCGCAATCTGTTCTAGTAGACATAGGTCATGTGCATTTTAGTACGCAACCTATAAATAGAACACAGTCCCATTCTGATGTTAGACGAGTTGGTCTAATTCTACATCTATAAGTGTTTGTCTATAATATTCTAATTCTTTTTGTTTTAAATTATAATTACGAGAAATATTTTCTACATCATTATTTAATATAGAGAAATAGTGGGCTATTATATGCAAAATTTTCTTGTCATTTAAATTTCTCTAAACAACACCATAGTCTACATCATTCCAATTTTCCTGTAGTCAATAGCATCGTAGATCTGCTAATCACCTTAGCTCTGATACTGGATAGATTACCAACAGTGACATCAATAGAATATCTTGATTTAGTTCTTACATCTAAACAAAGACAATTAGATTTATTATATGCAAAATTTCCTTATCATTTAAATTTCTCTTAACAATAAAATTACAAGATCATATAGCACAAAAAGCTTTAGAATACCCAGATAAATTAGAAGAAAGAAAACAACTACAATCTTTCTTAGGATTAGTTAACATTGCTAGACCTTTTATTAATAATCTAGCTAAATTAGTACAACCATTATATAAAAATTAGCCACGGGCGAACAAAAATATTTTAACACTACAAATATAGAATTAGTTAAAAATATTAAAACTAAACTAACAATTTTACCAAAACTTAGATTACCTTTAGCAAATGAATATATTATAGTACAAACTGATGGAAGCGAAATAGGATGGGGGTGGAATTTTATTAGCCAAACCATCTCAAAATTCGCCCAAGTCTGAAGAAATTATTTGTAGATATTGTAGTGGAAATATAAATAGTAAAGGAAGATTAAATAGTATTGATTGGGAATTAGAAGCAATTATAAAATCCTTAGAAAACTTGAGAATCTTTTTAGATAAACCTTTTACTCTTAGAACAGATTGCGAACCTATAGTTAAATTCTTAAAATCTGAAAAATATGATAAAATTAGATACAATAGATGGTTAAAACTAATAGAAATTATTTCTTATTTAGGATTAAAAATAAATGTAGAACATAATAAAGGGAAAGATAATTTTTTAGTAGATTTCCTTTCACACAAATTATGCTATAAATAAAACACAGACCCATTCTGATGTTAGACAAGTTGGGTTGAAGGGCGACATATTTTAAAACCCATTCTAATATTCATTGTAGCACACACATCTATGGATCCAAATCCTCCAACACAATTTGTTATCGGCTCATACACTTTAACTGAAGAACGCCAGCGTGATCGAAAGTTCAAAGCCCATATGACTATAAACCCAAATCAACAGTACATATCGGACACTATATGGTATCAGGTATCTACTCAAGACCTAGGTAACAAATCTAAAGCCCAGTTATTACAGGTATTAGCCCACTATTTATCTATATTAAATAATGATGTAGAAAATATTTCTCGTAAATTATAATTTAAAACAAAAAGAATTAGAATATTATAGACAAATACTTATAGATGTAGAATCAGACCTAGATAAACTACAAATATTAGAAGCAATTCAAAATGAATTAGCTCAGAAAGAATTAGCATTAGATGGCTTTCGAGAAAGAAATAAATATTTAGAATCTAAAGTTAAATATTTAAAAACAATTAAATTAGATGAAGCCTCTTTAGAAAACGTAATGATCAGTAGATGTCACGCCCCGAGCTCGGGGCCCGGGGGTGAGTGAAAATCATTGCCGCCAGGCCTAGGTAATTTAAACGCATCAGAGCATGTACGGTTCACGCGACGGACCGGCAAAATCTCCCCTATATACATGGCCTAAAAATTTTATTTTCTGGGTACCTGCTATAAACAATTTATAATCTAGTGATCTATTCACATTCATCCACCAATCTTACATTCAATTCCACTAAAATCTAACCCAGCCATGCACACGGCCATCATAATTAAAATTAAGCGGATACATTCTAGTTATATTTACACAACCCGGCCTTAAGGCCGTTACATTCCCAAAATTTATTACATTTTTCCTCACACCACTCTTTATATAATTACATTCATCCCAAATTTTTATTTAATTACAATACATTGGATCCCCAAATTGGGTACACTCTACTAAATGCAAGGCCACTTCGTGTGTCCGTCAAGGCGGGGAATCCTTTAACGTCGCTCCCGGGCACGCCTACTTCTCGGGTATGTGTCCTGCAGTGTCATCTGTAGGGGCACTGCAGGGGCGTGAGCACTAACCACTTGTGCTCACGTTATACACACAATGATAGGTGGATGATACAACATAAATACAATAAAGAAACGGAATAATATATATGATATCAACCCAAACATCCGAAGTAAATTAATTGATGCCA
>JAVXUM010000001.1:13294306-13312454 GCA_035590655.1 Pouteria glomerata
AATTAGAGCCCTGACCATCAACAGTACCAGTTCCTTGGATAGTGAAGTTGTGGACCCATTTGAAGTTTATCCACTGAAACAAACTGGCTTTTGCCCGTGACCCTACTTCTGGAGGAGCCAAGAGTATCCCATCTATCTGTTCATTTCGCTGCTTAATTTAGTCTTTCATGCTGTACAACTAAAAATCTTTTCCAACACACACACACGCGCGCACACAGACGCTGACTAAAATGAAATGGAACACTTTTTCAGCCCAAAAATTTAAAATAATTAATTTATAAATGCACACTTTACAATAATATTATAACCATCACATCAATTTGGTGATACTTTCTTTAAAAATAAATAAATAAATAAATAAATAAAAATTGATAAAATATCATTTTCCTGAAACGCAAACACACACACACACATATATAAAAGGTTAGGAACAGACCTGAAAAACCAGGTGTGGTTTACATGGACCTTGCAGTGTTATGGGTTTGATCAGAAACTTGAAATGCGACGGAATTTCTACAATAGAATTAAACCCACCACTGTTGCAGGCAGCTTTCCATGCCGCTAGAAGTGCCTGCTTGAGTTGCATACAGATAGATTAGGATATCAAACCACCAATCTCTCTCTCTCTCTCTCTGTCTCTCTCTCTCTCAGTGTGTGAATTTGTTAACATTTTTTACCTTAGAATCATCAGAAACTCCGTCACCTTTGGCTCCGAAGGACAATAGATTGAAAATGCTGGACTGGCCTGAATGAGCGCCCTTGTGAGGAAGGGGAGATTGTGCAAGGGCTGGCAAGTTGTCAAAGTCAGAACCTCTGTCAATCCTCTGCTTTCGATGCTTCTGAGCTCTGCTCTTCTTCTTCTCGTGGTTCTCCCTTGCATCTACAGAAATTATGGAAAATGTGACCACTAGAAGAGCCAGAAGAATCGTAAGCGATGGGTTTCTGGCTCTCTTCATCTCTCTGCAGCCTCTTTTATTTTCCTTTCAAAGGGAAAATCTTTTTGGAATAGAGCAGAGAGACTACTCCTACTCTGTTTTAAACAGGGTGGTAGTTATAGACCGTTTATATAGTTGAACATCATGAAAATGGCCTGCACACTCTCCCAAATTACAAGAAAAACCTCCATTTGGGTTCATTGCTCGAAGTTACCAATACGCCCCTGTTGTGACCCTATTGGAGTTTGTTAGGATAGCACTCTGTTAGAATCTACAGCTATCATTGAATCCATTGCCAATCAAATCCACGGAACGCAATTCTCCACTGTTTAATCCACAGCCAACTGAATCCATAAAATACAAATTCAAATTTCTTCATATCATCAATGCATATATAATTTTGAAAGATAAAATATTTTTAGATAAATTGGAAGAAATCTCTTGAAATTGATCAAAAAATACATCATCTTCTCTCCAATAAATTAATACTCTAAATCCAATGAATAGATTCCTTATACAGAAAAAGAAAATAATCAATCTTAAATACGATTAAAATAAAACTTTTACAATTTTTAAGTTCTTTTAAAATAGAAATAAATGTACTAAAAAAAGGAACCAAAATGATGTAAAAGTGGTAGATAACTAAAGTAAAATTTTTATCATTCTAATTAATGATGAGCTAGAGTCCACTGGGTGACCAAATTAATCCTCTATATATGATAGTAGCAGTGCTTATAAATTAAAGCATATTTTAACAATTAAATGCGTGGTGTTTTTGTTGGCTGATCACCATTAGAAATCGCCTACCTAGTAGGATAAATCAATTGGTTGAGGTCAGTGGAAGCTCAACAAAGAATGTTTGCCTTAAATTTTTAAGTTTTTGATATTCCTGTTAATTAACTAACACCTAATTAAAGTAGGTAACACATTAAAATAAAAAAAAATAAAAAAATTGCTCACATTACTCAGAGGTGACGTGGACAGCTTCTGTTTAGATAAAACCAAATTGTCTCTCCAAGCAATAATATAAGAATATGCGCCTTACTTAACCATAATCAAGAGATTCCTGATCCATAACCTACCCAAAAAGCTCTACCTTAACTCCTAAAAGGAACTTTTTGTTAAACTATTATTATGTATAACAATCATAAAAGTGAGAAAGTGTCCAACTCATTAGCATTTGTACCCAATTTGTCAAGGAATTTCCAAAAGTTGGAGGGTAGCTGGTCCTTGGTTTTTCAGTTCTAGACAGGTAAGAAGTTGGCCAATTAAGCAGAACCCGATTTGTTTAATGTTAATTAAAGTGATTTAACTCTCAATTAACCCAGTAGTCATTCCAGCTTAAAATGCAAATGCCTAATCATAGATGCATTGCAAGCCTCCTCGTAGAGAAATTTTTTGAAAGACCCGGCCCATGATCTATTGATTGGACCTACCTAGTCTGGGACAATTTAATAATTCCTCGTTTTGGTTTTCCTGGGCAAATACCAAAAAAGATGCTTCCATATTCATCATATATAATTGAATTCAAGATCAAATAAGTGAGGTAGTGAAGTCACGATTAGTTCAAATCAATGACACAGATAGCAAATGTCAATATCTCCGTTGCTGCTAACTTTCAGCAAATTTACATTTTGTGCAGTCCATCAGCAAATGGACGAATATAAAGATTTACAGTAGCTGCTTTTGTTGCTTTTTTCGATCCAACTTTTTTTCAACTTTGGATTTCTGGTTTCTATTCGGTAGTCAAAATGCAATACAAAAGAGAAATTGACTCTCAACCTGAATTTCAAAATATAATTTTCCTAATTTACGTCTACAGAGATTATGAACTCCACCATGTGTATAATTAAGCTCCGTTTGAAAACCTAGCTAATTTTTAACCAGTTACTCATCTTTTTTTGTGTCTTTTTTTACAATTAATAAACTTACCCTCTTATATTTTAATTTTTTTTTTTAAATTATAGAGAGCAAAATTGTCAAATTAAACTTCAAAAAAAAGTTAATTTTTTTTTCCTTCTCAAACCCAAAAAAAGCTAACTTTTTTGTAACTAGGTAATACCCAACTACAAAAAAGTTAGCTTTTTTTCTTCCCAAACTAAGTCTAAATACTATACTTACTAAAAAGGCAGACCTGTACCGTTTTGGAGTTGTTCTTACTACAGTTGTTTTAGAACACCAATCAAACTAAAAAATTTCACTATGAATTCAAGTTACAAGAATGTCACCCAAGATAACACAAATTTTCCCAATCAATATAACTTTTATTGATTTACTGAATTTAGATCTTCTTACCTTACTTGGTAGACACCCGTAATATACCTTTTTCTGTGAAATTTGAACAGCTCCAACTAATATAGAAATGCTTCTCCCAATCCAAACTCTCCCAATCTAAATCTTAGATGTGAGATTGAGGAAACAAAATAGTTTTCCAAGCAAATTTAAGAAAGGAGGTTTGCATAATCAAGTTTTGATGGGCTTGTTTTTTTTTTTTTTTTTGTGTTTTTGCTCTCAATGAAACGATAAATTAAGTTTAGGATAAGACCTTATGGTTGGGAAATGGTTTTGGATATTTATAGACAAAAAATCAGACAAAAATCAGATCTTGTTGCTATATAGAAAAACAGGGCTAACTTCGCATGCAGCTCCGGATCTTCACCGAATAATTCTGGAATTTGAGTTGCGAGATGTGCTCACAAACATCGAGCGAAGTATTCTAGAATTTCCGACCCTTTGAACAGCTTAGCTCTCACATGCAATTATTGGCCGTGAATTTCTCGTGAACTACTCATGAAGCATAAAAACCTCTCAAATCAAAATCCAACCACACTCCAATTCTTTCACCATTAAAATATTCACTCAACCACCCCTCAAATGAACGTATGAAGCATCCAAAAACTCTAGCAAGCATTCAAGCACTTGATATGAAGATCATAAACAAGTAGGGGATATTGTAAGATCTTAAATAATAACATTGCTAATCAAATAAAATTAAAGGATTTGCTCGAAAATTACCAACACAAATAAATCCTAGACAAGCACTGATAATCCCAATCGACAATCCCAAAAGTCAAAACTGATCCACCTTTTTCCAATGCTCGCATCATATTGAACTGCACGATACGTAGAGAAAAAAATACGAGTGGAAAGTGAAAGTCATTTTTTTCTTATTTCAGAATATAAGCAGTCCAATGTCGACAAAGGCATGACAGAATATACATGAACCCAACAAGATTTTCAAATTATAAATACATTTGAGGATATAGAATTGCATCGTTAGTCATCAGTAAAGAATTGTCCTCCAAGACTATCCATGACAGCTAATTGCATATTCTCTGATGGCTTCCAGTGTCGTTTCCGTTGATTTATAAACCAGTTGTTAATTTGCTTTTGATCAAGGCCAGTTGATTCAGCCAGCGAAATCTTATCAGCTTCCTGGAAGATTAAGAAAACGAACAAGTGGCCGCTTTATTAATTTGGTCATGTAGTTTCCACCGTATATAGATTGTGTTTAAATTAGAAATTTATCAAGAGAAAAGAAAATGGAAAGGGAACCAAAATTCTCTCTCTTATTTGATTTGTGATAAAAAAAAAAATAGAAAGGAAAAGGCATCAGTAGAATCGAGGAAATAAAGATAGTTAAATTAAAAAACTGATTTAGTGATAAAAACCTCTTATTCTTATATTTTTAGAGCCACCAAAAGGACAAGTATCTGGGATTTTATGTTGTTTTCTTTTCTTTTCTTTTTCAAACCTTTTCTTTTCCTTTTTCCTTCTTTTTTTTTTTTTTTTTTCTTGTCATTCACCGAATCCCGACTCCAACACACCCTTAAATACTAATGCAAGTAGTGCAAAAGCGAACAATATATATACATTAAAATGCAAACAACGCACCGAATCATTGCCGAAGCCAAAATAAGAAACTCACACAAACAGGGTTACAATTCACTGGTTAGTGTTGTTGGGGATAGCAGAAGCATAAAATATAAGCGAGAATGAATGGAGACCTGCCGTGAAGAACATATTGATATGCATTTTTGAGAACAATCAGGATAAAAGACTTGGATATAACAAGACTTTGTTTAACTGATCATTCTTTTTACACGTAAATTACCATGGGATGACATCTTATTTATGGGACTACATTAGTCTACTTTTAGAAGATTTTAGGAGATGCATTTTACATTCCACAACGTTCACTCATATTTCAAGACATATATAACAATGACAAATTATATTGCCAGAAATCTGTGTGTTTCTGCTAGATCAAAACACTCGTATCATGTGAATTGTTAATTGTATATTGTTTGGGATGAAATACAAATGCTGCGACAATATCATTTGCCATACCAAATATAATCATGTATGTTCCTAAATTCATGTAGAATCAAGCAAACTGCGGATTACACATTTGCCAACAAGGGTGGCAGTGGCATTATAAAATCGTAAGATACCGGAAAGAATACTTACAGTTGGGTAAGGCCATTTATAGTGCAGATTCCACCACTGGAGTAACGTTTGTCTGGACTCTTTTGGCAGCTTTCCCTTCTTTTTTTTCTTTGAAAATTCCAGCTTCAGACTGCTGATATGTGCGCCATATTTACGTAGGAGCTGACCTTTAAGCTCTTCATTTTCACCCCCTGTTTGTGTATCTTGTCCTTCAATCTCTCCTCCACTAAATTCATCATCTGATGAAACAGAACCTTCATCTGCACAGATATGTAACAATTGTCTAAAGACAGCTCAAATTCTACCCATTACAGATTAATCCATATAGTAGAATAACGCAATTCACAGCATTTTACTATAAGAAACACACATCGCTGCCCCAGAAAAGATACTCTCTTCTTGTCTCACTTGATTAGATCTTTCATCGTGCAAGGCCAAGAAGTGACAGCAATTACATTGGGAAACAATATTTCAAGTTCACAGATATTAAATTTTAATTGGCAATAAAATCTTCCAACTGGATTAACAGAATTAAGCCAAGCTATAGATTCTAATAAACAGCCATCAGTTTGGGACAATGAAATGGAATGGACATTTCAAAATTTTCATTCCACTACCTTATTTAGTACACACACTTGAAATGTTCTTAATTTGAGGAAAAGAAATGAAATGATGTTTTAGGATTAACCATTTCATTGTACCAAACTAGACTTTTAGGCCCCATTTGGTATAAGGGAATGGAACAGTTATTCTCATACCATCTTCTGATTCCACTCCCTCAAATAAGCATAATGTAAGCATTACAAATAAGTAAACCAAATAAGGTAATTCAATGAAAGTGTGAAGATGATCATTACATTTCATTCTCTTGTACCAAAAACATGGGTTCTGAGAGTTTATACACTTCAATCTATCAAATGTATCTGAACATTTGGGCCAAATTAGAGGCCAAAAAAAAAAGATTCAAAAAGTTGCGTTTGCCTCCTATGGAACAGCACAATTATATTTATGTACATAAGAAATTTATTAAGTCTGTTTTAAGGGAAAGAAGGGTGTAAATGAAAAAAAAAAAAAAAAGTATAGCTTATTTTCTTACAAATAAAAAAATTGTATTTTTTTTTCAAATGCAAAAACAAAATATACTAAAAAAAAAAAAGTGACAATGATGGAAGGATGATACTTTGTAATTAAAATGTATCCCAATGAGCTTTTTTATTTAAAGTGGTAAGCTCACAAAATTTCAAATTTTTTTAACAACCCTTTTCGGCATGGTGTTCTACTATTGTTAACATTATGTTTCCAAGTAAACGAAACCCAATTTATAACTACCCGAACAGAGGAAAAGATGAGGAAGGATAACCTGATTTGAACTTTGGACAAAACTGGGCGACAAGGATTTTCATTTTTTCTTTTCATAACAACCAAATGCCCATATAGAAACATTACATGGGCATAGAATATATGCATGTAAAGTATGGAGTACAGAAAGGGTGGATGTTTCATGGGCCGGGTCGGGAATAACATTATTTTAGGGTGTGTTTAGATGAATAAAAAGTGAGATAAAATAAGATAAAGTAAGATAAGTTGTGAATTCGTAATTTGTGAAGTGAAATAAATTTTAAAAATTTTTAAAAATTTTTAGAAAATTTTAAAACTTTTTTTTTTAATTTTTTAGCAAACTAAATAGTGCCATAATAATCTGTCCGATCAGAGATCCAGAGTTATAAAAAAAATAATAAAAAACGAGCCTGGCCCTTTAATCCCAAATCAGCCCACTTAATCCCATCTGCTTTAAAAAAAAAAAGGAAAAGAGGGTAGAACTTGAGAATTCGGAACTCACACCAATGGCCATCCCTAAGCACCGGTAAAAGATGCGTCCGCGCATGACAACATAAAGCCAGATGGAGAACTATTTGATGGGCAGCCACTGACAGCAACTGAGCCGATCAAAGCAGGTGGTGGAATGACAATTAAAAAGCCTCCATCAGTTCTCCGTCAGGTCGTTTCTTTGTCAGTGGCAGTGTCTAACGAATCGTTATGACCCTCAAATCAAGGTTGCGTGGGCTCTTAAACAAAAAAAACACTAAGGGTGTATGGAGATTAAAAAAAATATAAAAAAATTTTTAAAAATTTTTAAATTTTTATAATTTTTTACGCATTCATCTATTACAACTTTAGCAAAAATTACATAACTCGAATTCGATTAATAGCTCAATTAATAGAATAGTCGTAATTTTTTTTAAAGTGACTACCACTATTTAAGCTACCAAACAAAACCCATTGTCAATATTTTTTGAAGGAATTTAAAAAAAATAATAAAAATTTTAAATTCGTAATTTAAAATAAAAAATAAATAATTTTTAATATTTCAATAATTTTCAAAATTTCAAAAGAAAATTTCACCCCAAAAAAACTAACAAAAGCTGAAGCAAATGCCCATCCTAATATGGCCATTGCGGTTTAATTCCAATCGATACGACCCCAGAAAGCCGAATTTTATTCATAACACTACTGCTAGAGGGTGGGGTGAGGGCCTTATTTCTTCTGCAGGTTGCGACGGGCCCCACATCCGACGGCTGGCGGTTGCCCTTACTCTTGTGTGCATTGGCTCACCGATTGATTGAATAGAGTTCTACTAATTCAATCCGTAACCAAAAAGTTCTAATTCAATCCGCAACCCGAAAAAAGAAAACACTGATATAACAGTAATATATTAATTCTGTAATATTAATATAAAAATCATTTAATTAAAATCTAACAATTTAATTTAAATATATTAAACTATAAATACATTTTTACTATTAAATTTTTATTTAACGATTCTGACCATAAATCATCAAGATTGCTATGTCAAGCCCGCATCCGTACAGTAGACCTAACATGTGCCATTGAACAATGGGTGAGTCAAGAAAGACTCACCACAACTGATGCGTCTGACCCGATGCTTAAATCCTACTATTGCGGTGCACGGTTGTCAATCTGAGCCGTCTAGGTATACTCACGGGTCACAATCCCGCAAAATCCACCAAAAAAGTTACTTTTTTCATCTTGACTTTTTTTTTTCTAACCTTATATTATTATCTTCTTATATGATTTTATTTTTTCAAAATTTGATTTTTTATTCTTCTTGTTTGATAGTTTTTAAGCATGTTATCCATGCTCATAAAAATAATTTATTAAAAAAATTAAAAATAAAAAAATTCTATTTGATTATTTTTAAACATGTTATTCATGCTCATAAAAATAATTTATTAAAAAAATAAAAAATAAAAAATTTACGTACGAGTGACAAAAACTAACATTTTACAGGATTTTTTTTAATTTTTAATCATTTTTAAAATTTTTTTATAGATATGAATAATATACCTAAAATTTACTAAACAAAAAATAAATAAATAAATAAATTTTAGCCACAAAAAAGTTGTATAAAACTTAAAAAAAAAAAAAAAAAAAAGCCAAGACGAGAAAAAATATTTTTTAACTTTTTTGATTCCCAAACAAAGCCTAAATCTACCCGAGTCTTACCATTTTGCAAACAATATATTTTGTAGTGTAAAAAGGCAAAAAGAATAATTGAATATCACATTTTCCTTTCAAACATGTCACCTAAGATTTGACCTAAAATATTTATATTCAGCAAAAACAAAAAATATATATGGAATCGATTAGTGAAAATATATATATATAAATATATATAACATCAAGATTAGATATACAATACATAAACTTCAGATAACAAAAAAAAAAAAAAATCATTGTTTAACAAGATATTGATTGAAAATTACAATTTTGTCTAGCTATTTTTCTAATGCAAATCGTTAAAAAAAAATTATACGTATAAATCATCAGACAAATTAAAAGGGGCTTAGTTTAAACAGGACATTTAAGGCCTACACTGTAATTGGGCTAAAGTGTAAAATATTACATACAGCCCACCACGAGCCAATCCATCTTCCACCCCTAAAAAGTTTGCGCATCAAAGCCAAACTCCGTTAAAGTTACGTGACACAAGCTGAGATTTTATTGCCGGGAATGTGCTTTCCATTTCAATTAGAAGAAAAGCAAGATTATGCTTTGATAGTTAACTATGTGTTTACTTTCACGAAAATTAAAATGAGTAACCTATCAAAAAAATCGAAGAAAAAATGTGGCTCAAGACAAAAATGAAACTGCAAAAAGAAATGAGAAAAATCGTCGAACGGAAAACTTACCTTCATGCAGCTTTTTGTTGATTAGCATCTTCCAACAAATTATTTAGACTGCGTTTGGAGCTCCAAAAAAGTTCAAAAGTAACACTTTTTTCAAATTTTAAAAAAAGTTTAAAAGTATCACATTTTTTAAAAATTCTGTCAAAACCCGTTAAAACACATCACAATTGTGCATTCTAACGAGTTTTGACAGAATTTTTAAAAAAGTCATATTGACTTTTGTACCAAAAAATTTCACAAAACTCCAAAATTTTTAAAATTCTCTAATAATATTTTGTCATCTTTCACTTTATATAATTTTTAACAATTTTATATCAAATCAAACATAATCATTTAACATCATTTCAAAATAACTTTTTACATTTCAAATCTTAAAATTTTTTTACTTTTGTACTTTTTTAAACTTTATTTGAAACTCTAACCGCAACCTTAATTAGTCACTTTGCCCAAATTAAGAATTCGGATTTTAATTAAGACATTTTTGAAGATCAAATTTAAAACTAATAAAGCTGCGTTTAGAGCTCCAAAAAACTTCAAAAAATTCCAAAAGTAATACCTTTTCAAACTCCAAAACATTCTAACTTTTTTAAAAATTCTGCCAAAACTCATTGGAACGCATACAACGGGTTTTGATAAAGTTGTACTAACATTTGTACCAAAAAGTTTCACAAAACTCCAAAACTTTTAAAATTCTCCAATAATATTTTGCCACCTTTTATTTTATATAATTTTTAACCATGTTATATCAAATCAAACATAATCATTTAACCATCGTTTCAAAACAACTTTTTACATTTTAAATCCCAAAATTTTTCACTTTTGAACTTTTTTAATTTTTATTTGGGGCTCCAAACGTAGCCTAAATAATGTTAATTTTAAAACTAGTCACATCATCAGTAATTCTCAAAAACAAGAGATCCGTTTGAAATTCCAACCAATTCATAAAAATTTCAAAAGTTTTAACTTTCTTAAATTTTAAAAAACAGTTGAAAAATAACTATTAAATATAATCTTACTTACATGAATTTAATAGAAGACATAACTCTTCTCATATTTAATTGACGTCGTCAAATCTATATAACTAACCTCGTTTGATTTTTAAAAATTTTTTCAAAATCTGTTGAAACAAATTATTATAGTGTGTTATAACAAATTTTGATAAATTTTTAAAAAAATTAAACTAACATTTCTACCAAAAAATTTCACAAAATTCTAAAAATTTTTAAAATGTTCTATTAATATTTTGTTACGTATCACTTTATATAATTTTTAACAACTTTATATCAAATTAAGCACAAGCAACTAACAAATATTTCTTTACACTCGAAATTTCAAAAGATTTCACTTTTTGACTTTTTTTTTTTTTTTTTTTTGGGGTTTTTTTCACCCTCTAAACGGCTCCAAAGGAGGTAAAAATCCTTGAAAAGGGGAAATCAAAATTTCATCTAAGGGATGATAATGAGAGTATGGGACCCAGCGCAACCCAAAATCTAGACCCAGGAGGGAGAAAGAGTCATCCTCCACGTCAGCCGGCACAACGAGCCACATAGGCCCCATCTGAACAAATTTGTCCACAGAAATTAGCAGCTGAGAACTCAGGAGCGAGAGAAAGAAACGGACAGAGCCAGAGGCCCGTGTGGCCGTGGGTGTAGGGGTCGGGTTTGAATGCGTCAAAAGCTGCTGCGCAGCGGAAACCGCGGGAGTCCATGTGAACTTCGACCCAAACCTATCTGCCCGGACTTCCCACCAAAGTTTCGGGTACCCCGCCTTTTTTATTTTTTTTAGGTATCCCCCGATGTCACCCATAATGCCCTCCAGACATTTCTGTTTCTCTGGTTTTCTAACACCATTCCATTTTTTTTATTTTTGTTTTGGTAATTAAGTTCTAACACCATTCCATTATTACACCATGAGATAGCCACTCAATTTTGGTCACAAGCAAAGCAGTATGGTTATGTCAGGACCCAACCCTGGTCTCTCCGACCCTACATTCAGTCTACAGAAACTATTTTTTTCCTTCTTTTTCTTGTGTGGGTGGTACTGGTAGACTAGTAGGTATGAGAGTTCATCGAACAAGGTGGTTAGTTTGCAGTCCAACACAAAGTCCAACAAGCAAACATATATATTCATTCATATATATGCGGGTTGACAGCCTTTCAGAACACATTGGGTAAGTTGTACTACTAGAGGGTTGAGTACTCCCTTGGGTCATTTACCCATTCTGCTTCCACTTCTCAAGGGGCAGCAGAGTTCAATGCCCTAAACGAAAAGAATTTCTTGA
The DNA here is from genome assembly GCA_035590655.1 of Pouteria glomerata. Classification (NCBI taxonomy): domain Eukaryota; kingdom Viridiplantae; phylum Streptophyta; class Magnoliopsida; order Ericales; family Sapotaceae; genus Pouteria; species Pouteria glomerata. Next base: position 13,306,180 of record JAVXUM010000001.1, read on the forward strand.
AAAATAAAAATGAAGATGACTAGCAACAAAAGAAATTAGAAGACATAAAGACCTAAACAAATCAAAGAAGTCTCGAAACAATAGTTCAAAGATACAAATTTCATCAGTACGCAACAACTAAAGGTCGTTAACCTAAANNNAGCCCAACATTAAGCATATATAATGAAACCTTGCTTGTGGAACAAACAATTATGCTTAATTGAACATTACACAAGGAATAACCAGTCATTGAGATTCTCGTGCTTACCTGCCAGATGGTAGCAAGGAAAACAGCCTCTACACAAAACACCCAACCAAAAGCATAAATCCTTCTCATTCATTTCAAGTTCCCATAAATGTTTGACGCACACATGGGAAATACCCGAGTCAAACTACCATTTGCACTTTCAATAAAGGTACATGCTTATTTGAAAGAAGAAAAAAAAAATACTATAATTAGTTACCATAACGACGTGGGAATAACATTTTTTGAAATTAAAAATTATTTCATTTAAAGTGATATACATACAAGGTGTTTACATTATTTTAGTATTTACTCGAAAATTTCTTCTGTAATATAGCATTGCTCTTTTCCAAACAATGAATGCACAAAATAGTGTTACATTAGCAATTCTTTAGTAATAGAATTTTTACCACTACAGAGATTATCCCATGCATTGGGGATCTGGAAGTGGGGGGACAAAAATCTTAAGTGAAATATAGCATTGCTCTTTTCCAAACAATGAATGCACAAAATAGTTTTACATTAGCAATTCTTTAGTCATAGAATTTTTACCACTACAGAGATTATCCCATGCATTGAGGATCTGGAAGTGGGGGGACAAAAATCTCAAGTGTAAATAGATTAAACAATTCTTAAGAACAAAGAGATTCATTTTAATATTGTAAAGAAGGTCCCAGGAATGCATCAAGTTGATAATTTTAAAACCAACAAAATGTTCATCAGCAATAGCATACCACAAAGTAGAGAAAAGCCTTAATAAGAGAACAAAATCAAAGTAAGATCAGTATTTGACAAAATCCAACCACGTGAATATATATGCCAATATTATGTTGCAAGTGGACATCTACATCCGTGTAAGAGAGAATCTATGTTTCAGAATGACAGAATTAAGAACTAATTGAAAACATGAAAAAGAACCAAGGGAGCACGAGGCCAACTACAAATAATAGTAACATAACAAAAAAGCTAACCCGTACTTCCAATCAAAAGTAACATTAGTTGACAACCATGACCAACCAGATAACGGTGAACAATATCCTTTTCCACTTCGTATCTTCACATAAAACTATCGATCTTAATTATTTTTATTCATCCCCATTGAACACTGAGGACTGCTAAACCCGTACCAATTGCAAGATCTCCCTCCGCTCTCGTGAATATGACAACAGCAGCTTTGACATACACACATATACAAAAATATCATAACTTCCTACTAAAATAGTTGATATGACAACCAAATAAAGATATCAATAAAGTAACACCAAAAACAACAAATTCCAATTGTACTTAGCTGTCTAATAAAGCAAAGGATAAAACTAACAGAGTTGTCAACAAATCCAATGTACTTAGTTTACTTGCTTCTTGCTTTTAAGTTTTACCATTTTTTAATAGTATAGCCAGTGACATCCACAGAGATGCCAATTAAGGAAATAATAGCACGCCATCAAAATGTTTACTCACAAAAAGCACTCGTGATCCAAGCTGTCACGCAAGGTCAGTTGTGAGATTAAGATATAATTGTATAATGTTGAAAGCAATGATCAGGGGACAAAACTGAACTGTATTTTCCAGTTGAGACTTGTTTTTAGGGTTGAGATATTTATACTTTTCTATTAACTTTCTCAACTTGATAGTAACTTTAATAGAATAGAGTAATGTGGAGCAAGATAAAATAGTGAAGAATGCATTTATTATTTTTTTTTTTTTTATTGTGAAATTACTCATCTTTCAAAAACAATTTATTACTTTAGAGAAGACACTACTTTTATTGCAGATCAGTCATCCCTTAGACATCCCCGATGAAGGTTTTAATTTCCATGCGCAAACATAAGTTCTATGGGAACTTGAAACTCTTAATCAGAACCGTCATTAAAAATCTATCGCATTTAAAGAATTTGACAGGCACATCTTAACGGCAGGGAGATGGGGGAAGCAATATAATATTAAGCCAATCCCATCTAAAACAAGAATTTTATCATTTTGCACTCAACAAAGCAAAAGCGCTACACACAATAATAACAAATTAATATGCATTTGAGATATAATAAAATTGTGAGCGAAAATTCGAAAATTCTAGTAGCAGTTGCAGACATCATCTACCAATGGTTACTTTCCATAATACACTGACAATTTATTTGGCACTACTTGGACCCTGCACTTTAACGTAAAGTACTCAAATGGACATGATATGACACTGACATGCATGTGAAATTCATGTCCAATATGGTAAAATATTAAAAGAGATTATGATCTCTAAACTCCTTTGACTTGTATAAAAAGATAAAAATATCAAATCAGCTTTCATAATTAACTTCATGAGTGAATTTTATTTTCAAGTTTATTTTTATTTTATAATTTATTTTATCAGTGCTGTTATAATAATAAAAAAATACATCTCCTCCTTATTAATGTATAATTATAAATTACACTTACATATGTAATATTATTTTATGTGTCATATCTCTATATTCATATTTAAAATTTAATTTTTTTTTCAACTGAGTTCTTATCTTAAATAAAAATAAATAATAAATTAATTTAACATCTAAATACGTATCAGTACCCGACACTACCCGACACTAGTATCCGAATTCATAACCAATTAGCTAATACTATAAGAACACTGAGTGAAGCCGTAAATTAAATATAGGCCACCATTTACTGCCATTGTTTTCTTCATGAGCTAGAAGTCATCAATTACTGGCCTCTTACCTTCCTACTTCCTAGGAATGAAGCTTGCAAAAGAGTGGCCTCTCCTTGAAGAAAGTACCATTACATCAACAAAACCATCTTAGTGAGCAGAGGGACGTAGAGACAAAGAAATAACAAAGAAAAAAGGTCTCTCTTTCTCTCTCTTATTTAATATTCTACGTTTACTACTTGATACATTACTAGCAGGATTTAATCTAATCTCAAAAGTTTGGTCAGAGGGGGAAACCTATAGAATTACAGCTGCCAGTTCCATAATTAGGTGGTATGCATTTGAAATATATAGAGAGATATTTTCAGTGATTACAACACTTGAGGTTTTTGTTTTAAGGATGATAATCCCAGATAAAACTTGAAACACCAATAAACAGCACTGAATGGCAGATCGTGGTATGCATATGGCTTATTTTCTGCATTAAAAGCAATTTAAGTGAGAAATTGCTATCTGCAGGCCTCTCTCGCAAATGCTAGCGCTTTTCTGCTGATAAATGCAGTGCATACCTAAATTTTTCAATCATTTGTCTCAATACATAATCCGCTTATATGTTTGGATAAAAATCTTCCCAGAAGGACCTACTTTCTGAGATACTTTTGAATAGGTTTCTGAATCATAAGTGGCTCATAAGAAATAAGGCAGAAAAAGAATTAAAAAAAAATAAAATCACTGTGTTCAATCACTCAAAAAGTACTATTTCATGTCATCTGAACTCTGAAACGTCAAAATCAGAATCGCTAAAAAAAATTGGTTAGTCCCAAGTCTCAATTTTCTCTGACACAAATAAACACAGGAAAGGGGAAAAAATAAAGGAAACAAGCACAACAAAGAAGATGAGGGAGAAAAAGAGATTAAACCTATACCTCTATTTCACATAACAATATACTGAAAAGAGAAAAACAGAATTTGAGTGGGGTTTGAAGTTCCGTGACTGCAGACCCTCCTGATTTTTTAAGGTTTACTGTTTCTTGTACAAATAAGGAAGAGGTATCTCCAACCACAAAATAATAATAAGTTAATTATTAACAATGAAAATAAATAAATAAAAAATGCAAAAACTTGAAAACAGAAATACAGCATTTTAGAGAGGAAAAAGTAGCTAATGGAAGAAGAGGTGCCTTCCATTGCTAGGGTTTTTCGTTGTTGTTCGCTCGTTTATTTTACACTATTGCCAAAATTCTTTCTAGCTCTGATTATACTACTCCCTGTAATTGATCATCACAAATGAGTGGGTTCTTTTCAGAAACAGCAAGGAGACAAGACTGGGCGACTAGGCCTAGGGCTAGGACTGGGATAGCTATGGTCGTCTTCTCTCCATGGGATTGTTTTCCTTATGCTAACGTGAGCCAAGGTTTATGCTATCGTGCGCGACGTACAGGAATTGCCTGACTACACTGACAGACTAACAAGTGAAGATGAAGAGGATCACAAACAGGAAAAATTATACCACAAACAGATTTTTAAAGATCACACCTCAAGACTTTTTGTTTTTTATAAAAAAGCTTTTTTCCCCTTATCAGAAAGAGAAAATGAGAGTTTTAACGGACCTTTGCAAAGATTGCCTAGTTGCAGTTCAATCTTGTTCAAGAAGGTTGTTGCTTCATCGAAAGGCCTTGAGAGATCGGACTTGTACTTCACCAATATGTCACAAAAGGTTTCCTTAAGATATATATATATATATAGAGAGAGAGAGAGAGAGAGAGAGAGAGAGAATCAGTCAGATGTTCAAGGAACTGCACAGGGGAAAGAAAATCACGAATTCAGCCTGAGTTTAGACAACGAATTAGAGAGAGAGGAAGAGAGAGACCATGAACTCGTCGAGCTCAGGATCGGCTCCTAAGCACGTGGAAACCGAATCTCGGTTGCAAACGTCGTTCTCTAGCCGGATTTCGTCTAATAGACGCGCCATTTCCGGAGGCGCTCCGACCTGAAAAAGGAAACCAACGACATCATCGGCATGAAAAAAATACACAGATTTTGACTGATGACTCCAGAATATTAAGCTAAATATCACAAAATACAGTCACATCTAAATTTTTCTCGGGAAAATTACGCTAAATAGCTTCTAAAACAAAATTTCCGGAAAATTTTCGATATTGATATATACTCCAGAATATTCCAAACTTCCAAACAACGAAACCGTTAGGTTTATCAGTATCCATAGCCAGAAGCTCTCTATCAAAGACTTGCAAATCACAAAAAAACTAATTGAACAAAGGCATGGACATCGTTATTAGCTCTTGCACTCTGGAACAAAACTACGACAACTCTAAGAACATCTATACAAGCAGCAGAAGCAAAATAAATAATACTTTGCTGTGATCGAGACCTTCTGGCAATCGATGTAAGCCTCCAGCAATTTCGGATAGTGAGGATGAGAAGCGATTTTGGCCTTGAACACGGTCGACATAACATCATCGTTGCTCCGGCGGACTCCAGGGGCGGTGGAAGCGGCCTCAGATATGGCGGAGGCGGCCGAGATCAACTCGTTCGATCCAAACATCGGAATCCGGTGCTGATCCCCGCCGGAGGGGGAGTAGTAGAAAGTCTGGTACTCCGCCGGTATCAACAGATTTTCCGGCGACATCAAGGCCTTGTCCGCGTAGCCATTCGTGGCTGGATGGAGACCGTATATTTCATCCATGATGGAAAAAAAATTTAAAAAACTATATCAGATGATGAGAGAGAGAGAAAGCAGCCTGTGTGTTTGTATAGGTATATACACGCATATACAAACATATATTTGTATGCTTGTGTGTTTGTTTAGGCGTAAATAATTGGAAGCTTTGGATTTGGTAGAGAGAGAGAGAGAGAGAGGCACTGAGTGTCGAGTGGGAGTGGGAGCTTTGGTGATTGTTTCAGCGAACAAAAACAAGGAGGAGATGTTGAAAGCTCAGGCTGGAGTTGAGAAGGCCATTTTTTTTTCTTTTCAACTTACTAAAAAAATAAAGTCTATATTCGACCCGCCTTTATACAATCATCTGAAAACATAAACTCGTAGTTTGTCTGTCTTAATTAACAAGCTTTTGAGAATGACAACTGTGACTCCAACCTAAAGTACCAGATTATAGGGCATTAACCGACGTTCTTCTAAGCGTTATTTTTATTATTTTTATTATTTTTTATTTTATATTTTCTGTTATCATTTTTTTTTAAATAAAAACTGAAACAGCGTTTAAAAATATAATTTTATTTATAATTATTATTTTTTTATTTTTTATTTTTAAAAAATATTTAATTATATTTAATTATATTAATTATATCATAATGGGTTAACAATATAATATAACATAATATAATATAATACTATAATTACATTATTATATTATAATATATTTTACATTATAT
>JAVXUM010000001.1:13340049-13350915 GCA_035590655.1 Pouteria glomerata
TAAAAAAATAATAATTATAAATAAAATTACGTTTCTAAACGTTGTTTCAGTTTTCATCTCATAAAAGAAAAACGACAATAGAAAATACAAAATAGAAAATAATAACAAAAAAAATGACAGTGTTACCAAACGACCCCTAAAAGTTTTCCTTTGCTACCCAATTAGTTTCCAAAAAATTACCTTTTGTCAATGGTATCAAAATGAAGTTTTGGTCAGCAATAATTTCTACAACCAAAATTTGCCAATCAATTGATGACTAAATTAAATTTAATTAACGATAATTTTAACAGCCACAAATGAATTTAAAAAATAATATTTAATCTCTCAAGAGGATAAATATTAATTAATTTAAGCTTTTATGTAGTATAGTAAATATAATTAAAATGGATAAAATATAACAAAGTAACATTTACTCATTTAAAGCACCCCGTAGAGAATTATTTCATGTATGTATTAAGAGAATTCCAGAAATGGCCAAGGTGAGATTTTTTTCGAATAAACATAAAAGTTGTTGTAGTTTGTTCGTTTGCATTAAAGGAAAGCCGGAGAAAAGGCAGCAATGGTTGATGCTGAAGTGTTTGTTATTGGTTGCATTTGTGAAGAGGAGATCACTCCTGTTTGCCTCTTTTTTTTTTTTTTTTTTAAAGCTATGTTTGGATCAAACAATTATGAAGGAGAAAAAAAAGGAGTGAAAATTCAAAATCACTGCTTATAAGTAATTTATGATAAAAAAAATTAAAAAAAATGCATGAGATTCAAGATATTAAAAAAATTAATTTATTAATAAATATTTTTTATTGTATTATATTTTTAATTTACTTAAATAAATCATGTATTTAATAATCAGAAGGAGAAAGGACTCCAATAAAAAAAAAAAGTAATGCACCAATTAAAAAAAAATGCATGCCCCTTGCTTTTTGTGTACGTGGAGATCAATAATACCCCTAGTGGCTCCAAAGTTTCCCACTTAAAATGCTCGAAAGAATTATTATATTAAGGATTAATTTACTAACTCAACATCTGCTGGCTTGATTATTAGCCTTAATGACAAGAACCCAAAAATTCTAAGGTCCTATTGGGACAAGGGTAAGACTGCTATGGACTCGGAAAAAGGGCGCGTAATTTGGAATTTCCCAGAGCAAAGCAACTTCGGTGGTTAAAAAAAAAAAATTACACTTAGCACCATGGAGCTTTATCATAAAATATAAATCTCATAAAATATGTTTTAAATAGTCCTAGTTTCTTCAAAAACAAAATTGTCCTATTTTATCTTTTATGAACCTAATTCAATTCTATTGTTCGTCAATTATTATTAAAAAAATATAACAAAAAATATTACATGTTTATCACACAGTTAACACATTGTATTTTTTGTCAATAAATTTAACAAAAGGGGACAGAGTATTAAAATACGTAAGCGACAAAGTATGTTAATTTAAAATACAGATCTTCAAAAGAAATTGGTGATAAAATAAATGAATGCTGAGTATAATTTATTTTAAAAATAATGATATTTTTATATAATAAGGCATTTGTCTAAGTGATGTTTCGTCAAACACCTTATTAAGGCATTTTTCATAATATCTCTTATTTTTTTTTTTATAATATCTCTTATTTTTCGTAATGCCTTATTATAAAAATAAGGCATTTTTATGTGCAGTTTCATTAAAATAGGAAATATTAATATGTGATTTGTATTTATTGACTCCTAATAAGTTGTTTTGGCACCTATGGTCCATGTAATAATGAGTCAGTAAATATTATGTGTACTATTCGTTTCTTGTTGGAATCACCAGGCATTCAATTCAATAATGATCAGCTATTTAAGGTAAATGGCCAGAGATTTGTGCACTGGCTTTTGCGGGAGCCCAATTGAATTCCTGGAGAAGTGAGGTGAGAAGAAATAAAGCAATCTATCAGTTTCTTTTCGACTCAAGAGACTGATAGATGTGGCCATATGGGGAAGTTATTATTCAACCATGGCCATGCGTCTCCAGAAGCAGCAAAATTTGGAGTGGAGAATGATTAATTCCCACCCCCAAATTCACATGCTTTTATTGATTGTGCTTCATCCAAATCCAGGGGCTAGCTAGATCTAGCAAGCAAACCGGCAAGTCACAGAACGGCAACCGGGCTCACTCCCATAGGACAGGGGGAAGAGTCTTCATTTATGGCTACCTATTGGGCTTCTTCTTTGTATGTTTGTTGTAGTTCTTGCATTAGATTCTCGAATAAACGGGGGTTGTTCTTCTGAGCACTGATTCAGCTAGACTCTTGCACTGTTGGTTCTCTTCGTTATGCGTACTGATATTTCATGAACTAGATTGTCAACTCTCTCTCTCTGTGTAAGTACATATATATAGATATATATTTGTGTGCAAGAACAAGTTTTAAGATCGTGGGATTCTTACCAAAGTCACTAAAACTAGGAAGGTTTTGCAGTCAATTATGGATAACTGGAAATCAGTCAGAAAATGGGATGGGTGGAACAATCTTTGCATTCATTTAAAATCATTCATTATACTCAAAAAGAAAAACAAAAAAGGAAAGGTGAAATCATTTATACTCATCCATAACGACTTTCCTATTAAATTCGGCTGCAGCAAGAACACATAAATCCAATGTATAGCATGAAGTTACAAACAATAATATATATATTTATTGTGAATGGTGGTTGTAACTATGCAAGTCTCAGAGTAGGATGCTCATGTGGAATTAGTTGAACAAATTTTTCCACTTTGTGACAGCCAAACAAGTTTTTTCATTATTTAATTTCACCCTATAATATTGGTAAAATCGCCTGAATTTTGTGGTCCCTTTCATATCATTGCGAAGGGCTTTCAATGTCGGCAAAGCAAGTTTATCCTAATAGCAAAACAACAAACTTTTTTGTTTTATATCCTTGAAGCATCCGAAGTATAACTTAATATTTTACTATTTCAATCCAAAATATCAGCAGCTCTAGTTTAAGCCGGGCATGCTTTAAAAAAAAAAAAAAAAATCACACATAGTCTTTGGCAACCATTAACTAGGGTTGTAAAACGAATCCTGGTACCCAAGATTTATTCAATTTCGTTATAGTTACATTTTGAGCACGAAATATAAATAAATCGAACCTGAACCATATTTTTAAATTCAATATATTATTAAATTCAACTAGAATTCGGCTTAATAAATTAATACTCGATAAATACAATGTAAAATTTTAAATTATCGAACTCAACAAGAGACTAATTATTCGAGCAAAGAATCACTTGACTTCAACTCGAAATATTAACAAATCAAATTTAAATAATTTTTTAAGCTTGCTAAAATTAACAAATTTAATTCAAATAATTCGTTACTTGACTCGGTTCAGATCGGATTATTTACACCCTACCTTAATTAGATCTATCTCAATAGGATTATAAACAAAATATTAAATCGTTTAAATTTAATTTTAAAAACTTTGTCAAANNNACATGTTTTTGTTGTAAGTTTTCAAAATTTTAAAAACGAAAACAGAAAAATAGAAAACGGAAACGTTACCAAACGGGAGCATAGATTTAAGTTTATTGAGCGAGCCTAACTTAAGTTTGAAATTAATTAAGAAACAAATTATGTTCCATCTCGACTTAATTTCATAACAAATCAATATAAAAAGTTCTTTTAGCTAAAAGAAAGAAAACACAATCTAAGCTTGAATTGTTTGATTAGTTTAACACCAAACACGGTACATCTCATTTGCTAGAGATGCAAATCTAAAAATGAATTTTTTACATTTTGTCAATTAATTATCCATCCTCTACGATTAAATGACATACACCAGGTGATTGTTTTCTGTTGACGTTTTACGGAAGGAACTCTGCCTGCCTTCTCCCATTCATAACCAAAAATCAATGAATGTACGAATCAAAGTCATAACTCTACACAGGTTAATTCCAATATTAAGCTAGAACTCAACAAACTACCCTTGTCATCGGGACAAATGACTATCTCAGCCTGTCGAATACCCCCGCCCCCTAAAAAAAAAATAATAAAAAAACCCAAAAAAAATAAAAAAAGTGGGTAAATAGAGAGAGAGAGAGAGAGAGCATAATATTGTTATGTGACATGAAATTTTTTGTAAATTTCAATTCAGGTTCTCCAATAACCTTTCCCTGCTTGCAAGAGAGAAGCATATAGCAATTCATTCCAGGAGTCGGGTACTCCAGGTAAGCACCAATGGCTGCAATCTTGAGACTGCTCCGCAGCAATCTGTTCTTCTATCGTGGCGTATTTCTTTCTGTAAATTGAAGGGTGGCCGTCTTTTCTGTAATCCGTAAGCCTACTTATGTTGAGATATATTACAGGAGTTCTCATTTGTTGGATCACCTGCTCCAGAGCTCTCATCTTAGAAGGGTAAGTTGCCAAGTAAGTTTCGTTCAAGATTGGCTCAGTTTCTTTGTGGCACTGCCCTCCTGAGTTCCACTGGCCTCCGCTGCAGCCACAGCAGAAGACACCATCAAGTCACATTCCTTTTAATGTGAGTTGGGTTTTCCTTTTTTTTTTTTTCTTCTATTTTCTCTCCACGTTTTTGAATTTGAATTTCCAAATATGATACATATATGGATATGATGCATGAGAGAGCCTGAGGTAAAATCCATGGAGGACCAAAGCAGAGGAGGAGACCTTTTAATATTTCTATGCATTCGCAAGAATTATATAAAAGTACTTACGAAACAAAAGAAATATATGAAAGTGACCAGGGCACAGATGATCTACATTACATCCAACTACGAGTGTTGTACATGAATTGTAACTATCATTAACTAAATGACTGATTATAGATGATGGTACGAGAGAATGAGACAAGGAAACGTAGTCCCTAGGGAAAAACGAAACAACACGATACCTGAAATGTGTGACAGAGTATCCTCTAAAGATAACCTGGGTTCTCCTTCCATCTATGTTCTTATCAACCCATCTGGCCCAAGTGGTGAGTGCCTTTTTGTAAGCTTCCAGGACCTCCAGTCTTTGGTACACATGGTTACCTTCCTGGTAATAATCTTCTCAGCAAAACCTCGCCGAATGCACAAAAATTAAAACAATATATTTAGACAGAAGAATGCAAAACAGGGAGAAAACAGGTTATGAGACCTGTTACGTAACAAGATCTCAGGAATACAAAAACGCAATTGTTGAATAAGAAAAATGTAAAAAAATTACCCTGTAGAAGTTTTCTCATGAGTCCACCAATGCCCTGTATTGAAGACTAAAACATCGGCATCTTGATACATTGAAGTTGTCCGGTCCATCAAATCCAAACGCAGTGTTTCCGTTTCTACCAATAAAAGATGATTCTCTCACAAGAAATGGAGCGGCAACAAAATCCACAGAACAGTTATAGTCCTATAATAAGCAAAAGCACAAAAAACTGTAGACACAGTACGTAATGTAACATTTTTGTTTTGTTTTTTTTTTTTTTTTTTCACGTCACTGACAAAAGAAGATTGGGAAACTTGCCTCAAATCTGAATGCATAGAAACCCTTCTTTTTGAATTCTGTCCTTCCAGATATCTCATAAACTCTGTTCTTATTCCGGATACTATGACGGAGAATGCAAACAAGAGACTCCCACATATTCCTATTCAAGGAATCCCCGACAAAAAACCAGCTTCTTTCCCCTGAGTTTCTCCAGAAAATCCGTCGCATTCAAACCGAGTATAACATTACTGGACAAAAGAAATTAAGAAAATTCTCATCAAACAACTAGGACATACACAAAGTTCGACACAAATGCCCAGCATTTAAATGAAAAACGCTTTATAAAATGAAATGTTTACATTTTCTATTGTATTTCACTTGTTTACCGTCCTGGAGTATGCACTTTTCGCTTTGTCAATCTCTAATTTTGTGCAGTTGGTTTGTCCTTTATCTGGGTATGTCCTCCAAGGTTTTGTTAATTATTTCTTATTTTAATACTCATCAATTTACCACATGAAAGCGGATGTGTTGAGGATTCAGAAATTTTTTTTTTTTTTTTTTTAAAGAAAGATTGGCAACTGAAGGAATAAGATCTACAGAAAAAGAATTCACTTATCTCACTGGCTTCTCGTAGAAAAGCGGGGTCAGTTGCCCTTCCAAAGTCAAACTGGTACGACATATACTTTTTACATCACATCCAAAAAGGACTTATATATATATACACGCACACATTACTTGTAAATACAAATTCGGCTACTGTATTTCTAGAAGTTGACATCACTGTTAGAAGAACATGCAATCAAATTGTTCATTTATCCAGATGAAATTTAAAGTATTCCTACAATAGATCTTACCTTGGGATATGACACCCATTTGGCTGCCATTTCCATTTCAAAAACCCATCATCTGGCCTCTTATTAAGATGACAATTAACATCCCTTTCAATATATGGGCAAGAACCGGACGGATAATATGGCTTTGAATCATCTCTCACCCATCTACCATCAAACAAATCACACTTTCCATAAGAACCATTTTCCCTTCCCATAGCTCGAGAATCTTCATAAGAGATGGTAGAATTCTTTTCCTTGGATTAATATTCTCTGATTGTTAATCTCAGAAGGCTGTACTTTTTCACCGGGGGATCCAACATTTTCTCTATTATAGGACACATTGCCCACATTGCTATTTTCTGTGACCTTATTATTGGAATTCACCGTGAAAAAACCAACTGGTGCACTGAGAGAACTTTCATTTGCATGCCTCTCAGCCACGATCTCTTCAATGATACTCTTCACTGCAATCACATCCCCGTGACTAAAACGTGCATTTTTTACCTTTTCAGAGGAATTCCACAAATGGGTTATCTCCCTAACTTCTCCTCCTCCGTTAAAATTTGTGAAGTTTGCATTTTTATTACCGGTATCTGATCCTTTCACACTCTGTGTTTTTCCCAAGCCCTGCTTCTTCGGGTGTAAAGCTTCCATCTTTTACGTTCACAGAGAAAATCCCAACACCGGTCTTTTCCAAACTTAGTCCTTCTCCATTAGAAGCCAAAGAATTCCCATCATCTTCACTACTCACGGAAGAATTTCCCTGATGGGTTTTATATAAAACCGTTCCTTCTACAACTGTCTGCATCAAATCCCCATAGCTCTGCAATTCTTCAACATTACCAGTGGCGTTAGTAGTAGAAGAAAACAAACAGAAACTGTTGAAGCCTCGACACATTGGGCTCAACAGAGAAGCCTTAATAGAGAGATTGATCAAGACTAGGCTTAAAACAACGAGAGAAGCCCCAACCCCCAAACACAACCCAGAAACTACCTTTCTTCTTGGCAATACACAGTAAGGAAACTGATTTGAAAGTAAAAATTTCTTCAATTCCATTGCTAAAGAGAACCATCACAGATGATGAAATCCGCAAGTAACTACCTTTTAAATTTTTAATAACACGACTGCGTATATTGGAAGGGGTAAAGGATAGAGAAAATCCATAGCGGTAAAAGAACAAGAGACGTTAAAAAATACAAAATACAAAATTGGAAGCGGTTTGAGAATAAGAGGAGCTGTTTTTGCCTTGATGGGTACACGTCTTATTTTTTTATTTTATTTTATTTTTATATCTAGGTAGATAAAAAAATAAAATTAATAACATTCGATTACATCTTTGATAATATTGATATGTAATTGACATAAACGCATATATATATATATATGTGAAATTTTTATCTTTGATAATTATTTTTATTTTTTAAATTGAAAAACAAATATAAAAAAATTAACCATTTAAATGTTGTTACATAAATTCATACATGAAATTATATTTTCATAAATACGGTAGAAAAAATAAAGATAAAGATCTACCGAACGTACGTAGCATATATGATTGTGTAGATAAAGATTTAGCTAATGGAATTGTCATGGGTATCAAAGGTAGGATGAAGGGTGTAAACTAATAAATAGAAGAAAAAACCACGACCTGTGGACTAATAAAGGCAAGAAAAAAATTACTTCTCTTCTAGCCAGAGATTGTAATTTAATAACCCTGAAGAATTATAGCTAAAAGTTCATTTTGTTTATTAAAATTGAATAAATATATGAAATCCAAATGATACCTTCTCAAAAGTAAAAAATACAAAATAAAAAAATAAAAACTTTTTATTTTGAGTAATCCAACTGGCTTTGATAAAGGCGAGTTTAGACCAGACAAAAAGCATAACTCAAGGCGGATCCGAAATACATTAGAAAAGCAAACGTTCTTAAAAAGAAAGAGAAGCAAACGAAGATTTGCTTTGTCAGGTAACACAAGAGAGAGAGTAAGGACAAATAATTATTATAATTAAATCAAATATTAAATTTGTTAAAAATATATTATTTATTAAAGTATTTAATAGCCCAGTCAGAAATTGTGCTTTGTTGTACAAAGAATTCTTTAGTTCAATCTTTTAAGTCACTTTTTTTGTGATTATGTTTAAAAATTTTAAGGTAATATATGATATATTTGTTTTAAGTTTATTTTTTATTTTTTATTTATTGGAAACAAAGAAAATAGTTCAAGACATATTTAGCTCTTTGTGTTTTTAAAATTTATTTTAAAAAATAAAAAATAAATTTATACATGAAATGTAAAATGATAAAAAATTATTTTAAATATTTTCAATCTAAAATAAAAAAATTTCAAAAGAAGAAAAATAGAAAATGTCAAATTATTAGTAAAAGATAAAAGGCCTAAACCATTAGTAACATTTTGACCCAAGTGAAACGATAACAGGCCTGACGGAATAATTGCAAGGCAGTTTTAAATTCTTATAAAAGTTTATTTAATTATAAAAATTAAAATATTTTTAAATATTGAATGAATTTTCATAAAATTTTAAAAATTAAAAATATAATTTTTAATTCTTGGATTAATTAATTTGGAGAAAAAAATTAATTTTTTTAGTCATTAAATTATTATTTTTAACCGTCATAATTTAAAAAAATAAAAATATAAAAAGTTAAATTTAATTAATTTAAAAACAAATTAAAAACTTAAATAGCAAAAAATTAAAACTACTTAAATGAAACCTTCAACTAAATTTCAATTTCAGAATTTTCCTGGTCCAAAAATTAGGGGATCCGTCTTCTACCTTACCTGTCGTGCGCCCGCGACGTTATGCTGAGTCATTCACCGCCGATTGACACGTAACACTGGTGATATACTTGGATATAAAGCTCTCGAGTGCTAATAATCTTCTTCTCCTAAAAATGAAAAATTGCCTACAACTATGCCATTGTGATGTTAACACGTGTCATTGCCTTTCATCAGTCTGCACTCCGCCCACCGTTCGACTCCAGAGCACGCCAAAGTAACACCAAAACTCTTTTCAGGTCTTGTGAACCCATTTAAAAAAAAAAAAAAAATCAGTAAAAAAAATGCATCCAATTTCGTGGCTCTCTCTAAAATTTAAAAATTTATGGAATAAAAAAATTAAATTCTACTAAAAAATCATATAAAATGGAAAGAAAATTCAGCAGAAAAAAAGTTGGTCACTGGTTTTCCAAACCAAAACCTGAGTATTATTAGAATTTCGGTTTCTTGAAAAGGTGATTTTGAAATGATGATAGGAAGTGTTTGATTGATTAAAAATTAGTAAAAAAATATAGTAAAAATATAATAATTTGATGTGAAAGTGATATATGACAAAATTTAATTTAAAAAAATATAAAAAATTAATAAAAATTAATAAATTTTGAATAATTTTAATATACCAATCAAAATTTAAATATTAATATTTATTGCTGTTGTGTTCTATTGCGGTTAATGGTGAAACAGGTCTCTGGGAGTAGGAACATAAAATTAAAATTAAAATTGAATTCATTACTGGTATTCAATTGTAATAATAGCATAAATAAAAATGATGTTTAAGAAATTTAACCTTTTTTATATTGACGTATGAAATTGGAAAATAAATATTAATATTTATTTATTAAAAACAATGTTTTTTGTCTTAAATAAATAACATATAGAAATAATTTTTTCTTTTATATTTTGTCATTAGTAAAGTATAAAACTCCCCGAGATAAAATCATCTACTATTTCACTTACATTCTTGTGGTTTTAGTTTTATATATTTAAATCTCACAAAATGTACATATATATCTACTAAAATTTGTATTATATCATCTGAAACCTCTTCTTACCAAATTTTTTTTAATGTTATGAAATTAGCTTTATACTTTTAATATTAATAAAAAAATATTTATATTATGATATAATTTATATTTTATTATAAAGATTTCATTATATTAAAACTTTTCAAGAATTTTTTAATATTAGTACTTACTCTTTAAGTTATTATTTTTCCTCTTAATCTTAAATTTATATATATACATATATACATACATACATTAGCAATTATACATTTAATTTTTATATTAGTTACTAAGTTTGAAAATATACAAATATAAAATATAAGTTACAATAATTATTATTGTTTTCTTCCACTTTCTTTCTACCCATAGCAAATAATAATGGAAGAATTTTACTCCTATTCTTTTCATTTAGTTTTTTTTTTTAATTAATACTAATGGTATAAAAAAAATCTCATAGCATTGTAATGATTGGAAATATTTTTTTAATTTAATTTTATTTGTTTATTTAATTCTTGAGAAATTATTTAGATAGTATTTGTCTTAATTTTTGTTACAATTTAATTTTGGGTGAAAATTTAATGACTTGGTGAAATTGAATATTGAGAAAAACTTGGTAGAGTATTGATATCTAATTTCTTTAAAACTTATAAATTAACGAAGAGATTTGAGTGAATATAATATAATACAAATTATTAACTGATAATAGATATTTCTCGAGCCCCGTTGAATTCTCTAAATTACCCCCATTAATACCTGACTTCAAGTAACCATGATCTCGGAGCT
>JAVXUM010000001.1:13450944-13464636 GCA_035590655.1 Pouteria glomerata
TTGGTCTGTCCACAGGCTTTAGTGGCATATTGGGCATTGGAATTGCATAGAAGTACATAAAAGGGAGATGGGATCTGAGGGGCCAAAGTCTGTGACTATCCATGTGACAGGATTCAAGAAATTCCAAGGGGTTGCGCAGAATCCTACCGAGATTATAGTTGGTAATTTGAAGAACTTTGTTGAAAGAAGAGAGTTGCTGGCCGGTGTTACTCTAGGGAGCTGCAACATACTTGAGGCTGCCGGAGATGGTGCACTACCCATGCTCTACAAAATCATGGAATCAGGTGTTGCTAAAGGGAATTCATGCAGTGAACAAGTTATATGGGTAGATTTCATTACCCGACTCCTTATAATTTAACTGATTTATGGGAGCATATTTGATGAAATTGGTTTTCTTTTCCAGATTGATTTAACAAATTCAATGCACTAATGTGATTCACATGGCACAAAATTTTTTCCGTGGTTTGTGTGAATTAATAAAGCCAGATCAATGACTGTTTGAAACTCAAGCATGCCCAAAAGAATTGGATGAATTTTCTGTGAATGCCTTGGCAATACAAGAGTGCAAGCACAAACCGTAAAATTCTCAGTAAAAATGTGGTGTAGTGTTGGTATGAGGATACTTGAGATTAATGATTTATATTCCATTCCAATCATTTACTCTAAAAGACTGCTGCATATATATTTTGTAGAATTCTGAGAAAATTATTTGATAATGACAGAGTTCCTGGATAAGATCAACTTCAATATGGAGAAATGGAGAAAAAGTTTTATCCAGGGTGATTTGAGTTGAAGGTGGTTATGAGTTGTATGTTTTGTTTTGTTTTGTTTTGTTTTTTTTTTTGGATCTGAGAGTAACGTAGAGTTTTAGTCCATATCTTTCGCAACTTATGCCAGATAACCAGCACCCAGAAAACTATTGAAATATTTATTTTTTTATAGTTAGTTTTTAAATTTCTTGTAAAAAGTAAAAACTATTTATTTATTATTAGTTTTTAAAAATCTTGTAAAACAACTGCTGAAAGAGAAAATAGTGCCTGTGATCAATAGATGTAAAGCGATGTAAACTTTACAGTGTATTATATTAACATCCTTGTCGTATCCTAGTTTCCTTGATATTAGGAAAAAGGATGTTACCCTGTTACCCACTGTTAGTACTTGTTGATCTGGGGTACTGAGAGGTGTAAGAATTTGAATATAAACTTAATCCTTGTATGGTTATGCAATCTGATAGGGTGTTCTCATGTTCGCTATGTAGAGTTTTTACCATTATACCAAGCAATGTTCCTAGTCATTAGGTATCCTATTTACTTTGTATTATTTGCACACGCAGAGCTGATATGGGTGTAAGAGATTACTCGTTGCTCTCTGACTTTGTTTTATTAATGTCTAATTCATACTGCTAGATCTACTATACTGTGAATAAATTTGTAATCAATTCAAAACATGGCATGCACTTGTCTGAGATTACATGATACAGTTGTCAAGTGATAGTTGGAAGTAACAAGCTTGTTAGATTTTTTGTAATTCTGTAATTTATGGATTAATCTTTGGTAAATTAACATCCTCTGCTGTATTGCTTTATTTAGCTTCACCTGGGGGTTAATAGTGGTGCAGCAAAATTTGCCATTGAGCAGCAGGCAGTGAATGAAGCCACTTTCCGTTGTCCAGATGAGCTTGGATGGCAACCTGAGGTGGACATGCTTCTCTTTTGTACTCGCATTTCTAATCTGAAATTAGTACCTCTGAAATTGTTGTGCTGAAGTCCATTTTATTTTCTACAGCAATTACCAATAGTTCATGAAGATGGAGGAACTTCTCGAACAAGAGAGGTAATTCATAGTCTCTTTTCCTTATGTGCTGTGGCATGTATTAAGCTGCTTACAGGGGTCTGGGGAAAAAAAAAAATGATTTGTTGGCATGTTCTTTGTTACCCGATTTGATAGCAATCTGATATATGAATGTTAGCACTGTGACTCTTGTAGCTGAAAATGACATTGAACCTGGTGGGTAATCATAGCTGCTGCTACTCTGGGAAGTCTTTCAAATCAATGGATATGCAATAAATTTATGATGCAGAACTTAATATTCGAGGATTTGAAGCTTTTATACGATTACGATTGTTATTTCTCCATTATGTGAAGGGTGAATGATATTAGCACTCCAAGAAAAATTTCCTGCACTCCACCATATGAGGGAATATTTTCTTCTATAATAGAATGCTAAAAACTTTTTTAGGAGTACTCATATCATCTGCCTATGTGAAGCTTTATCGTTATTGTATGCTCGCTGCTATGTATTTGGCCATTAAGTGCCTTCTCTCTCTCCAACTGTGACCCTCCTGACTTTCCCTGCTTTGCTTGTTGAAGACTTCTTGTCCTGTTGAGGCAATCCTGCAGCTCTTGAAAAATAAGGGCTTTGACGTGGCACTATCAGATGATGCAGGCCGTTTTGTATGCAATTATGTGTACTATCATTCTCTCCGGTTCGCACAACAGAGAGGCCACAAATGTCTCTTTGTTCATGTTCCTCTCTTCTCTAGGATCGATGAAGAAACTCAGATGCAGTTTGTAGCAGCCCTTTTGGAGGCCATTGCATCAACATGTTGATATATTATTAATTTGAAAGTAAAAGAACTTTCATGCTTGGGTGCTCTTCAGATCTGCTCTATGCTTCTTCATGTAAATCCATCCTGGTTATATAATAATAATTATCCTTCTGAACAGTGGACTGCTCTTGGCTGTTTGATATTTAGCGTTCGGAGTAAGACTGAGGTGTTCGTTCCTGATTGTAAGGAGTCATCAGTGTTTGGCTGTGCATGATGTTTTGCTTCAGCTTGTTTATTAGATTCCTTTCAATGCTTCTCTTGGGTGATGGTGCTGATTTTAATTTTTTTTGCCTTTCTCGCTTGTGTAATATGAATTGTGTTTTCTCCATCTTCTGGAGAGGAAGAAATGAAAAAAAGCCAGCAGTTTAGTTTGATTTGGAGATAAGATAACAGTGAAAAAAATAAATAAACTCTGTTCGTTTTCATCATTTCCTTTTCTCTATTTTCATCATTCCACTCTTACCAAAGGGACGTTAGGGATTGTGATTTGGATTGAGAGGGACCTCCGAAAGAATGACAAATGTATTTATCGTTTCGTGTGCTTGTATGTTGAATGGATTTTCTTTTTTTTTTTTTTTGTTGGGGGGGGGGGGGTTGGGGGGGAGCTCTTTTACAAAGATTATTTTTTTCTTTTTAATCAAAACTATAGGTACTTGGGGTGAAATTCTATTGAGCAATCTTTTATTTTGTTATGAATCATCAATTTGTTTTTTTAAGGAATTATTTAGGCACCAAATTTAAAAATTAATTTTTTTTTTAATTTCTCGTGTAAATCGAGTGTTCCTTTAAATTTTATTGATTTTTTGTGCATAAAAAGGATAAATTTGACTTAAACGAAAAAATTAATAATTAATGGTTGTTACCCAAACTTGTCCTAAATGATTATAATTTGTTCAAAAATTGGATAAAATGTACATAGATGGAAAGTGGCATCGAATTAAATATAAGATAATTTATAGTATAGATTTGAAAGTGAAAATAGTGATAAAATATAAGACTACTGAGACTAGATTCAGTCCTAATTTGGGTTTGAAAAAGTAAATTCTTGTTTTAATTTTGGATGTTAAATGCATATTCAATGTTTACGGTGCCAAATTCAATCTCTCAATTAATATATTTTTTAATTGATGCTCCGTTTGATGAGTTTGTTGGTATAACAGTAATAATTCATACTATGATTCAAATAGTATAAAATTTATTGTATATATTTAAATTATAAACACAATAACTCGATGTTGTTATCAAATACATTAAATAATTTGTATCAAAAAAACAAGCCAAATCTTAAAAGAGGAAGAATTTTTATTTTATTTTTTATTTTTTTACCATTTTTTACTTGTTTAAGCAAGTGTTTGGTATGATACGAGAATTGTTAATTTTTTATTAGATAATATTCTATAAGATAATTTTACTAGGATGAATATGGACAAGTATTAATATATAATTTTAAAGTAAAACACTTGTCAAGAAAAAAGATTTTCAAAATAAAATATTTATAACGATTTGTCAACATTACATAATTATTGTAGAATTTTCTTCTTAGAATATTATTTTTTATTTTTACTCCAACGTTTAATACTTAAAAGGTGTTTGATATAATAAAAAATAAGATAAAATAAGATAAATTATGAATTCGTAATACGTGAAATAAATTTTTGAAATTTTTTATATTTTTTTTTTTCATTTTCAGAAATATACATTTACACACAAGAGAGAGAGATGGGGGTGCGGTGGGCGGTGGGGTTGGTCATTGCACTTCCAGGCTCCTGCTCCAAAAAAAAAAAAAAAACATGTTTAGAGTAGAAGTACGGAAGCTGGTTCAGGTGTTAACTGCAATTTGAATCTAAGTTTAAGCCATCTTATTAGGGGGGAAACAAAGTTTGATTCTTTTCAGACAATCTACATGAAGAGCTGATGAACAATGCAAAGTATAAAATTTCCATCCATTGCCCTCACCATAACAAAATTTACACGCAAGTTCATGCCTATGACTACAGCAGCCTCTACCCTACTGTTGGGCCCGCATTATGAAACCAGTTCTCACGCAAATGTTTATGCATGGAACAGGGCCATAGACGGTGAAGTAAAATCTGGGTCTTTAGCCACTGCTGTCAAGCTGTTTGATGAAATGTCTGTTCGTGATGTTGTTACATGGAACTTGCTTATTTCTGGGTGTCGCCGCTATGGGCTTCCAATGCAAGGTCTGTCTCTCTATTACCAAATGGTTTCCCATGGAATTAAAGAGAGTGCATCCACGTTTTCATCAGTGCTGAGTATTTGTAGTGGCAGTGGGTTTTATCAAGAAGGAATCCAAGTTCACTGCAGGGTGATCTTTTTGGGATTCAGCATGAACATATTTGTTGGAAGTTCGCTAATTGACCTTTATATGCACATGGGTTGTGTTGATATTGCTTTGAAGTTGTTCAATGACTGGCCAAATCGAAATTTAGCAGCATGGAATTTGGTTTTACGGGGATTTTGTGAACTGGGCCGATCAAATGAGTTGTTGAGTTCATACTGTCATATGAAATTGGAAGGTGTTGAGCCTAATGGACTTACATTTAGTTATTTGATTCGTGGGTGTGGCAGTGAGAACCTTTTCGATGAAGGAAAGCAGCTGCACGGTTGTGCAATTAAACTTGGGTGGGTAGGATCAAATTTATTTGTCGCGAATGCTTTGGTGGATTTTTATTCTGCTTGTGGGTGCTTGATTGGCGCAAGGAAATCATTTGAAGTAATTCCAGCTGAGGATGTGATTTCGTGGAACTCAATTGTTTCTGCCTATAATGAAAATGGGTCTTTGGTTAATGCTCTTGAAATTTTCACTAGGATGCAGCTATGTGGACAGAGGCCATCTATTCGTTCATTTTTGGGGTTCTTGGGTTTATCTAGCAGGATTCGAAATCTCATTCTAGGTAGGCAAATTCACTGTTTTGTTCTGAAACTGGGTTTTGATTATGGAAGAGTCCATGTTCAGTCCGCTTTGATTGATATGTATGGGAAATGCGGAGAGATTGGCAGTTCAGTGTCCTTATTTGAGGGTTTTCCTGAGAGAAGTCTGGAGTGTTGCAACTCGCTAATGACATCTTTATTGCACTGTGGCATCATTGAAGATGCGGTGGACATGTTTGGTTTAATGCTTGATGAAGGAATTGGATTTGATGAAGTTAGTCTATCTGCAACCCTGAAAGCATTATCAGTGTCTACTTCCGGAAGGTTGGCTAGCTGCACACTGGTTCATTGTTGTGCAATAAAATCAGGTTTTGAATCCGATATTGCTGTCTCTTGTTCACTGATCGATGTATATTCTAGATCTGGTCATATCAGAGTTTCCCAACAAGTTTTTGAGAAACTTCCTTCACCAAATGTGATCTGTTTCACATCAGTCATTAGTGGATATGCACGGAATGGAATGGGAAGAGAATGCCTAGAAATGCTTGATGTAATGATCCAAAAGGGTCTGAAACCCGATAAAGTGACATTCTTGTCTGTGTTAACAGGGTGCAGTCATTCAGGGCTTGTTGAAGAAGGAAAATTGGTGTTTGATTCAATGAAATCTCTCCATGGAATTGATCCAGACCGACAGCATTATTCATGTTTGGTGGATCTTCTTGGTCGAGCTGGTTTACTGGATGAAGCAGAAGAGTTGCTGAAACAAGCACCAGTGAAGGGTGATTCTGTCATGTGGAGCTCCCTACTGCGAAGCTGTAGGGTCCACAAAAATGAAATGTTAGGACGGAATGCAGCAAACATTTTGATGGAGCTTGAACCAGATGATCATGCAGCTTGGTTTCAAGCTTCAAATTTTTATTATGAAATAGGAGATTTTGAAACCTCAGTGCAAATTAGAGAGCTTGCAATGGCTAGGAAGATGAGGAAGGAGATTGGTTATACTTGGATCGAGTTGAATGATTGCATTTGCCGCTAAAACCATCAAAAGGGCTAAACAGACTGTGTTGGGTGTAATTTGTGAATATAAATTGAAGACAGACAATTTTCATGCAGGCTACTCTAAAGCTGCACTCTGCATGGATCTATGAAAGGGACCCTCTGCCTGAAGACTCATGGTAATCAACAAACAGCATATTTGTGTCGTATCCTTTTGTCCTGTTAGGTTTCACCAATCAACTAACAATTTATTATTTACTTATTTATATATTATTATTATTATTATTATTATTTTACTTTGCAAAATGAGAAACCTTTGAGCATTGGTTTTTGTAGCAATTTTCCATGAAGCATAATTCAAAGCCCAAATCCATGAAAACAGTTTTGACTGGTGAATGTCAATCTCTGGACCACAGGCTGAAGAGTAAAGCAAAGGCCTCCAAAGCATTATTCTTACGCTTGAAGTGTAGGCATGTAGAAAATAAATTTTCATCAACTTTCAAGCCAAGCCATATATCCCCACAAAGCCCTCCATTTTCAGTACTAATCTGCATATATAAATTAATACCCAATGTCTTCCCTTCATTTATGTAAATCAAGCAGGATTGCCAAACTGATAGAACCAATAAAAACATGGACAAAATCTTCTTTGTTTTCTTTATAGTTCTGCTGATAGTGGCTCATGAAACTGCAGAAAGCAATTTATACGACAATATTGCAGTTCTTGGAGAACTAGAAAACTTGGACATAGTGGAAGAAGATGATATAGAACTTTTTGACTTCCCTTCATGGACGAGTGAACGAGGTAACAAAGTTCTTGTGAACGTCGATGGCTTTGGAGCTGTTGGAGATGGAGTTTCTGATGATACCCAGGTGAGCATGGTTTTATCTTTTCTGAATCTATGTAAGCTCTGTTCAAATTTGCACAAGGATGATTGTCATTATATAGCTCCATAAACCATGTGAAGGCCACAGGTTCTAACTGTATTTCTTGTCTACAAATGGTACAATTGAGAAACTACAATGGGCTGATCAACACCACCTTTTCCTATTTGACTTCTCCCATGTTCTTGTTACATCAAATGTTACCTCCATTAAGTTTTCCCCCCTTCATTTTCCTTATAAATGTTATCAGGCCCTTCTAAATGCATGGAAGCAAGCTTGCTCTACACCAAAATCAGTTTTATTGGTTCCCATGGGACGCCGTTACCTGGTAAATGCAACAAGATTTACAGGGCCTTGTGCAGACAAGTTAGTTGTCCAGGTAATATCCAAAACTGTTTTTTCATTTTTCTGATGGGGTAGGAAAGGGGTGTGTCTTGGAATTTTACTCATCTCATACAGGACTGATACGGCCTTGTCTAACACATTATTTTTGTTGTTTCTATAACTATGGGTACAGATTGAAGGAACGATTGTAGCACCAGATGAGCCGAAAAACTGGGATCCGAATAATCCACGTATTTGGCTTGACTTTTATAATCTGAATAGGGTTGTTTTCCAGGGGAGTGGAGTTATTGATGGCTTGGGCAGCAAATGGTGGGCAGCATCTTGCAAAAAGAACAAATCCAATGTAATTTTTCTAAATTGCCCATTACGCTAAAATTTGTTTTTTGTGCCTTCGCCTGATTTAAAATTTTTTTCTCTTGCTTCCTTGACAGCCTTGCAAAGGAGCACCAACTGTAAGGATCTTATTTTTACATTGGACATAACAAAACAACTCTAGCAGGGTTACAACAGTGCGTGTTAAAAGTAAAATTAAACATGGAGAGATATATTTTTGTCTTTCTCGATGGAAATAATATGATGAGTTCATTGCAGGCATTAACTATTGATTCAAGCTCAGCTGTATGGGTGAAAGGCCTTACTATTCAAAACGGCCAACAGATGCATTTCGTCATTTCCCGAAGTGAATCTGTGCGCTTGTCTGATATACAAATTTCTTCTCCAGGAGACAGTCCAAACACTGATGGGATCCATATCACTCAGTCAACCAATGTAGTCCTCCAGAACTGTAAAATTGGAACAGGTTCCTAAATATGTGCTCTATTTTTTTATCTTTTTTCTTGACAGAGACTGCATGCTTTCGAAGTTATAGGTACAACATTATATCCGTTCTTTCTCACTTAATCTGATGGTAATAAAATGTATAGCCAAACGATGATTGTCTCTAAACTAATAGAAATGCCCATTGAGATGGAGAAAACCAGCACAAGAAGTATGGGGGAAAAGAAGAAAAAATGCGCACACACTACAGAAATGGACAAAGTTGCTCCTGCACAAATTATCACATCTAGAACATGCATGCTAAGAGTTACTAGTCATAATTAAAGAAAGGTACTGACAAGTAGTATTCTGTTTAGGGGATGATTGCATCTCAATTGTCAATGCTAGCTCAAGTATCAAGATGAAGAGTATCTATTGTGGCCCGGGTCATGGTATTAGGTAGCATCCCTTTCAAAAACTATTCCCACTTTAGTTAAGCTGTTTATCTTTGGTTGAATAATTCTACGTACTGCAATATATATTATGGCAACTGAAACTCAATGTGAGGTTAATAAATGAGATTGGCATTGATAAAGTGGTGAAAATTTTTAGAAAGTATTAGTTTTCATGGTTTCAAAACTCTTCTCTACTCATTCTATTGGTTCATATTTCCTGTCATTCAGCATAGGAAGCCTTGGGAAGGACAACTCAACAGGCATAGTCACAAATGTGGTTTTGGATACAGCATTCCTCAGGGAGACTACGAATGGCCTCAGGATTAAGACTTGGCAGGTAATTCTTATAATGCATTATTAGAATCAGGCAACATCTAATATCACAATGATGACATTTGCCATTAAATTTCTTTTTCATTTGAGTGGTTTAGAGGGAGAAATTGAAATATAAGGGGGGGGGGGGGGAAGAAACCCAAAATTTGGTAATCTGAAACCCGGAAGACCACTGAATCTAAAAATAATATTAAAAAATTGCTCAAAATGAGTTTGAAAACATGTCTTTTGTGGTCATTTTCAAAGCCAGCTACTTCTGTGGTTGGACCTATATTTGGGAGAAGAAATGTACTTGAGTGCATTTTTGACAGGTAGATTTTTCATGAAAATTCTTCTCATCAACCGGAAACAAAATCAAGAGAACATATAAGTAGTGATCATTTTCACTAGGAAACAATTCCTTCTGATAACACATAAAAAACATAACATTTAAAACCATTAACTTGCTGAGAATGACAAAGATGCCTCTCTTCTCTGGCTGTCTGGTCTAGGGAGGATCTGGTTATGTTCAAGCAGTACGTTTCCAGAATGTAAGGATGGAAGATGTTTCAAATCCCATCATCATTGACCAATTCTACTGTGATTCCCCAGTTGCTTGTCAGAACCAGGTACATCCTCCATGTTTAAAACCCTAAATCCTGAAATCTGCACTTTAGCAAAAATTGCATATCATGTGAAACCATTTAAAAAAAAAATAAAAGATTAAATATCCTTTGTTTGTTTGTTTTAGACATCAGCTGTGGAAATAAGTGAAATCATGTACCGGAACATTAGTGGGACTTCAAAGAGTGAAAAAGCCATGAAATTTGCCTGCAGTGACACAGTTCCATGCAAACACATAGTCCTGAACAACATCAACTTAGACAGGAAGGATGGCACAGTTGAAACCTACTGCAACTCCGCCACAGGCTTTGGGTACGGATATCTGAGGCCTTCGGCAGAATGCCTGACTTCCTCCGACAAGGGCTTGATTATCAAACAGGATAAAGAGGATGCCCTTGCGAAACCGAGCAAGGAGGATCTCATTCATACTGAACTCTAATTAGTCTACCCGTAGGAGATTATACCATACAAATTTTATCGAACAAGGATTAGTGATAGTAAAATTTATTCCTGTAGTATTGAGTGAAAGAGGTCTCAGCCTCTGAGGGCTCTTGAGACAAATTTCATATGCAATAAGATATGTCGTAAACAGTAATTGTGAAATCCCAAATTCAGGAGAACAATGGAGAGCAGTTGTATGTAATGTACTTGAAAAGCATTATTTAATGGGATTAGCTATTGTATGGTTTTATCTGTCTTGATTTAAAACACAAATTCTGTTTAGTCAAGCTTTTTGGAGGCCTGTTTTGCCATTCATGCGCGCACCCCTTTCAAAGTTGGCCACCCTAAAATTGAACTTAATATTAAGTATAATCTAAATAGAAATTGATTTGGTGGTCCTATATGATTAGGCCAAATAAAAATTTGTGACGCAAAAATCTAATGCAATCCCTTTTGATGAGTAGAATTATGAATGATGTTTTTGGGGTGGAATAGTTGGAGCTTTCCTCTGATCAGTTTTCGATTTTTAACCGGATACATGGAATGACTTGAAAAATTTTGAAGTTAGTTCCCCCAAGTAAAAATTCTGCGTCAGTCAATGCATCATCAAGAGGTGGGCTTGATCAATAGATAGAACAGATTTATGAGCTGTTTATCGACATTTTTCTTTTCTCATTATAACAATATAACCGAGTAGCTAGGTTTGAGCGTACATATCCTTATAGGGTTTGGTTCTTTTGCTTTTAGTAATACTTAAAGGAGCTACTTTGACAATAGAATAGGTCACGTAACTGATGTCTTGTTTATTCAGAATGACCCATCTTTTCTATTTATTTATTATTTTTTTTTAAGTCAATTTCGCCCAAACGGGCTATGCCTACGGTCGGGAAATGAACCCCTGTGGTTATTAAAAGTTCGGTTTAATAATAATAAAAAAAAATATTAAGTTTTGTTTAGTTGAAATATTGTCTAAATTAGCTTGTTTAGAACTTGAGTTTTTATAGTATTTATATATATAATTAAATAATACATATCTAAAAGTATATCTATTAAATATTTTATATTTATATCATGATATATTTTTGTACGTAGTATGTTTTTCATTCTAAAAATTGCATTACATTTTATTAAATTTTTAATTGAATTATTTCTATTTTAATAATTACTCTTGAAATTATCATATACAATGATATTTTAAATTTATGTGATATAATTTAGTAATTAAATATATAGTATTTCTATGCTAGTGTATATAAATATAACATATAAATGTAATTAATTGAAGTTATTTTTTATGACTATTGAAAACTTAATTAATTGTAATAAAGTTTTAGAAAATGCTTAATGCATTTTATTTTTTTTCTTCTTATGCTCTAAAAAATACTACCGATTGCGAGATAAAATAAATAGTAAAAAATTTAAAAAGTTGAATATATTTAATATTATCTAAAACTATTTATTTTCTTATAATACAAAAAAATTCTAATAAAGTTGTTAATGAATAATTTGGGCTAGGAACAAAGACAATGAAAGTTAAAATAGTAATAATAAGACTCATTTAACAGGTAGTTTAGGCTCTCTTTATAGCAAATTAATTAAATAATTGGCAACTTACCGCTGAAAATAAATAAATAAATAAATTTGTAAAGTATGATTAATGAAAATTCAATCTCATTAAGGGTCAAAACACAATTTTTGCCTAAATACTCAATCTTAGATTAAGTTTTCTAAACACAAAGGCCAAATAGGATTGAGTTGTTAGCCAAAAGTTAAATACTCAATCTGAGATTGAGTTTTCTTATGCATATATGTCTTACAAATTGTTAAACATTTCACCTTAAATTTGTGCATAGGTTTGTTCAACAAACAAATACAACCTACAACATCTTTTTAATTAATTACGAAAATTCTTAAATTGGGACACAAATAGCATAAATAAATTTATATTTTAAAAAACCTAACCTATTCAGCAAACAAACATAACCTAACTAACCAAAATATCCACGAAGATAAACAATTTAACAAATAAATACGAATGCAACAATAACAAATATACTCACACTAAACTAAATAAAAATATACAATTTGTAACATGAAAAAAATAGTTAATTATTTAATTTATATAACAAAATAAGTATCCCATTTGTACAAATAAAAATGGGAAAAACATAGCAAAAAATAAGTTAATTTGTTCCGCAGCTTGGCTTCTTTATAGTATACTCTGGGTTGCTACGCCTCTCTACTAATTGTGACTAAGTGGGAGGATGAGGGTAACTTTGTTGGATAAAAGGGTGGCTCAATCTCCTGTGACTAGTTAGAGGGCTTCTCTAAATCTGCATGGTTTGATGTCTCCATATTAGCCTGATATGGAGTTCTCGTCACTCTCTTCCTCCTCATATAGGTCACAGGAGAAGGTGAAACTGGACTAGTCTGTGCCACATTAGGCGTAGGAGCTATATGATTGAGTGGAGATGTATGCATCGGTGATTGCAGTGAATGATTAGACTCAGTGGAGATATCTGAATCAGACTTCAGTTGTAGAGAAAATATTGGTTTGACTTGTAAAAATCTTCAGTCGCGAGAGAGAAAGAGAGAAAGTAGAAAAGTTATTAGCGTTTTCAGAGGGAAGAGGAAAAAGAATGTGTTAAAAAGGGACTTTAAGTTTAAAACATTAGAGAGAAAAACTTTTATACGACGGTGAATACTCAATTTGAGATTGAGTATTTAGATTGAAATTACGTTTTTATTAAATTTTTATTAATCATATTTTGCTAATTTATTTTTTTATGAGCAATAAATTGTCAATTATTTAATTAATTTGTTATAAAACGAAAAAAAAGAAAAAAAATCGCTCGACTTGCTCATTTACTACCATAGCAATGCGCCATACGATTAATTGAAAAATACCAAAACGCAAGCACAATGCATTTCTAATCACTTTCATTGTCTTTTCCCTAACCCATCTAGAAACCCCTTCTGAACAACACGTAGCTATCATTTTCCCCTTCTTCAGTGCTATAGAAAATAAAATTCAGTGCTGCGTGCTTGTGTCCCAACTTTGTGTCATGAATTTCTCTTACTTTCCCTCTTCACCAATGTTCTCCCAGCCAAACTCATTGAGATTGAAACTCACATGCATTCTCCTCCCGGGCCTATATATATATACATACATATTGTGCGGCATCAAATCTTTCCACCGAAGGCCCACCAGCCGATATTGTCCGCTTTGGGCCCCGGTGACCTCGTTCGGCCGGCGACCCTCACGGTTTTGTTTCCCGACAGGAAAAGGTCTCGTTGCTAGTGGAAGGGGGTGAGGGTGCTTATATGCCGTCCTCAGTCCCCGACTCCAGTCGATGTGGGACAAGATAACCGCACAAA
>JAVXUM010000001.1:13466610-13480386 GCA_035590655.1 Pouteria glomerata
TTGAAACATATTAGGAATAGGACCTGCAATAGAAATGGGGCAGCAAATAGCATGAGAATTCTGAGTATTGTTGTCTTTATGTAGTCTAGATAGAGCATTAGCAACTTTATTATCCACTCCCTGTTTGTATTCAATAGTAAAACTGTAGCCCAATAGTTTTGAAATCCACTTCTGCTGTGTTGGTGTCCCAATTTTCTGTTCCAAAAGAAATTTTAGGCTATGGTGATCTGTTTTGATGATGAACACCTGACTGAAGAAAGCCACTGGTCTCTTTTCCTGCATTAACACTGCCCCTATCTCTGTCCCTGAAGCATCACACTCAATAGTAAAGACTTTAGAAAAGTTGGGTAAGATTAATACTGGGGGACTTGATACTGCCGCCTTAAGTTTCTGATAAGCTTCCTGAGCCATTGGGGTCCACTTAAATGCATTCTTCTTGAGTAAATCTGTCAATGGCTTAGCAATCCTTCCGTATCCTTTAATAAATCTTATGTAATATCCGGTAAGACCCAAGAATCCTCTTAATGGCTTCAGAGTTTTAGGAGTGGGCCATTCCACCATAGCTTCAATCTTCTTAGGATCAGTTTTTACTCCTTCTCTTGAGATTAGATGACCCAAGTAATCAACTTCAGCATACCCAAACCTACACTTGGACTCTTTTGCGAACAATTGGTGCCTTTTGAGTACTTTTAGTGTACTGTTCAAATGAATCACATGTTCCTCCAGACTTTTACTGTATACAAATATATCATCAAAAAATACAAGTATAAATTTTCTTAAGTAGGGCTTGAAAACCTCATTCATCAGATGTTGGAAGGTGACAGGGGCATTTGTAAGTCCAAATGGCATCACCAAAAATTCATAGTGGCCTGAGTGGGTTCGAAAGGCTGTTTTAGGTATGTCCTCAGTTTTCATTCTGATCTGGTGATAACCAGATCTCAAGTCCAGTTTGGAAAATATGCAGGCACCACATAGTTCATCCAATAACTCATCAACAACGGGTATAAGATATTTATCCTTTATAGTGGCCTGGTTCAAAACTCTATAATCCACACACATACGCCAGGTACCATCTGTTTTTCTTACTAAAATTACTGGTGAGGAGAAGGGGGATTGACTGGGCTGTATCAGCCCAGATTCCAGTAACTCTTTAACTATCCTCTCTATTTCTTCTTTCTGGAAATGAGGATACCTGTAGGACCTAGTGGAGGTGGGTTGAGTTCCCTTCTGCAAGACTATCTGATGTTCATATCCCCTGACTGGAGGCAGCCCTTTTGTTTCTTCAAACACTCCTTTGTGCTGCAGAATGACTTCTCTGATGGCCTGTGGAATGTCCCCTTCCTGCTGTCTTTCAATGATTACTGGTAGTATCTGTAAGAATAGCCCTTTTACAGTAGCTTTTTTGACTTGTTGTTGCTCTACTTCTTCGATTAAATGAGGACTACCCTGTACACCCTGAATGCTTATAGTTTTATTCCCTTTGTAAAATTCCATAGTAAGAGTAGCAAAATTAAAGGTTATGGGCCCTAAAGTTCTCAACCACTGCACTCCTAACACCACATCACACCCAGCTAAGGGTAACAACAAAAAATCAATGCTGAAGGCTTTCTCTTGGATTTTCACTTGTACCTGATCACATTCCCCTTCACTATTTAGCAAGGCCCCATTAGCCACCTTTATGGTTTGAGCATTTCCTTGCTTAATATATAATTGGCAACATTTAGCAACCTTTGGGTCTAGGAAGTTGTGTACTCCCTTAATCTATTAGTACATTCCACTGTTTTCCATAAATACAACCCCTTAGCCTTAGTGTATTGGGCTGTGGAGCCCCTGTGATAGCATGCAAAGTAATCTCTAGTTCTTCTTCTGTCTCTGGCTCATCACTGCCTTCTGCCTCCTTATTCAATCCCTCCCCTTCTGGATTCTGAAAGACTGACTCTAATATAAAAAGCTTAGTGCTCTTATAGACATGATTGCGATTCCACTTTTTATCACAATTGAAACACAGGCCTTTCTTTTTTTTTCTAATTTCCATCTCTGTTGGACTCAGCCTTTGAATGGGCAATCTGTTAGCAACATTTGTCTAGAGTTTGTTACTCTCTGACTGAGAGCTGGTAATTAAAGAGGGCTTCTAAGGGGGATCCTTATGTAGGACAGAACCAGCAACTCCTTTACCCCCATTTCCCACATTCTGACCTGTAGTCATCCTTACTTACTGCCTCTTTAAGGCCATCATATTCTCCTCTTGTAATCTGGCCAACCCAAATGCCTTGTTCAAGTTATCTGGATTGAACATTCTGACTGAATATTTGATTTCATCTTTCAGACCAGTCAAGAAAGTACTAAGTTTATGCTTCTCACTTAGCCCTTTTACCCTATTCGAGATGGCTTCAAATCTTGTCTTAAATTCTTCCACTGAAGAATGCTGCCTCAGCCTCACCAACTGATCTAAAGGGTCTTCATACACAATGTCCCCAAACCTGATTTTCAGGACTTCTGAAAAGTCCTCCCAACTGACCCTTTCCCCAGAACTACAAAAATCTTGGAACCAAATTAAAGCCTTCCCTTCCATATATAAAGAAACTATTTTTAATTTTTGGTTATCAAGAATCTGGTTATGTTTAAAAAACTGGTTGGCCTTATACACCCATTCTAAAGGGTTTTCCCCATTAAAGATTGAAAATTTGAGCCTTACAGATTTGACTTGTATGCCCCCCAAACCCACTATTCATACCTTCTATGGATTCTTGAGCTCCATGACTGGATTGCCCCATGTTTTCTGAATTGTTTGGGATGGGAGGTTGCTCTTCGACTCTTTCTTTCCCCTTTTGAATCTCTGCGGTGTTGGACTGTACTTAGTGAGATAAGTCCTCCAATCTCTGGTTTACTCTTTCCATCATCTTCATCAACTGACTTAATTGCTGCTGAGTTTCCTGATTTGTTGGTTTATTTGTGCAGTGGCTCTGGTTTCAGCCATTTCTTAATCAAGAAGTGGCTCTGGTTTCAGCCATTTCTTAATCAAGAAGTGGCTCTGCTGGCTCTGATACCAATTGGTGCACCCTCCCAGTACCTTTGTCTTTACTATGCCCTATGATAACTGGTTATTAAAATGAAAGATAACTATAACACAAATGAGGAAGAATTCGAGGAGTTCCTTAGCCTCCCAAGAGAAATGATCTCAATGAATTTTCTTGATCCCTCTCAAATGAAGCAGTACAGGGGTTTTTATAGTTCAGTTGTAACTAATTCATGTAACTAACTAATCCTTTATTGTTATAGCAGGTAAACTTAATGGCCCTATGATGATTCAGCTCCTACTAGAGGTGGCCCATTCCTCCAGCACTCTCTCCGCCCACTGAGACAGGGCCCATCCCTTTAGCACTCCTTCAGCCCAAGCCCACTGCTGCCCTGCTGTGTTTTAAATCCAACTTCCTT
Source organism: Pouteria glomerata (assembly GCA_035590655.1). Lineage (NCBI taxonomy): Eukaryota > Viridiplantae > Streptophyta > Magnoliopsida > Ericales > Sapotaceae > Pouteria > Pouteria glomerata. The sequence continues at coordinate 13,470,046 of JAVXUM010000001.1, forward strand.
TCAGTCTAAGCCCACTACTACCACTGCTATGTTTTAAAGCTTTGACCGATCCAAGTAAAGAACCGACCCGACCCAGTAACTGACCTGAGCCCTTATTAATGCCCTTCTGCAGCTTCACGTGACCTCTGACTTTCTCGGGTACTTCCTTCTTCCTTTTTCTTCTGTCAATCACTTCTCTCCCTCCTTCCTGACCTTCTTTCTCCTGAGTTCCTCTTCTGTTCCTCTCTCCTTTGCTTTGTTTCTGCTACCGAGATCTGAGAAGCCTGGTGCTGAGTTGATGGCCACCTCTTTGTGTAGACTTTCAGCTGATCTGAGGGTTTGGTGTTCTTTTCTTGCCTTTGATCTCTTGCTTCTACTTCCTTTTCTATCTCTTGCTAGTTTCTTTCCTTTGTTTCATTACAGTAGAGAGAGACAGAGAAAAAGAGAGATGGAGGAGGGGGAGGGAACAAATACTGAAGATTAAAGGATATTGTTTAATCTCATTTCTTGTTCGTCTTTCTTACCTCACAATTAAAGTTACATTACTCGAAATTCTTTAATTGAAAACATTGAGAATGACTGAATTATTGTACTGTATGTAGATTAAAGTAGAAGCATGACTGCAGGTTAATTTATGGTCATAGCAAGAAGCAAGTTAAAAGAGCTAATTGCACCAGAAAAAAGAAATTGTCTAGCTTCAGCGTGTTCTTTGCTTAATTAAGGGGCGTCCCCCTTCTGCTAAGAGATTTGCCCGAGTGATTGTCCTTGGCTTAATAGCCTAATTAACCCCCATAGAGGGGGCTACCCGGCAAGCCCCTCTTGGTCATCTTTCTAACAAATATTTCCACTAAAATAACAGTGCTCTCTGAGAAAGATAAACAAGAAATACGAATAATAAGGCAAAGGTCTGGTTTGAAGGATTAATTTTTGATATAAATCTATTAATTTTTTGACTTTGGGTATGTGATAAAATATTAAATTTTATTTTATTTTTAATAATAATAACTTGCTTAACTTATGAGTTATCAAATTTAAATTATTGTCAAATTAAAATTGCAAAAAATTTTGTGAAACACTTAAGAGTTGTCAAAAGTTACTAAAGATTGCTACTTATTTTATCAAATACACACAAAATTTTATTTATTAACTTTTGATAAAAATGTTAAAAATTATTAAAAATTAAACTTTCAAACCACCCCAAAGTAATATATTTTTTATTAATTATGCATGTAAATATGATATTATATGTATAAATAATTTATTAATTTAATGTATATAAAATAATAGAATAAAAATATAAGATTTTATTATTTTAAAAAATTAAATTACTCAAAATTTAAATTTATTTTAATTACATATTTAAATAAATAATTAAATACGTCTCAAAAACATGCATATCAAATAAAAATACTAACTCATTTTAAAAAATAATGCAGGGACAGATGGAAAAAAAAAAAATTTAGGGGTCGTTTGGCGCTCTTAAAAATTTTCAAAAATTTTAAAATTCTTCACTACTTTTTACATATTCTCACCCATTACAACTTTATACAAAATTACATAACTCGAGTTCGATTAATAGAATAACTGTAATTTTTTTTTTAATATGACAACTCTTATCTAAGCAATCAAACGAGACCCATTATCAATATTTTTTGAAAAGACTTCAAAATTATTCTAATGGATTTCTCTGCAAAAATCAATATCTTACGCTATTCATATCTAAAAAACGTGATTTACCACTAAACACCTAAATATCACTCAAACCACGTTTTTTATTGTTTTTCTTTTTTTTTAGTTGCACCAGACACCTCCTTGGGGAGCGTTTGGTTTGCAAAAAAAATAAAAAAAAAAAACTCTAAAAATTTTAAAAATTTTAAAAATTTATTTTACTGTACACAGTACGAAACTTATCTAAAAAAATTTCAATATTTCACTACAAAAAAAAAATTTGAAAAACGTTAACCAAATAAGTAAATTTTTTTGATAATCATATTCTTTGAACCGAAAGTTTTCAAACGAATACTATTGTCGCTATTTTATACTAATTTTTTTGAATTCGTTGGAATAGATTTAGAAAACCATTCTCACAGTTTTGTTCTAGTAGTAAAAGAAAATATCATTATTCTTCTCTAAAAAAACTTTATTAAATGTCAAATATTTAAAAATAACTTATACCATATTTTTTCTTATTTTTTTTTATTTTTTATCATTCTAAATGTTACTTTAACGAGCTAACTTTACTCCGTCACCGTCAAGTCAACTGAAGGACCGTACTTAAAACTGCACAGAGAAAGTCGTTATACTAACATTCTCCGCTTACCCAAAAAAACCAATTGATTTCAACTGTCTGATTTTCACCATTCTTGAATACGAGCCCAATTGGTTGTTACAAATTTTTAAAAAAATTTCATTAATTGTTAATATTTATTTATTTTTTTAATTCTTTAATTAAAATTATTAAATATAATTTTAACTTTTATTAATTTTCTTTAATTTGTATTAATTTTTTTAAACTTTTGCTATTTTTTAATTTTTTATAAATTTTATTAACTTTTATAAGGCGCATAATTTTTTATCACGGTAAAAAATTATAAGAAGTCTTTTTTCTTTTTTTTTTTAAAAAAAAAATTTTTACACCAATCGTACCCATAATTGGGTGGTCCACTTAAATTTCTAATCACTGCTAGCTAGTAAATGGGTTAAATTTCCAGTTAAGAAGTTATACTTCCCCCTTGTGAATCGGACGTACGTGTGATATTACTCTCTAGCTATTCATCTTTGGACATGATTCATGACTTATAGCTTATTTAGGGTGTCAAAAAAAAGTTAAAAAAGAAAAGATACTAAAAGTTAATATTAATGCAATACAAAAATGATACGTGAAAAAAGTGATTAAAAAAATTCAAAATTTTTAAATTTTTTAAAAACCGTAGGAGCCTTTAATCTTCAAGTTAATGAGGGTCTTATGAAACTTTGTCTCTTTTTTTCTCAATTGATTTAGGTAAAAATATAAATCAGTTTAAAGTACAAATAATTAAGTGAATTTTTTCACCAAATTCTTAATAATTGGCGATTTTGATTGGGTAAGTATACGTATTGTATTTGTTCTACTACTTTGTTATTAATTTTATTTTAGAAGCGTACTTTAAATCGTTTTAGCTGTATTTGTATATCTAATTCAGTCCTATTTTATTGTTGTATATTTAATTCAATTTTAATTTATATTTTTTTCACTTGAAGCCTGTTTGATAATATAAATTTTCATAATTGTTAATAAAAAAATAACTAAAAACTACCAAATGTAACTTTTTGTGTGTTTATATTTGTCAAAGATGAGAAAAGTTTTAAAATTTGTAACTTTATGCAATAACTTTTGATGCGTTGGATGAAATATCAATTTTTAGGGAGTGTTTGATGTGATAATTTTTTTTAAAAAATTTTAAAAATTTTTAAAAATTTTTAAAAATTTATCTCATTGTACGAATTATGAACTTATAATTTATCTCATTTTACCTCACTTTTTGTGACACTAAACACAGTATTAAAAAAATAATAAAAATTAAACTTTTATCAAGCATTAAAAGAAATTACGAAACTAAAACTAGGTCAAAGTTTTTTTTTTTTTGAAAGGTAGGTCAAAGTTTTTGTTGCCAAACTTATCGTCAACGTTAAAACAATTTGACAGAATGGATAGAATATAAGTTGAGCCCCGAGGCAAAGCTAAGTGGTAAAAGGGCGTGTGTGAGAAATCTTAGCTAGCTACCGCAAGGGTTCGAATTTTTGTTAAAGCAGTAAAAGCAAGCACTCGCACTCTACTCCACTGAGACACATCTCGCGATTTATCTCCTGCACCAGATCTCAGAACAGGGACGATGGAAATTCTCAAGGTTGGGGATCAACCTTAAACGACTTGGAATGTGCTAAAAAAATAATAAAAAAAACATAGATTTGTTTGAATGCTTTCATATATAGTATTTTTTCATTGTTGTTTAAATTTATATTTCCTTAAACTCATTTATATATAATTTGAGTTAATTATTCTATTTAGCCACGATTAATTTGGATAATTATTTACATATGTATGAATAGGTTTTCTCAGTGCATATATGAAAATTTAACTATGTTTTATTGATTATTCTGTCAAAAATAACTAATATATATTGTTAATAATTTTTTTTATATTTTTAGTTTATGAAAATTAGTAAGTTATTAAAATTATTATTGTGATATTAAAGAAAAATAACAATAGTATGGCATTTTTTGTATTTTAATTATATTATTTTAATTATGTGTACGTACCAGATTTATCATATGATCACTTTATTAATTTGCCCCCTCCCGCTAACTAAAATTTTGGCTATCTGCCAGTAGTAACGAACTGTAAAAATTTAACATATGGCCAAATGTAACATGGTACCTTGCCTCCACATTTTTGTGAAATAAATTGATTCTCGTGACTCAAATGTTTAGGCCAAATAACGTGAATACGAACGAGGCAAATGCCCAATTTGTGACTAATTAAACATAAATATATATATGTATATATACATATAGAGGCATTCATATCATTTTGTAAAGGCTGAAGATATGTGCATTTTTCTATTAACTCTTTTTTACTGCATAATAGTTTAAAAAAAATGGTGGAACCCCACCGTCTTATTTTGTGCTGTGATAGAGGAAGTAAATCGCAGAATGTGCGTTAGTAATACAAGAAACAAAGACTGTCTTTTATCGTTTGTGCAATGTAAGGATCCGCAGCCTCTGGCATAATAATTTTAATGGATGAGAGTAATACGGAGTGAGAAAAATTAACAATAGAATGCATTTATCATTTTCCTATTATAAATGTGAAACTTTTTTTGAATAACTTAAGATATTCAGGTCAACACGTAAAAAAAATTTAAAATAGTAATTATTAAATAGTAAATTTAAAATTTTAAAATTAATTTGTTTAATATTAATATTAATAGTGTGTTTAGAGTGATAAAAAGTGAGATAAATTATAAATTTATAATTCATAGAGTAAGTTTTAAAAATTTTAAAAATTTTCTTTTTACTCTTTTATAAATCAAACGATAGAGTCAAATTGTTATTAAAGTCTGATGGTAATTGGTGCCCATGGAAATCTGCCAAAGGCGAAATGAAGCGGAAAGGAGCCGCCTAATCATGCATATCCATCATCCCTGAGCTTCTTCGTTCACGAGAGGGCTCAAAAGAAGTTCACGAGCATGTTGCACAAAAAGACGGCTTCGAAGGTCGTAATCATCACCCCCCTTCTCTCCAAATGTCCGTATCATAACATTGACGTTCATCTCAAATCAATCAACCGATTAAAGCTCACAATACAAAGCAACGTGCTTGAAGCAATTACATCTATATATATATATATTGTTTGGTTAATATGAATAATATACATTACTGATTAATATGTATTACAGATCCAAACTGCGTCTAACCCTTATCCCCGGGGTAAACAGTTAACCTGCTTGTTCCACCAAGTCAGGTGATTCATGAGGTCAAAATATTCCATTACAGCTGCCCTATAAAATGCAAATCCGTCCCATCAAAAAATTTTCATGAGAAAATACCACCAAAATATTTGACAACGACAATGCAAAAATTTATTATTCTACACTAATAGATTTATAAATGTGTCACGTTACTTTTTAAACAACTCTCGTGATCAGTTTTTCTAGTGCTATAGCAAGTTAATTATGAAATAAATTGATATATATTTTATACTTATTTTCTTAACAGTTCAAATTTTTAGATAATTGATGACTTCATATAATGTCAGAGCTCTTGAGTATAAATTTTATTATTTTTTATTTATTGTTATACCATTTATTGTTGTGTACTAAAGAGAAATGTTGAAATAATTTAATAATCTTGTGGAAGTTATTGTTTGACAAATTTATTTATTTATTTTTGTCTCAATGAGATGGCAAAAAATTTTGTAGTTACAAATCTAGCTATGATACCATATTAGAATCATAAGCATAACTCAATCCTAAAACTGTAGTTATGAGATGAGGAAGTTCAGAATTTTATTTGAAAAATAGAACTTTTTGGCGTGAATAATGTTGGACAGCATGTAAGCTAAAAGATTAAATTTAAATTTAAAAAAATTACAACTAATATTATAAATTATATTTAATAAATAAAAATATAAATTAATATATATAATATACTCAGTTGAGTTTCTAAATTTTAGATTATCTATAATAATTAAAAAAAATAAAATTTTAGGGAATTCCACTCAATCCTAGAACAATTAAGAACAGTGTCTTCTATTATTTCTCAAAGCAGCATATTTGGTTTCTATTTTTGTCTAATTTATTAACAGCCTCTCTCTCTCTCTCTCTCTCTCTCTCTCTCTCTCTCTCTCTCTCTCTCTCTCTCTCGCCTTTGGCTTTCTTTTCTGTTACACATACGTACCCATCATGTGTAAACTACGAAGTCGTTTAGAAAGGCAGAGCTTGGCTCACCACAAGCATGTTTTAGTTCGAAGCTGTAGAGGACCACCACCAGGGAACTTTTCATTGTGGGGTTTATTCCTTTTCGAAAGAAGGGAGACAAATATGGCTTTGCTCAGAACTCAATTTTAGCTTCACACGCCCATGGTATAAATCATAAAAAAAAAAAAAAAAAAAAAGAAAGAAATTCAACATTTTCATTGAATTATTTGAGATTTTGCTCTGTCTGCACTGCATGGCAAATATAAGATACGCTCGAGCTGCAGTACCCTATACATACCTACCGCTTATTTTGGTTTGCCTGCATTAATTTGTTTTAAGTTTTCCCTTTTTGAAAAATACATTTACCCAGATCTTAATCTTTTCTCTAACCCTTTTTACTGCTATCCCATATCTATTTCATTAAAATAAATATCATATTCTACTTTTAACCGGCGCCCATCGCAATCCTAAACAGCACTTTCTTTGCTTTTGAGTGAGCCAAAAAGTACTACCAAGTCCAGAATAAGCCTGCAATTCTTGTTCTGCATGCATGGGGGGGACCTGAAATTTATGATCTGCATAGATATATATATATATATATAACAATAATTATTTAAGAAGGATCACTGCAGTCGTCTGGCCATAGAGAGCAGCAGCAGGACGGTCCTCTAGCTCTTGTCCTCAAACCATCATCATCACTGCGGTCAAAGTTCATTACAAGTCCCAAGCCAATCTCTGTGTTCTTCCCAAGCGAACCAGTGATTACAAGTTTTCTCAAAAATGTGTTGGCTTTGCTCAAAGATTAACACTCTTAAGCTTCAAATTATCCCTCATCAGTATCAAAGGAAAATGTCACTATCAGACAATTTTTAGCAGGGTGATGGATTTTAAAAAAAAAAAAAAAAAAAAATTAATTGGATTGCAAATTTATCACATTATTTTGATTGCTTTTAAAAAAAAAAAAATTGTTGAGTAAAGTAATTTAAATAAATAATGAAGTTATTCCTCCAAGCACTTTAAACTTCTAAGCAACATAATAGTTATTATTCAACTATAACATCAAATGGACAAAAAGCCTAAACTTAAACTTGCTATCATCTAAAAAGTAGTCTTAAGTGCTTGACGCTTTAGAAAATCAAATCGAATTAAGTGAGATAATAACTAACACTTAAATATATATATATATATACAAATTTTTGCTATATAATCACTAATAAATTATACTAATATAAACAATAAAATTATTGTCATGCTTAACAATTTAACCTTTTAAGTGAAATGATAATTAAAACTAAATATTGAGTATTCAACTTTATTCTTAATCAAATTATAACTAATAACTCAATAAAAACTATGGGAACAAGTAGGGAGGGAGGCATTCCAAGGAAAAGGATGGATCATGGATAAGAGGGGTCAAAGTCTAGCGGCAGAAGAGAATCATGTAGGGTGATGAAAATGAGATGTGGTTCACCATTTCCGTGAACTTGGACCAACAAGAGATAAGCATGCGGTGGGTGCCATGGCTAGAGCTGCTTCGATCTATAGCCACGCCAAAACAAGCCAACAAAAATTTAATTCATCATGAAATCAATTTCCCAATATTAATTATTTCGTGACACATGCATCCGTCCCCATCGCTTTCTCAGACTATATTTACATATATATCTATATCAAACGGACGTAATTAGTTTAATGGACACACAGATAGATGATTTCAGGAGTTAACGATTTACTAATTTAAAAAAAAAAAAAAAAAGTTAAGAAAGAAAGAAAAGCTGCCCCTTCAAGAGACCTGCAGTTACACTTACGCATAGTGTAGGAATGGAATTTTTCTTTGTTGAATCTATAATTTTCTTGGGTGATTTTCATTCATTAATTTAGCAGATTTGTTGGTTCATGGGTCGTTGAGAATAATTCCCAGTTTCTATCTATAATCAAAGTTGGAAAGTGCTGAGGAGGGTCCATGCTAATATCTCCTGAAAAAGTTTTTTTTTTACTTCCGGTTAAGACTTGTGGGACTGATCAATTATTGGTAGGTAGTAACACTTTGTAGTTGCCATACACACATACATATATATATATATATCTGGGGATAATATGTGACTACGGCATTCTTAACAAAATTAATATTAAGTTTTTTATATAATTGAAACTTTAGACAAAAAATTCAAATTGACAAAATTATAATAATTCATAAATTTTATTTTATTTTTTTGACTTTAGGCTAACTACTATATATGTTTTGATTTTTCTTATATATTAATTTTTGATAAGTATTATAAAAGAAAACACTAATTATGGTATTTTAATATAAAAAATTTAAATTCTTAAAAATCATAATTAAACAAAATTTAATTTGACAGTTTTACTTTACATATAATCTTCACTCTTAAAATATAGTACAATTCAAAATCTACAAACGTTTTGTGAGATAAAAGATAGTAAAGTTTACTAAAATAAAACTTAAGTGAAAAGTTAAAAATAAAATAATAATCTCAATTATTAAATAAAAATAATTAAAATCGTTAAATCTTAATATAGGATGGTAAAAAACATTTTTAAAAATTATTATGTCATGTATGTAGGATGGTAGGTAAGTGGCAACCTGTGGGCGGATAGATGGTTTCTTTCACATCTCTCTGAATTTCATTTTACGCAAAACATCAAAATCCTGAAAGCCATTATTTTCAGTAGTACCCTGTGGAGCTCGACATATCACCTGTCTAGGGTCGTGGAAGGTGACACAGCATACTAGTGCAAAATTATTAAGGGAGAATATGAACACATTAATTCAAAATTGGCATAACTTGAATTAATTTTAAAATAAATTAAATATTTGACAGGTTCATCAATGAAGAGGGTGGTTTGGAGTCGACGATTTGGGTTATGAAATCAGTTTATTAATTTGCAGAGAAAAAAACTATTTACCTCTAATCTTTTTCTAACTCTCCTAAAATCCACAATGCAGGAGCATTGCCATTTTGTTGAACAATGTCCGTTAAATTTTGAAGTTATAAACTGGAATACTTGAAAAGGAATTACCACTCCCCTGTGTGTTAATATTAAAAGATAGAAATTGTATGGGGTTGAAAAAATTGAAGAGAAGGAAAGAAAAAGGGGGAAAAATGATCAAGGGGCTCCAGCCATTTTTGCCGGTTGAGAAGACAAAGTACATAAAAGAAGTGAAGTCCGTGACCTTGCATGTGATCATAAAGAGCTGTAATAATCAGTGCTCTTTGACATCTTATAGACCCACTCACGTGTCTCACTTAAAAGAACTAAAATATAAATAAATAAATAAAATTACCAATCCGTGCATATATAGTAGAAAGTCAGAGAAAGGTGGAGAGAGAGAGAGAGAGGGTATCACCTAATCAATATTGGCTACTTATGAATATATATGTGCATATGTGCGTGTATGTACGCCATTCCTAGTTCATAAAACAAAATGGAGCTTGAATTCTTATTGATTTTTTCAATATGTATTTTATGAATTTATTAATAAAATAGAAGATGTTTCTTTATGGGGGCAAAAAAAATAGTAAATCCCACAGAACAAACAAAAAAAGAAATAGAAAAAGAACAAACAACATAGTAGTTGAATTGGGAAACCCCGTCCCGAAGGTGATTCCAAAATTTGACTTGCTGATCAATACAAACGCAATCAAATAGAGAGGGCGACCATTGCATATCCTGATAATTTAAAATTTATAATAATTAAACAACAGCCTAGCATAGTAACATATGACTGAGGACCTTTAATTTCATAAGAAATTGGACATGGAGAAAAAATATTTAATAGCATGATATATATATATATATATAAGAAGAAGAAGAAAAATTAAAAAGAAAAGAGGAAATGAAGAAACGCCTAGTACACATAAACAAAATTTTAAAGGCTCAG
>JAVXUM010000001.1:13489035-13507263 GCA_035590655.1 Pouteria glomerata
TAAAAAAATTCAACATAATCTAATTCTAGTTAAAGAAAAATTGTCTCCAATCATACATCAGTGAACATTCTTTTTCAATTAATCAGGAAATCAGGCGTTGAATAACACTGTCAGTTTCAGCATCCTTTTTTGCTAGGATGAAACAAAAATTCCAGCTGGGGCTAAAAAAATAAAAAAGTTCAGTCCTTCATCAAGTTATTGCTGTTTCTCCACCAGAACTTTCTCTTGGAGTCAATGCTATCAACTCTATCATGAAAATAAATGAAAGGGTTACACAACAACAAAATGATTATCCACATAAATTCATATGCTCATAAGTCATCAACGTTTCAAATATCTCATTTTCATTAATAAGAAGTCAAGTATATACAGTTCATTATAACAGAAATGGAACACAGCTAAAAGAGAGGAATTTGACCAGATTAATACCTTCTGGACAGCAGAGAAGCTAGCAAAAAACCAAAGCACACATTGCAATGCGAGGCCACTCAGTGACAGAACATCCATGGAGGCCTTCCTCATATTATGTGATCCATTAACCACAATCCGCGCAATCCTCCAGGTAGCAGACTTGCCTGCTCAAGAATTTAGCCACCTGCAGGCTTTCCACACAAATTCAACTTAAGCACATTCTTTGAGACAACATGAAAGGAAAAGCTAACTCGCTCACAGTTACACAAGGTTGATGAACCGCCCCAGTGGTTACTGGGAAATGGGACAAATGGTGTCCCTCGAGGCCTCAAATCATTACAAATGGAGAAGTACACAGGATTGATCAAGTGGATACTGGGAAATAGGATGAATTGTGGCCCTCGAGGCCTCAACTCATTACAAATGGAAGTATACAGAGCTTGAGACCTTCCAGTAATGAACCGCAGTTAGGCAAAACTGATATCAATTTCAAGCCCAAAACATCTGTTGGATGCATAGAACAAGTGCATCCTGACAGCATCAATCTTTGCAGTAGTCGACCAGTTACCATATAACTTACATGCCATTTCTCTTTTAAAATTAAATAAATAGCTAAAATAATGACCAAGAAAGAGCAAATGATTTTCTCAAGACATCTCTTTCTTAAGCATCATTTTCTCAAAGCACCTAACTCCCAGAATGAAATAATTTCAAAAAAGGGGAGTAATATAAGGGTGCACAACACATGAGGAAAAATATATGTTATTTGCATGCCATCTCAGTAGATTGTTGCAATCTTGAAATTACTACCAGTGAGGAGATTATTTTCCTCAAAGGTGAAAAACATTGCTTTACATTTATTTATCAATTTCACATGGATTAGTTCCAAATCATAACATTCTTTTTTTGAGTTATTCTGTTCAGTAAAATTCCGAACTGCTGCTTAATAATTTACATTTCATTTCAATAAATAGGCTCTGACAACCATATAAGAACATAATGGAAAAACAGGCCAATAGCTGAATGGAAAGAGTCTTTAACAGTATGATGATGGAAAAGAAACGCTATTAATTCTTTAATTTGCAAAGTGAAAGTCACAGATTAATTCACCACTTCATAGAAACAATGCCCATTCTAGGAAATAATTGGGACATAAGAAAAGAAGCTTAAAAAAAAAAAAATCAACAACATCAAAACTATTCGCCCCAAATTCCAACTTTTATCCTTCTATGCAATACATGCGTACGAATCTTCTCTTCCAGATCCATATATCAATCTCCCCTGTTACTGTTCGAACAGCAACCACCATCGTGGTCGTGATCGCGATCCTTGTTAGGACGATCAATGTTATCGTCATCGCTGTCGTCCTCGTCGAAGGGCTTCTCCTTGTGAAATATGCAGCATTTCTTGGAGCTCTTCTTCTGGAGGAACTCGTTGTCGACGGTGCCTTCCTTCCACGTGACCTTCTTCTTCTTTCGGTTGAGTCGCAGCGTTAGGGTTTGCGGAGGCTGTTGCTGGGAAGTGGAAGGGGACGCAGAGGATTGATCAAAAGTTAGGGTTGTGGTTCCAGCGACTGTGGACGGTCCCAATTGCCTTGTGGTGCTGCTCATTGCTCTCGCCATGTTCACCCGATCTAAGATTCCGAAATTCCGCTGCTATTTGAAGGCAGTGTGCGTTGGGAGAGGAGGAGAAGAATATGCCGAAAGGTTCGATGAGCCAATTGGGTCGCTCCGTCGGATATTTAAACCGATTCGGGTAACCGTTCTACTGTTCGGCTAGGCCTAAGTTGTCTGTCTGTTTGGACGGTGGATTTGGAGTACTGGCACCGATTCCAAAAAATAAAAAATAAAAAAATTATAAAGCCTCTAAAATTTATACCACAGTACAAATTACGAACTTACAATTTATTTTGTTAGAAAACATTTGGTTTGCAAAAAAATTATAAGAAACTCTGAAAATCTTTAAAAATTTTTAAAATTTATTTTACTGCACGCATTACGAACATATGATTTATCTAAAAAATTTTAATATTTTACTAAAAAATAAAAATTTTAAAAAAAGTTAACCGAATGGAAAATTTTTTTTAACAATCATATTTTTCGAGTTGAAAATTTTCAAATGAGTACCATTATCGCAATTTTATACTAATTTTTTCGAATATGTGGAAACGAATCTGATAAACCGTTCTCACGATTTTACTCTGGCAGTATAAAAATGTCATTATTCTTTTTCAAAAAACTCTGTAAGATGCCAAACACCTAATATCAATTCAAACCACATTTTTTTTTATTTTTTATCACTCCAAACGCTATCTTATTTCTCTCTCTTTTTTTTTTTTTTTTTTTTTGGGAACGTATCTTATTGCATTTCATAATCAAATTTTTATATTCTATTTTATTTTTTATTAAATAAAATTATATAACTATATCATCCTTTTTCTTCTCACGGGTTTTACCTATAGCTGGTTACAAATTGTATTTTGTAACAAAATTAATTTTTTAAAGTAATTGTGATAATATAATAAAATTTGTGAAGATAATTTCAAAAAATTCAAAATCATTTTAGCTTAAGTTGTGTATCATGAGAGTGGTAAGAAAAAAATAGTAAAAAATATTATTGAGCATTTAAAAAAATAAATAAATACAATTTCTAAGTAAGAGCAATTGCGTCGTTGGCCTACGTGGTTCGGCCCATGGCAGTAAGGGTTCGTCTAATAATATTTTTACTTTTTTAATTTTTTTCAATTTATAATTATCTTCAATTTTCTTTAACTTTTTCTATTAAAATTTATTAAATACATAAAAAATTACAACACGCAAAATCATTAACCTTTTTCAATATTATTTAAACTTTTACAATTTTTTTTTAAATGATACGTGTTAATATTAAAGTAAAAATTATAAAAAGTAATTTTTTTTTTTTTTTTTTTCTAATGAATTGTCAATTTTAAAAAATTTATAACACAAATAGAGAAGCAATAAAATAAACGGGCTAGGTATACTCATTTCAGGCCATTTTCATGTAACAAACACTACCTCGGCTGTAGTTGGAAGAGCACTCCCGCAATTATCTTATCCTGTCAGATAACGAAATCGGAAATCCCGAATCAGTATTATCAATATCTAAGCTTAAAAAAACTCTCATGTCTCTAGCTTTAGAGCGAATTCTGAGACCGTTCTAGTCTTCGTTACACAGCAAAGCAATGGCGGAGAAAGACGTCAACACCATGAGGAGGAGACTGGCTTCTGTTGCCAGCCACCTTGCTCCGGTTCGTTCTTCTCCGACCAGCGGTGGTTCGATTAGGCTGCTTGGTTGCAGTGCTTCAATGAAGGGCGATAGGTATCATCGGATACACGGAGAGGTCGCGACTCACGAGCCTGTCTGGAGAGTTGTCCCTTGTGACGAATATGGCAAGGTGTTCACGGACATTATCTATGAGAAAGCTGTTGGGGAAGCCATTGCAAAGGTCAGTGCTTGATTCAGCGGAGAATTGAGTGAATCTGTAGATGGTGCTTTTGTTTTCTATATTATGCATGGTACCCCTGGCTCTTTGAAAATGTAAATGACTTTATAGGTGATGCTAGATATTTCGCACTTCAACCGTTTGAAAGTGCGACAGAGGGATTCCGAGGAATTTGAGCATTGATGATTATGGTTGAAATGTAGAAAAGCCGCAGCACACCGTTCTTGGATATTTGCTCAGAGGTTTTTAGTTTAACGTTGTGAATGTGCAATTGGAATTACTACACATCGAGCTCCCATGTCAAATAATAATGTATTAGGAAAAATAATTTTAAGAATAATTTAGTATTTTATTACAAAATTGAATATCAGTCCTGTACCTTTGGACATCGGTATCATGTTCCCAAGTGTCTGGAACATAAGTTGTCAATAGGGAGAAGAACATTTCTATATCCACGACCCAAATGGCCGTATCCATAGTCTCCTTGTTCACTTGAGGGTTAGCTGTAAATGCACTATTGTTTGTTTGCCTACAGAAAAATTCACTTCCTTAGGCAATTTTGTTTGTTAAGTATATAATTAGATGGTAGGTTCTGTGAGGGTGTACTTTCACTTTCAAATTTGTACTATCTTAGGCACGAGACTTCTTCCAGGTGATTTACTGGTATGCTGAATTGCAAAAAAAACTTGGAACTTTTGTGCTTTCTCTTTGTTATATAATCATAGTAACACAAACCTGTGAAATTTGAGAAACAATAATTTCAATGAGCCTTTGTTTCTTCTGCTACATTTGCTGCTATTACAATTATATTTTCTTGTTTTCTTCTGCTACGTTTGCTGCTATTACACTTATATTTTTCTTGTTTTGAATTGATTGTTGAATCCATCTATAACCAGTTGAAGCCTCCTTTAAATGATTTTAGCTAATTGTTAGAATTCAAGCCAAGAGTGCCTATCTGGACCTTCTATTTTGTGATTGTTATATTTTACATCATTCTGTGTAGATTACAATCAACAGGCCAGAGCGCAGAAATGCTTTTCGACCACATACAGTTAAGGAGCTAATTCAAGCATTTAATGATGCCAGACATGATAGTTCTGTGGGAGTCATCATTCTTACTGGAAAGGTAACTTTCACTGCATTCATTTGATTATGTAATGGAAAAACTTGTAAAGAAAATTAAAGTTGGTGGAATAACTCTAAAAGATGCCTACCAACTACATTACCTAAATTTCTCTTATTTAGCAGATGATATAATCCTGGACTAACTATGCCCTGATTCAGCAGTCAATAATGTAAATTGAGAAATAATAAAGGTTAGGCAAAATTGTCTTCAATATGCACTCTCAAAATCATGATGCATTTGCTCTAGATTGACTATGTGAGAGTTATGCGTGACTGGTTCCCACCTTAAAAGATTCAGTTCATAAGCTCATGACCTCCTTTGTATCCAGGGAAGGAGTGGGTTTTTCGATATATTTTTAATGCTTTATAATGTGCAAAATATTGATTTCATTTTCATGAGGATTTTGTTCCATAGCCTAATGGTCTGGAAATTGAGACTTCCTTTTTAATGATCACACAAAAAGTGTAAATTTTGCCTCAATAACCAGACACTGAATCATGAGCTACCCAAGACCAACAAGAGCTTAAATTTGATAATCATTAAATTTATCTTCTACTTGGCAAGCCAAATTTTCTATGGAGTAGTGTAGGGTGCAAAATTGAACTCGTCTTTCCTTCAATTAATTGCTTTTTAGTTAGTACTTGGACTTCCGAGTTTCTTCTTTCTAGAAAAGGTTCTACCAATTTCTGATTTTGGACCACCCTAATTTATTGCAACCCATGGGAACTTCTCAAGTGTTTGTTGCCACTGTTGCAGGGAACCAAGGCTTTCTGTAGCGGTGGTGATCAAGCATTGAGAAGCAAAGATGGCTATGCTGATAATGAGAAGCCTGCTAACCTGAATGTTCTAGATTTACAGGTGTAGAACTTAATCCGATAGAACTGATCTTATGTATTTAAAGCCATGCATGGTTGTAAATCATTTGCATCTTTCCTTTTTATGTTCTCCTAAGTTCTAACAAGGAAAATCTTCAGCTGATGAAAATGTACCGAGTCTCCTGGAAAATTAGACAGCAAGTTACGCGTTACATCTTTCACTTGTTATGATTTATATTCATAATTACTTTCCACTTAGAAACAGGTGCAGATTCGACGTCTACCAAAACCTGTGATTGCAATGGTAATCTCTCTCCCACATTAATACTTTACAATCCACTTTGTATTCACTTGTTTGGGATTCCATATTATCTGACTTTCTTGAAACAAGGTTGCAGGTTATGCTGTTGGGGGAGGACATGTATTGCATATGGTCTGTGATTTGACAATAGCAGCAGATAATGCTGTTTTTGGTCAGACAGGTCCAAAGGTGCTTCTGTCTTTCTATATGTGCAAATGTTGTTATATTTTGGTTAGTTTAAAAAATTAGCCGTTTGAAGAGGTGCTTCATTAACCAGCATGGATAAAACTTTATAAAAGCACAGTAACCTTGTAATTTGTTTCTCATTTTGATCATATCAGCTGCCGATTGATGTATATAGTTGGCATTGAGGTGATATCAGGCAATTATCAATCTGATCATTCTCTCTTCTTGTGAGATAATAGTAGTAAGTGGCTGTACTTTGGACACAGCCTCCCATTAGTATTAACACGTGATTTGGCTTCTGTATATGAATTAGTTTGACCCTGAACGCCATCATCTTACTTGTCAGTGTTTTTATGCCAACCAGAGTCTAGCACAGATAAGCAAGTGATACCATTGCTTTGACTCACTGCTCTGAAGTTGGATCACAAATCTTTTATCCCTGCCTTGTTGCAGGTTGGAAGCTTTGATGGTGGTTATGGAAGTTCAATAATGTCCCGTTTGGTAAGTTTTGGTGGTGGAGGTGGTTTTTATTTTATAGAAAAGAAACCTTTCAGTAAGAAAATCAATAATGGGATTTCCACCTGTTACCTTATTTCTTTCCATTTTATTTCGAATGGTAGCTAGGCAATAAGGGAATATCAACATATGGAGCTTTTTTACTGCTAACTCGTATATTTCTTTTGTGCATTTTCAATTCTGCTTGAATAGGTTGGGCCTAAAAAAGCACGTGAAATGTGGTTTCTGACAAGGTTTTATACTGCTTCCGAAGCGGAGAAAATGGGACTTGTCAACACAGTTGTCCCAGTGAGTTCATATATCTTCCATTGTTCTGTGAGGGTATTTTGCTTTTATTTCACGCCCATAGGCCTTAAAGCTATTTTATCCTGCTCTTTGGGAGTGAAAATATTCCTATAAATAAAATTTGCCGTTTCTTTTGGATCTTGAACTCTTGTACATCCAGTCAAAAATTTTTCTCAACTTCGGCATTGGTGGAGGGGGGTGTATCAGAGTTTCCATGGACAAAGATTTGGAGATGTGGGGCCTGGCCCAAGGTAGCTTTTTTTGTTTGGTGCTTGGTGCATGGGAAAACTCTCACGATTGAAAACTTAAGGATGAAGGGAATCGTACTGGTGAATCAAGATTGCCTTTGCAAAAAAGTGGAATTGATCACTTGTTCATGGATTGTTCATGGGTGGAGGAACTTTGGAACCTCGCTTTATCCCGATTGACAGTAGGTTGGGTTTTCCGAAGGAAGGTGCAATTTTGTTTGGACTGTTGGTGGGGTGCCAGAATGCCAAAGCATACAAACCTTTTTGTTTTTTTTGGTTGATTTGGGTGGAGAGAAATAGGAGATGCTCTTTGTTTCCTTTGTATAGGCTGATAAGTTGCCTTTTGTCTTCTTTATAAAGGTGATAAAGAGACAGAGTTTTTCACGTTTTTTAATTTTGTAGATGGCCTCGAATTGTAATTGACCTTTGGGTAGCTGTTGCATCTTATTGGTGCTTTTTTAATAAATTTTGATTATTTATCAAAAAATTAAATTTTTTCAACTTTTGTACAGTTAGACAGGCTAGAGAATGAAACAGTCAAGTGGTGTCGAGAAATCCTAAGGAACAGCCCATCTGCAATCAGAGTGCTGAAATCTGCTCTTAATGCTGTTGATGATGGGCATGCTGGACTCCAGGTATCTCCAATTCCAACTTTGTTAATGATATCATGGCAACCTGTTACAGTCAAATGGCTGCAGTTGCGGACTTCACTGGCGCAATAATGATATCTACTGTAAATTAGTCCTCTATTGCAGCAGTTTGTTCTTTTTTTTTTTTTTAACATCAATATTTTATACCCTCTTGGTTCTATTTATTTTATTTCATTCGTTTCATTTTCTTTTGCAGGAACTTGCTGGAGATGCTACTCTTTTATTTTATGGAACGGAGGAAGGTAAGGAGGGGAAGACAGCATTTATGGAACACAGACGCCCAGATTTCTCAAAATTTCCAAGACGACCTTAATGCTGTGTCATTTCGTTTTTGCGACTTCCTAAATTTTGTGGTCATGGTGATTAGGTGCTTGTGTTTTATCACTCTGAATCTCAAATCTGTAGTATTGGTTAAGATAATAAAGAGGGATTAATTCCTTCTTGCAGTTCTACTGTAATCTCAATTTGTTCCTTTCCTGAGGAGGAGAACCTCCAGTTATTTTTAGTAATAAAGGTTCATTCTAATGATTCTGTTTCTCAGTTGATAGTTTTCCAAGAGTTCTCTCTCTCTCTCTCTCTCTCTCTCTCTCTCTCTCTCTCTCTCTCTCTCTCTCTCATTTAAGTTTTTTTTTTTTAATATATTTTTTTAATTTAAATGACATAGCATGAAATGACAACTTGGCAAGGCACTGCAGAAGGCCAAGACCATGATTCTGATATGGGAATCTACCTTTTCTTACTCTTCTTTGTGTTAAGTCTAGAACTGCAAAATTGTGCAGGTAATAAAACAACAAAACAACTGCAACACCTAAACCCCTATTTCTCCCTAGTGAGCCGAAGACCGCAAGGAGGGTATTGAAGGGATAGCTACCCAACCCTTATGCTCCAACACTTACCCTTTCTATTCTGGTCGTTTCCTAGAATCCAATTGTTGGGATTTTTGGGCTTCAAGAAACAATTGCATAAAGGCACAACACAAGCAATTAACGTAGTTCGACTAATTTGCCTACATGTACATAGAGAAATCCAGGATTTCACTACATTGCTGAACAATTTCCAGAAGAGGATCACACACTTTAGACGCTGCTCTTTGTTCTCACCGGCTCTATCTTACCGTCGCTACAACTCACTCATACAAAAACAAAATACAACATTTGTGTTTTATTCACTGCCCAGCCACACACCCTTGTGTTGCATCATTTGTTTCACTTTGCAAACTGTATCATTGCTACCAGATCATTGTCTGACACTAGCAACTCTAAGGCTTGGTTTGGAAAGTTAAAAAAAATTAGTTTTTTTTTTTTTTTTTTTTTTTTTTTTTTTTTTTTTTTTTATGCAGGAATATAAAAAGGTTAGTTTTTTAAGTAGTTATTTACAAAAAAAAAAAAAAAGTTAACGTTTTAATAACTAACATTTTTGTTTTTTATTAATTTAACAATTTTGCCCTTCTTAATTTAAAAAAAAAAATAAAATATAATAAGATAAGTTTAGTCATTTTAAAAAAAAATAAAAAAAACTAAATAACTAGTAACTAAATAACCTTTTCCAAATGAAACCTAATTATCAACACTCTCCTTCAGCTTATTCAAAATCAATTCACTTTTCTGCTGTGCAACATCTATATTGGAGCCAAGACATAGGTTATGTTTAAAGTAATAATTCTTATAGTGAGACAAAAGAGTTGGTCACTTTTAAAAAATTTTGTTATTTTTTTTTTTTTAAATTTAAAACTTCAAACATATGACAACTTTTTGCACTTAGTTTTTGGTTCTTTTATTTTTTGCTTTGTACTTGGAAAATTTTATTAGTTTTTGGTTCTTTCATTCTTTGCTTTGTACTTGAAAATTTTCATTTCATGTGCCCCTCTCAATCAGTAATTTTTGTTTAACAATTTTTGTAGATTTGAATCGTATACTAATTATTATCATTAATTCTATAATTATAATTAAAAAAATCATTCACTCTATGCTTATAAATTTATAATTAATTTTTATTTGGCAATTTTTTAATTAGTAATGCAAATTTATTGTTAATTATTAGTTTCATTGGTATTTGTAAATTTTATTAAAAAAAAAAAAAAAAGATAAAAAATAAGCCGGGACCGGTAGGAACGAATTTCTCTATAATGGTCCGCCCCG
Organism: Pouteria glomerata; assembly: GCA_035590655.1. Lineage (NCBI taxonomy): Eukaryota > Viridiplantae > Streptophyta > Magnoliopsida > Ericales > Sapotaceae > Pouteria > Pouteria glomerata. The sequence goes on from JAVXUM010000001.1 coordinate 13,499,175, forward strand.
GACGACCCGATTGGAATCAGAGCCGGGTACACCTTCCATCCTTACTTCGGTTGCTGATCGCGGACCTACCTTGCAAGAGAAACTTGTCTTCGAAACCCCGTGTAACCCTAGTTATGGCCTGCCACGGCTATTGAGCCCTCAGAAACAGAGATGAGCAGTAACGAGTTTCGGTTCTTCTTGTCGTGTGATATCAACCTTCCAGTCACTTTCCGAGTCGAGAGACTAGAAGGAAACTTGCCTGCTGCTAAGCCTCCTAATTTGGGTAACTTCTTTTACTCTCATTCAAATTTTATTATATGCGTTTACAATCACACAATCGGACTGTCTCATTGAGCAACTTAATTTAGGGTTTGAATGATTTATGAGTTGCCTTTGATACGAGGCATAGGCACTGTCATAGATCAGCAATCTATCTCTGGGTGAAGCTTTTTTTTTTTTTTTTAATCTAATTTAATTTTATATTTAGCATCAATGTAAATGGTTCAGGCGCAAATTACCCATTTGTTAATGAGATGGTTCAGGCGCAAATTACCCATTTGTTAATGAGATTCATTTCCTTCATATCTCTGGGTGATATTAATTATCACATTTTCGGTTATTCGAATTCACAATTGTGTTTAATTTATTGCTCCAGCTGAAGTTGATTTTAGTACAGAGGAAAGAAGACCAGAGCTTTTTGTTGAGTGCGCATTGTATATTGATGGTGCGCCGTTCGGGCTTCCCATGAGGACAAGGTTTTGCTACATGCTCTAATTGTAACGTTCTTGTAATTTGGTTGGGCAAATGTAAATACATATTTCTCTCACATTGTGTATTGTAAGTTGGAAAATGCTAAGCATGGTGCATCACCCAATGGGAACCGCACACATGCCATATTGCATTGCCCCTTGTAACTTAGTATTTATCTACATTACTCTGTATCCCCTACCTCCACCTCAACCACTTTCTTTGTTCTTTGCACGGTTACCTTTTGCTGAGGCATTCCAGCATCAATTTTTTGCACTACTAAAAATTACACAAAAATATGTTGTCGGGTAAAACCTATACTCGTGATGTAGCTGATTTAAAGTTTAACTGTTTTCCCTGTTTATTTTCCCGTTTACATGCCAGGTTAGAGTCAACTGGTCCGACATATTGCTGGAACGAACTCATTACTTTGAGTACAAAATATCGAGATTTAACAGCCAACTCACAACTTGCATTAACTGTAAGTTATCAATTTCTCTTTATATGCTCCTCATGTACTTTTTCTTCCACAGTATCATTTATATATATATATATATATGCTAAAATGCTTATGTGTGAGTGCACGTGTTTGGCACTCTGAAAAAGAAAAAGGTTAGTTTGGCCACTTGTGATGAGAAAATAAGTCAATCAAGTTTTACATCTCACTAATATTTTAAGCATTTATGTGGGATAGTAACCAATAGTCTAACAACACCATGTTAAGGTAACATTAAGTAAGCATGCACTTTTGGGTTCTTGGCCTCTTAGCTTTTTGTAAAATGACTAAAATTACCGTCCTACAACAATGCTTCTCTTAAATCATGGAGGGCAAATATGTCAAATGAACAAAAAAGTTAAAAAAAGCTCTAATTTTTTCTTCACAAACCAAGCCTAATTAGCATAATATTCATTATTGGGCCAATTTCTTAACAATTTAAGCTTTTGGGATTATTGGTGACTTGACACGGTATTAGAGTTTTGGTTTTAGGAGTCCTGCATCTAAGTCTTGTTTTCACATTCCTTGTCCGTTTATTCTTGTGCACTTTATTCTATTTCAGTTGGTGCAACTGTTTGGTTTGACTTACCTGTTTCTTCACTCCATTGTAAGCTGGGAATATTGACGCAGAACTGAATAAAGTAGTTTCAATATCATTCAAGCTAGACAAAAAGTCTCTTAGATATATTTCTAGCAGAATGTGAAACCTCAAAAAGGGACATTGTAATCTACAAGAAAATAGACCCTAAAAATATCTTATTTGAAATACAAAATAAATTTGCTATGCGGCTTCAAGTATTTGACCTGAACAATCCTAACCCTAATGATTGAAAATAGAAAACTGTAAGAATCTTGAAAATTGGCAAATTGAGACTTTCGCTGAATCCAATAACATTCGACTCCTAATCAACATTGAATGATAGGAATTAATTCTGGATTTTGTTTAAGCGACCTATTACCAAAAAAAAGTACCTAAATCCCACTATGATATATATATTTTTTCAAATTAATTTCTATCCTTATTCACTTGACTGGTTGAACTCTGGTCACTTTCAGGGCATGAGCTGAGAAAGTTTTCCTTTATATCATAAATTGTTTGGTGTCCGTCCTTCACGACTCTAAACAACCATATCCGTTGTTTTTCAGTAGGCTGCTTTAGATATAATGATTTTCCCGGAACTGCAGGTTTGGGATGTTTCATGTGGGAAAAGTGAGGGTTTGATTGGTGGGGCTACCATTAGTCTCTTTAATGCGAAAAAGCAACTCAAAACAGGAAGGCATAAACTCAGGCTTTGGCTTGGAAAGGAGGCAGATGGATCAATTCGTACAACTACTCCTGGAAAGGTTCTATCAATTACTTTTAATACTTCTATGTTTTTTATATAACTTTTTATCAATGCTTTGATTCTAGTCATCTGTTCACGACAATTTAATAGGTTCCTAAGGAGGAACGAGGGGAGTTGGAGCGTTTGGAAAAGCTTGTAAATAAGTATGAAAGGGAACAGATTCAACGAGTTGATTGGCTGGACCGCCTTGCATTTAAAGCTATGGAGAAAATCAAGGAACAAGAAAATGGTAGACATGGAAGTTGCTTATGCCTTGTGGTTGAGTTCGGCAGCTTTGAACATCGAGTTGTTTTTCAGGTAGGATTTTCAGTTGCAGGGGTGAAGTTATTCATTGTCTGCTTCCAACTTTCTCTGTTGAGGCACTGCAAATTGTCTGTCCTGCTGGTTTTAAGCTCTATCTAAACTTTGATTTTGTATTCTACTTAATGCTCTTGGATATCGTAAAATGATAGTTTTTTATTTATGTATATGTATTTTTGCTATGCTGGGAAGTTAAAGTTAATTTTGTAATGTATATATTACTCTGATTGGTTTCTTGTGTCTTTTTCATGCTTTACTCATTGGTTACTTATGTCTTGTTGGACATGTAGGAGTCGGGAGCAAATTTCCTTATATCATCTCCTATAACTACAAGCAATGAATTGGTTACCGTGTGGGACCCAGAGGTGGGTAAAATAAATCCCTCTGAGCACAAGCAACTAAAGCTTGCAAGGAGTTTAACCCGTGGCATCATTGACAGGGATCTTAAACCAAGCTCTAGTGAAAGGAAGTAAGTCTGAAATCCATTAGCCAACAGCTCAAACATTTCCTTTTAACTTTATTTGGAAAAAAAAAAGTTTTGATTGTTTTATTTCTTTTTTAGTAATGAGTTTCTTTGTAATATTGTGTTGACTAAAGTGTGGCTACTGAATAATTGATATATATCACTTGAGTGAACACATTACCAAGTTTGTAAAAAAATGGGATGCTTTAGGGAAGGAACAAAAATCATCTGATTTCAAATCCTTTGGATGAACTCGTATTCTGTTTGTGCTAAAGTAGATGTCCACCTACCAAAAGAAAATGATTTTGGGGGGGCGGGGTGTTTGGTTGGGGGGAGCAAAAAAAAGGGAGGAAAAAACCAACTAGAAAACAAGGATGTTAATTAGTGGGGCAAAGGTTATCTAGAATTATTCTAAATGACAAAAACGACTGTATGTTGGCCAGAGAAGACATAGAGGATATTTTTGAAATAAAGTTGTTTTCTAAGGGTAAGGTGATAAAATTTGTGGGGATAATTTTGCAAAAAACCAAAATCATTTTAACCTAAATAATGTGCTGTCCCTGTACATGTGCACCTTGCTGGGGGCCACGGGTGCACTATTGGGCAAAGTAATGGGGAGTTTTTTTTTTTTTTTTTTTTCTGTTTCATCTTGAAAACAATGGGGATCTAAGTGTATTATTCAGGTGAGTTAGGTTAATTGCTCCTGCTGAGTCCCATGTGGGTCCGCTCCTCCCTCCTTGGGCAATGGAGGTTATGTTAAGATGCCTCTTTCTTGGTTATTAGGTCAATACAGAGAATATTGAAATACCCTCCAACAAGGATTTTAAGTGGAGATGAAAGGCAGTTCTTGTGGAAATTTCGTTTTTCATTAATGTCAGAGAAAAGGGCTCTCACAAAGTTTCTAAGGTGTGTTGAATGGAGTGATGTTCAGGTCAGTATATTTTTTTGTTCTTATCTTCTTCCTTTTAGTTCATTATCATATTAAATTTCATGTGAATGTTGGTCTGCTGGCTGCTTACTGATGTAAGACTTAGTTTCTATCTGTTTAATCTATTCACTTCCCTTACAAAGAAACCTTCAGTTTCATCGGCTGGCATTTTTTTTAAAAACTAGTTTTCAATAAATTTGGTTAACTTGTCGATGTGTGCTAAATGTGCAAGAACAGGGGGATAAAAGCTACATTGCATATTTTGTTCTGATTTTTTCCCTTCATTTATTTGTATAGTTTTTTTTAATTTTATGAACCAACACTTCTCCTTCCCATAAATCCGTGTGAGAAGCCATGGCTTAGTTGCTGTTTGTTATCTAGTTGATGCTGTATAGCTTGTGATCGAACATGGAGATAACTAAGGGGAACCTGGAGGCAATTTCTCATTGACTAAAGAAGTTCCCTTGAAGGGCTTGAAGCAAACTTGCATGTGATCTGGTAGAAGTCTTGTATGCTCATTCTGAGCTATTGCAGCATTGTATTTAAGTTCATAGTTTTGTTTCCTAATGGCACCTTTCTTTTTCACATTGGCAGTTCCACTTCTGTTGATTTCTTTGCTTTCCATTGCTTTTGTCAATTTGCATATTATATATTCTATCTTGGCTTAAACAGACAACCAACTCATTTCTATCAATTATTGCATGAATTTGTCTGCTTTCTTTAATTAATAGCTGTAGCTGTGAAGTGGTGAATGCATCTTGGAGTTCCATTTTGATGTTTATTATATCTTTCCTAGCTCTAGTTTCTTTCATCAATATTAAACAAGATGTCAATCAACACTGAGGTTCCCATGCTTATTTGTTTACAGGAAGCAAAGCAAGCAATAGAATTGATGGGAAGTTGGGAAACAATCGATGTATGTGATGCACTGGAGCTTCTATCCCCTCTGTTTGAAAGAGAAGAGGTCAGTATCACATGTATATGCTTGCATGTGTCATCTGAGGATTGACTGATTTGTAGTCTCAAAATAATTGAGCTATAACTGATATCGGGGAATAAATAAAGTCAGCAGTGATTCTTCATATACGCAAAGGTGAACAGCAGTATTCTCTTTGGCGTCAAAAGTCAAAGACAATAAGGATAAATATGTCTTGTCAGTTCCTGCATTTGAGTTATGCCATTTCCTAGGCAAAGACAATGCTTTTATAGACTGCTTATTGCTGTAGAGATGAGTCAAGCTCTTAGACATGTCACATGGGACTTCTTTCGAAAGCCACACAAAGATGCTCGCTCTTTTGAAAATTCTCAACAAGTTCTGTTCAATAGTTTCCATAGTCACAATTTTCTCTCGGTTACCCCGGTATACAGAATTATCGAGACTGCACTTGTCCATAAGAACTCAGGGAGAAAGAAAACCTCCTTGTAGTCACTTTTTAGCTATGCATCGTCATTATAGTTTTCGCATCTGGTACATTAAGGCAGTTCCCTTCCCCTTTTTTGATCTCTAGTTGGTTCCAGAGTTGCTTCTTTCTGTCAATCTCCTCTCAGAAAATTTTAGAACCCTTTTAACTGAAAGAAATTGATTCTTAAACTTCATTATCAAAAACAATAACTGATAGCTATTATTTACTCCATTGCTTATTGTGTCAGACCAAATATATTGCATATTTTCATGTCTTCAATCCCATTCCTTGAGGAATCCCACTAGTCCTCCAGACTCTAGCCCCTCAGTTAATCTTGTGGATAATTTGTACATACCATTTTTGGACTCTTAATGTGGCCTCTTAACAGGTTCGTGCCTATGCTGTTAGTGTTCTGGAAAGAGCTGATGATGAAGAGCTTCAATGTTATCTACTTCAACTAGTTCAAGCTCTTCGGTTTGAGCGCTCCGATAAATCTTGCCTTTCTCAGTTCCTTGTGCAACGCTGTATGCCTAGCTTTACCTACATCAAATAATTTTTAGAAATTTTATATTGTTTTGCAGCTAAATGACTGATGTTTACTGGAAACTTCTTTGAACTTTGTCAGCATTACACAATATTGAGTTGGCTAGCTTTCTACGGTGGTATGTTGCAGTTGAACTTCACGATCCTGCATATGCAAAACGATATTATTGTACCTATGAGATTCTACAGGAAAATATGATGAAGGTATGGGATCCCTATTTTCCACTACCTCATGAATTATGTAAACAATTTTGTTTATCAATTGATGCCTTGAATTATGTTAGAACTATCATGAGATATAATTTTATATTTTTTATTTTTTGTCTGCCTTAGTTTGAACAAAACTTTGCTTCTGCTATGAAATACTATTTATTTGTTTTTTTTTTTTTTTTTTTTTTTTTTTTTTTTTTTTTTTTTTATCTTGCTTCACTGCAAAAATACGGCGTTTGTATTCCATATGCCTAAAATAAGTGTCTTAGGAAGGACTTGGGAGCCGAGTTAAAGTGTAGAATGCATATATAATTTTGCAGGATGGATATAGTTGTAGAAACTTAATGCTGCATGGTAGAACCTATCGCTAGCTTGGTGCATTACTATGAGCATTACAGAAGGAATTTTTTATTTCTCCTGCTGATTTTACAGCAGTTATTAAAATATTATGTTAGGTGATTAGTACTGCATAGATAATTTTCTTCTCTTTCAGTGCATGGAGCAAAATAAATTGTGGGCTCTAATTGGTTGACAAGGCTCTAATTGGTCTCCTCTTGTCAACCATGGTAACTTCCATTAAAAAAACACACAGTAAGAATACCTAAACAAATGGGTTTAACACTCTTCCCCATGGGTTTGGGGGGTGGGGGTGGGGAAGAGAGATTAATACACAAGGAAAAAATGAAGTCCTTGAAATGATTGATTGAGGACTCCCTTGTAGTTCACAGTAATGTGTACTTTTTAACAGCTGGGGGCTGGCGTGAATGAAGATGAAGATGGATATAAGCTGTGGCAGAGTTTGGTGCGCCAGAAAGAATTGACTGCTCAGTTGTGTTCTATAATGAGAGATGTACGAAATGTACGTGGTGGAACCCAAAAGAAGATCGAAAAGCTTAGGCAGCTTCTTTCTGGTCTTCTTAGTGAGCTTACTTCCTTTGAAGAGGTATTTCTGGGATATGAAGTTCCCTTTCCATTGATTATTGCATTATAAGGAGTCTCTTTCTTATTTTGCTCGCTTTTCCAACACTTAGTGAATTCTTTACCATGCACTTGCTGTTATTGTCTTTGATTATGAATAACATTGAGCATGTTTGTCATTTACACTTTCAGCCGATACGATCACCTTTGAAACCAGGTGTCCTTATCACAGGAATCATTCCATCAGAATCATCAATTTTTAAAAGTGCATTGCATCCTCTGCGCCTGACTTTTCGGACAGCTAATGGTGGAAGCTGCAAAATCATATTTAAGAAAGGAGATGATCTTCGGCAAGACCAGTTGGTAGGTCTAGCAGTTTGTTCATTTGATTTAGGCCTTCACTCTCTCCTCTTTGGGGGTGGGGGTCCTGTGAAGGGTGATTGGCTGATATGTGGTTCCTGTAGGTTATTCAAATGGTGTCACTTATGGATCGCTTGCTTAAACTGGAGAATCTTGACCTACACTTGACTCCATACAGAGTACTAGCAACTGGACATGATGAAGGCATGATGGAATTTATACCATCTAGTTCTTTAGCACAGGTAGACGGTACTTTTATGACAGTGAAAGTGAGTCATGGATTTGCCATTTGCAAAGGTTCTGGTTGATAATTGAGTTGCAAAGCTGATTGAGCTTTTCAATGCTTTATTTGGTTAACATGCATGTAGTCCTTCATAACATCAATTACTGTTATTT
>JAVXUM010000001.1:13563388-13580094 GCA_035590655.1 Pouteria glomerata
GATCTTCACTTTCTTTTTTTTTTTTTTTCTTTTGGGTGGTGTGAGACATTACATAGTACGTCTAGTTTCTCAGAATACCTAATGTTTTCAGTATGTATATCTACAGGCAAAGAAATGTGTTGGTTTGGTTTGGAACTAAAGCTAAAAAATTCTTTGTTCTATAATATTGGAATTTTTATCACCTATATTGCTCACATTCGGGAATGAGTGTCGGACTCGAATACGTATCTAAATGTTAAATTTGCCTATTAACTATATTTTAGAATACAAAGACTCATCTAAAAAAATATCTAAATTTTAGATATGAATATAGAGACATGACACAAAAATAATATTATGTATATATTATATATATATATAAGTGTAATTTATATACAAATAAAAAGGAAATGAATATATTTTTTTTAGTGCTGAATAATATTGTATCATAAATAAATGATAATAATTAAAATAAAAGCGAACTTATAAATAAAAATTCATTGATGAAGTAAATTAGAAAAACTGATTTGGTATTTTTATCTTTTTATATTATGAAAGACCAGAACAGTTTGGAGTCGCGTGTCATCTAAAAAATTTCTTAAATCAGTATTTATCTCTTCTAAAATCAAATATGTCTGAAAAAAAATTTCACCGCTTCTGATGCAAATCTCACACTCATGTCCTGTTATGTCATGTCAGACATGGGCACGTCACCCTAAAGTGAAGAGTTGGGGTCATGACATTTGCTGAAAAACTCTAAAAATCTCTAAAAGTTTCTCTTACTGTACGCATTACGAACTCATAATTTATCTCATTTTATCTCACTCTTTATCACACCAAACACCCCCATAGTTGATCACCCTCTAGAATTGTTCAAGCCTTACAACTAATTTTAGGATGGGTGAAAAAGATTAATTGACTGCTTCATTTTTTTTTTTTTTTTTTTTTTTTTTTTTTTTCTCCTGGCCATTCATTAGAAAGCCAATGTTAATTGACCGGTGGACGTAGCAATATTGGTGAAAAAGGCTTCATTGGTTGTTAATGAGTGCATATCCCAGAATTGAACCATTCTGTTTAATTGTTAGAAAGTAGAGGAAAGGAAAATTGTCCAACAAATTTCAACCTCATGTATTGATGACAGTTTGAGCAGCTCAAAAAATCAGACTTTGACAAAGACCATTGGTTTATCAAATTTTTAGATCAATTAACTTGGATATTAGGAAAACTAATAAGATAAGCAATCCTAATGTTAGCAATTAAGAAAATGACCTTTTTTAGAATCTATAATGTGGAGCTCTTGTACACTGAATTATCTTTTTTACTCAAATAAAATGACTAAATTGGTTATCTTTCAAAATACATATATCCATCATTTTAGTTGTTTACTTGCATAGTATTGGTTTGGAATCAATGTAAATCGATAAAGTAATGTCAATATACAAAATTACTTAAGACTTTTTCTTCTTAGATTCTTTGTCAAGAGTTGTTTGTTTATTCTTGTTACAGATGTCGACAGTTATGTCATCAACGTACAGATTCTTAGCCAGCTTCCAAGTCAATACCACATGCCTAGGACAATTTTACCCACATGCATTGATTTGATGGGTTGATGACATGTATGCACAAACTTAAGCAGCAAATTTTAAGAAAAAAAGGTCGCAATTAATACAACTGTACAAGTACAGCCGTATATTTTGCTGAGTTTTATTATGGGCTTTATTGGAATGAAGGATTGTATCTGAAGTCACAAGTGCAAGAGTTTCTGCGCTTAGCGGAGCCCACATCGAGAATCTAGATTAGTCTTTGAAATTTCATCCACAAGCATCATCATTCTGACAGGGAGTGATCAAGAGCTTACTCAGTATACATACCTCAAGAATCATGACAAGTCTTCAGAAATTTTCATCCACAAGCTTTATCTTGATGGTGTGATCGAGGCTTACTCGGCAAAGCTCAAGTATCAAGACGAGGAACATGCCCCTCATATATGTATAGTAGTTTGTATAATATATTTAAAGAGTAGAACTAATTTAAAATTCAAGGTAGATCATGTACAAAACCATGTATATACTAAAAATTTAGTATTATAAGATTTGGAGAAGGTCAAATATATGCAATCTACCTTGTACATGGAAATAATTTAATTTCAAGGCTCCAACTCGTGACCCTTAGATCGCAATAGAACAACTTTATCTACTCCAAGGCCAGTTTCTCAATGCAAAACATTGGTATAACAAATTTACATGAAAAACTACTGATAACACACTTAAATTCGAGCTATCATGCATCACTGAAATTAAACAGCAACATTCTTCATCAAGCCTGATGAGATGACTCCGTGCAAGAAATAACAAAATATCCACACACAAAGGAAGGTTAAACAACTCAAGAACTAGCATCTAAAATGACATTTTTATTCTGATATTGCAATTAATTCGAAGCAGACTAAGATTACAGATGGTTAAAAACTCTGTTTACACATAAATCACTAGCCGAGAAGCACATACTCAATTACATACTTCTGACCAAAAAATAACTGCAAATAAAATGGAGTATCCCTAAGAACAGCAATAGAATCTGCAAATTAATCACTGGTGGGGGATTTCACAAGAGGAGGCAGCCTTCTATGCAATTGCTTTGTGTTTTTTCTGTGTAACGCCCATCTTTGTTTAATGTCAAGAATTTGATCCGCTTGGCATTCATCAGATATTGCTGCTGAAGTTTTTGCATCAGAATCGCCACGAATTCTGGCAGCTTCTGCGAGCAAATCAGTTATCAACATCTCAGTGGTCTTGGTTGTTATTCCCCTAAGATACCAGGAAATGGGAGGGGGTGGGACAAAAGCTGGTTGGATGATCTGTTCTAAGGTTACATTTGATCCAATTCTTCCTTTTCCTCCAGTACATGTGACATAGTCTGCCAGAGTTGTAGGGATGAAGGGGTGGCATGATTTTTCATCTACGAGCAAAGGTGCCACCTTCCAGCAGCCTTCAAATCTTTTCATAAAGCCTGTTTTCAGTTGCTTGAATTTCATCTGACGTATGGCCAACAGGTACCCAAAAAAAAAATTAAACAGTCACCTAGGACAATAAGCCTTATAGAAACATGGTTTATGAGGAAGATAGTAATTTTAGAAAGTCATGATGATGCCTTGCATAAATTGATTATGGTATTGACAACTTGATGCATGGCATCAAGAAGGCCACCATTTGTAAAATTGAGGAAAGTAGCATTTGAGCCAAGTATGTTTGTTACTAAATGCAATTATAATATTTTTCCATACCAGAGAACCTCAATGCTTAATGTGCATCCGTATAAGGGCAACTTGGGCCAGGATGAGTCAGGTTGATGCTCAGGAATCTAGATTCAACGCTAAACCAAATTGTGGGCCCAGTGAAATTACAATAAACACATTGAGTTGGGTTAATCAGGTATGGTATTCAAAGAGGCAAGCAGTGTAGAATGTTTCTTAAAAATTTCATCCATTCATCACAAGAAAAAAACTCAGAAACAATGAAAATTCCTAAAGTCAGAGACATAGTGAACATATATATATAGCAATGTGCTGATGAAATATATTTGTAAAGGAAAAAGAAAAGTGAAGGAAAATATTTGAAAGCAAAATGAAATGGAAGATGTAAAATTTATTTTATATTTTAGGTTGGGCCAGAAAAATGAAAAGAAAATAATTAGATAATTGTTAAAAAAAGAGATTCCGTGTTTGGTTAATTATAAAAAAATGTGTGTATAAATTAACTTTATTTTCTTTCAGTTTTCCTTTTCATTGACAAATCCTTAAACCAAACACAATGTTAGCTTTAAGAGAAGACAATTCCTCAATTGAATGTATAAGGGTAAGAAGAATCATTCGATCAATTGTTTACCCTCAAAAAATGTACAATGAACAGCACTTTCTTCACTTTTCAATGGAGAATCCTGAACCAACCATCAAGGTCAGGCTTGATTGACTGGCACCTTGCACCCTTAGAATAAACATATAAAACAGTTCTTCCACTACTAGCAATTTCACCCTAACAGCCTGGTGCTTTCAGTCAATGATCCTCATTCCCCCTACTCCTATTTATTGTTTTCAGAAGGAATTTGAATTCAGTTTGGAAAGAGATTAGGTATGCTGAACATATTTAGGGCCTTCAATTGAAAATAATAGTTGTCCTTACTGTGTGGTCTTCTCTGTTTTGATCTACCAAAACATGAACTGAGATAGTCCCTGACCACCAAAGAAACCTCCATAGAGCTGCTTGCTCCAATTCAACAACTTGCCTTAAACCTTCATCCACCAAGACTGTTCTGGATATTACTTCCTGATAGAGACATCAATCTCGTCAAATAAAAAATAGGACAACAATGCAATGCCACAACTCAGTACAAGAGAGAGCAATAGCAGAAACAGTAATGTGTGAAAATGTTTCCAACGCACTACCCTAGAGACACAGACATGTGACATCAATGACAAGCAGCATACTGCATATATAATATATTAGCCTCCATTCTTTTAAAGTGATACTAATAGAAAACTAAATCAATAATTACACGGAAGATTACCGCTCATTTTACCTTAATATTCTTGAAGACTCTTTTATTGTCAGGGTCTGTTACAATGTTGTACACGGCATCTGGAGGCAGGCCAACATCAACATTCACATTCAGGTTGCAAAGAGAACCCTTTGGCACAGTTACCTGCAAGGAGTACATAAGTTTCTACATCTTGAGATTTGAAGAACTTAATGACCTGATCAACAATAACTTTATTTGATAATCTCAGCAACAGAATAAAATAAGCTAAATTTTTACAGTGGCAAATGAACTTGAGCTTTTCATCCTCATTTCTAATTGGTTTATCTGAAGATGTTTAGTAATAACATTTGTCTAAGTGGATTATAATAACATCTTAGCAAATTTATCAAATTTGTTACAATCTGAACATAATTCATGAGGAAAGACAAAAATTAGTGATAGGTCTATGTGCTGACATATGAATCCAAAAAGTCCGATGAACAAGTTGAGACGTGACCAAGGATTTGATTAACCAAGCAAACTAGGAAAGTTAAAAAGAGTACATTGGTGTTTTTGTTCGGCTTTTAGCTTAAGCAGACAAACTTCCAACATATCTAAGGCAAATGACAACTTTAAACCAATCAAATCATCACTGGTACATTAACTACTAAAGTCTGTGAACCACTCCATATGCCCTGCTAAATCTTGTATAATTAAAATGCTTACTTTTATCTGTGGTGATTTATCAGTCCAAGTAGGATTTTCTTTCCAAGATTGCAATTGCTTCTCCAAATTCACCTCATAGGCAGTCAATGATCCTTTTTCCTTCCATAGGACAGAGTTTGCTGACTTCACTTCATCATCATCTTTTGCAGATCTCTTGAGATGTGACTGCGGCAACAGAAATGTATCCTTATAAAGTCTTAAAACAATAATGCATTAAGTAGTAATAAGTTTCAGAACAGATTACCTTAAGAGACTTTTGAATTCTCTCATGGAGCTGTGTTATAAATCTAGGAATTCCAGGAACAATTTGACTACAACATTCATCGCTCTCTTTCCTTTGGATATGTATGCCTCCTTTAGCCATTCCCATCTCATCCATCAAAGCCTGGAAAGAGTTCAAAATGCAAAGGCCAGCACCTGCAATTTTTAATTTTATGGGCTATTCAGAATCTCATTTATAGCAGCATTTGTTCCATAATTAACAATTACCAAGCTAGACAATTCTTCAGACCGTTGCTTATTATTAGCAATTTATTGCAGAAGTTCTTTAGGTTCTTATCAAAGCTCCATTTCCCCTCAAAGAATAAATAGTTGTACAGGCACACAAAACAAAACAAATTAAACCTTAATAACTCCCATAGTAAATGGTAACTTGAACAAGTCTAACATTAAATTCTTGCAAAAGCAACCATCCCAAATCAAAATGGCATATTGCATCCCAACTCACAAAGGAGAGAAAAAGCCAACACAAGTATCCAAATCCAACCTCAAATAACTAGCAATAAGTATTACCCAGTACCATTTGAGCATCAAAATTTCCTAAAATCTACTAATCATCAGTAAAGAAGGCTTAGCCTGAACTTAATAATAAGCAGCACCCAGTTAGAACTATAAATAGAATGGAACAACAACATGAAGATAGACAAAATTACTGAATCCCAAAACTTGTAAACAAGAAAATCAGCAGCCAGAGTCCCAGGAAAATTCCCGAAAAGATAAAAATAAACGTATGAAAAGAATTACAGATAGATCTGCAAACAACATAAGCATATACCCATGTGACTTTTTGAACAATTTTCTAGCTGAGATTCGTAGAAAAGCACTCACCAGAGGGGTTTCAGAGAAGAATATTCCCACCCACTCGAGATTGCTGTGCGAATAGTCCAAATTTCCAATAGAAAATCTGCCTTTAATTGGGTTTAATCTCTTTCTGCTTCTTTCTCTATAGGGTTCGGTGGAGGCAGCAGTAGCGCTTGATATATACTCTTCTACCGTTCTACGCGACACGGCGGGTTAGTTAACGCCTTCAGATTTTACAAAGAAATTGAAATTGAAATTTGAACAAAAAAGAAATTGAAATTTGAACAAAGAAGAAAATATTGGTAATGAATAACAAAAAAATTAAACACTAAAAATTTGATTTTTTTTTTGAGAAAAATAAATAAATAAGCCTTCAATTTAGTGAGTTGCTTACAATCCCAGAATTTTGTAAAAATTAGTTGTTAAAAAAGTGTTTAATTACAAAACAGCTTATATGTAATTAACGTTATCTTCTCTTTCTTTTAAATTAAATTATTAACTTAGAATTTTATTTGATAATTTTTCATTAAAATACTTACTTTTATCTATGGTGATTTATTCTTAACAAACAAAACTATAAATTTGAGTAAATTATACGTGCCTCTCCCTTAATATTTAGGTATACATTTATCATCCCCAACTTTTAAAAATAATGTAATTATCTTATTTATTTTAAAATATTATTAAATTCTTTCTATCTATCAATCGTAAAGACTAAACAGAAAATGTAAAAGTAATCAAAAATTTAAGTTTTTTTTTTTTTTTTTTACCTTCCTTCTCACATATTCCTCATTTTCTTTACAAAAAAAAAGAAAAATTCAAAAGCTGAAATTAGAGTAAATTTAATTTCTTCTGCCCTCACTTGCAATTTTCTTCAAAATTTAACTCCATTTGATTTAGGTTGCTTGTCCTAACGGAAAATTGGATCCTAACCCAGCCAAATTAGCCAAATTACGAGATTATTTGGCTTACACATTACAAGATTATTTCAAAGGTTAAGTCATGCTCCTTACTTCTTCAACGTATAAAAACCTTTAATTATTTCCTATCATGTGAAAAAATGTAGAGCTAATATCGATTTGAAGTGTGGGAGCCGGAAAATTCACTCCACAATAGGTAGGTCAAAACATCAACCAGTCCGACAATACTTCTCTCAATCTTGAGACACCAAATCAGAAGCGCCATAAACATTTCTTACTTGAAGATCATACCCAAGTTCCAGCCATGGCAATTCACAACACATACAAAGTAGAATGAACTCCTATTTTGCATGGGATATCACACTAGACAGTTCCATGACCATATATATATATATATATAGATATGTATGTATATATAAGATTGACAGTGCTATGAATCTATACACGTGCTTTCTCATTTTCTATGGCAGACATCTCCCTCACAGGTCCATCCCTCACCCTTCACTACGAGGTCGTCCTTTGTTTTTTCATTTTTCTTGAGAGCACACTTTGGGTGGATACTGAAGTCACATGGATCACAGTGAAAAGACCAACCATGCCCCATCTCGTTACATGCATCGCATTCATATCCACGGAGACGAGTCAGTCTGAGCTCGTGCTTTGCGTGGAGTTGGTGTTTCACTTTCTCAGGCCACCCCTTCGCCATTTCCTCGAGCCGTTGCTCCAATTTCTTCAAGTGCTCTTCCGTGAAGGGATAGGCTTCTGCGCCGTGGATCTGTAAGAGCTGCCTGGCTTGTGTTGTGAGGGTCGTCCCACTAGGTCCGATGGCTACAACAGCAGGGATTCCTCTGATTTGGAACCTGCGTTGGAGGGATGCCTTTCTGTCATCGCCAAAAGGGAGGGCTAGCCATGGCATGCTTGCAAAGTAGTCGTCGAAGGACAATTGGTCGCGGTCACTTGAGATGAAAATCACTTCGAATGCACTGTCCTTGGCTTTAATCTCCTCGTATATTTCAATAAATTTGGGTAGAAAAGCGCGACATGGAGGACACCACTGCGCAGAGAAATAAAGGAGAATGTTCTTTCCAACAAGTTCAGATACTGGGACCTAATCAATAAGAAAAAGGGTAGTTTCACTAACAAGAGTTTCCATACCAAAAAAATAACTCCCATCTTCATCTTCCTAAAAAAAAGAAGTCAAATTGTCAATTACATTAAACTGTAGAAACTCCGAGTACATACCTTGGAGCCACTTTTTTCAATCACAAAATCTCTTTCACCAAAAACCAATACTGATTCCAAAGCATGTGCTTCAGGCTTGGCCTTATCAATCTCAGCAAGCTCCGCAAGCTTCTCAGGCGTAAAAGGGTATGCTTCAACACCATGTGCTTCAATAACTTCCACCACATTTGGATTTTGAGTCTTCCCATCTGGACCTATTATGACCACTCTTGGAAGGGCTCTAAGCTCAAAGTATTGGGCAAGTTTTTGACAGCTCTTGTTGTTGAAAGGCAATGCTAACCAGGGCATACCGTCAAAACCTTGTTTGAAATTCTCCTCTTCATCATCCAGACAGATCAACACAATCTCAAAATTCTCACCCTTTTCCTTGAGTTTCTTGTAAAACTCCACAAGTTTTGGGTTAAATTCAAGGCATCCTCTATGACCAGTAGCCGAGAAATACAGGCCAACCATCTTCCCTTCAAGCTCTGAAACAGGAATCTGATAACAAACACATTAAAGGCCATTATCATTATAACGATAATATTATGAATTGATAAGCTCTCAGACAAAAAGAAAGAAAACTATATCCAGAGAAGATATAGCAACTAATTGTATAAATAATACCTCAACTCCACTGTTTGAAATCACAAAATCGCGAGAGCTGGAAACCAAGATAGACCTCAATGATTGTTCCATCTTGGCAGCCTCTTCTCCTCCCAAAGCATTGATTCTTTCGGGTGTAAAAGGGTAACCCTTTGCACCATATTCTCGTATGATCCTAACCCCTTGATCACTTGAAACCTTCCCATTCCCATCAAAGATCACAAGATTAGGAATAGTCCTAACTTTAAACAATTGCCTAAGGCGCTTTGTTGTCTCAGGATCAGAAAATGGAATGGCAAGCCATGGCATTTTCCCAAAGTAAGCATCAAATGCTTCATCAGCCCTATCACTCGAGATAAACACAACTTCAAAGTCCCCTTTAGATGAGAGAGCTTCATAAACTTCCACCAGATTTGGGGTGAAACGGCGACAAGGACCGCACCACGACCCAGAAAAATATAAACCCACTATCTTTCCCACCAGATTACTAATTTTAACCTGAAAAGATCAAATTGGATTGACATTTTGCTGGTCTGTAAATCTGTATAGATATATGTATGCCTGTCAATATATACTATAAATTATCTATTTAATATCTCCCATTAATAGACAAAATCCAAAAAAAATCCTTTTGTATACAAAGATTACAAGCCTCAAATCACTCATTTCGTATGAAAAAATTCAGAGAAAAAGAAAATTGAAGTTCTATCCGTGTTTTGTACCTGGTCACCGTTGTTGCGGACGAGGAAGTCCCTTTCTGATGAGGAGAGAAGAGAGACAAGATCAATTGTGTTGTTGCTGGCCATAGCTTCTTCCACCCAGATTTTCTCGTATCGGATTGCTTGATGCTGTTGCATCTATGTTATTCCGATGCCTTTTCGCCGTTGCTGTCTCTGTCGGATTCGATCTTTCTTGCACACATATATACAGAGTTGTTGATAGAGGGAGGAAAGAAGACCGTTTGAGCGGTCAACATGGACAAGCGAGAATCGCCCCGCCGTGAATCAGTCACGTTGGCTTCTTATCCGTCGTTAATAATAGTTTAAGCATTTTAAAGATCGCAGCTTTTTCAATTTTCTTGTGCTTTTTGTCGCAAGGATTGGTTTGGTGGTGTGCTTCCTAAACCAAAATCGGGCGTGATGCTAAAATGACATCACAACCAAGTGCTCACCACCAATTAAAATAAAAATATATTTTTTACTCGCCAATTTTTCCTAACATATTTTTCAAATATAATAAAAAATAGTTTTTTATTTTATAAATTCTTTATTTAACAATACATTGTATTAGTTTTTCTAAATTATTTACTGTAATATTTTTATATATTAATTTTGTAAAAAAGTTCAAATTTATGGGCGAGAGAATTAAAAAAAAAAAGGTGTAAAAGAAATTGTCCCAACCAATGCCAGTGTGAATAACAATGGGTAAAAATAAACAACTCTAAATCAAGTGTGACAAGAGAAATAATATCGCGAATATATATAATTATGTGAACAATAAATTTACGTAAAAAAAATTAGAAAGATAAAAAATTAGGATAATTCTATTTGAATTTTTTTAATGAAATTTTTTATTAAAAGGATTTTGAAGTATATTATTCACATTTTTAACAAAAATTAAATGTACAAAACTGAATAAAAAGTAGAAAAGCTATTTAGATACAAAATAACCGGTAATAACAATTTTTATATTTTCTTCAAACATTTTTTTATAATTTTTAATTAAAAATTAATAACACATCTAAATCTCCCGGAAATAAAAAATAAAAAACATTAAAAACGTTGCTTTCGAACATGGCCTTAGGTGCTAAGTAAGCTCCCACGAAATCTTCATTTTTCACGTGGCTTTCGTTTTGTGTGATTAATAAGTTTTACCCACTCCTGCGTCTAGCTTGTCGCCCACTGGCTAATCTAATTTTGTGCTATTAGCGCCAATAAAAAAAAAATATTAAATTTTATCAAAATTTAATTTTTTTTTATTTTTTAATTAATTTTTAATACATACTATCTTTATGTCAAATCAATTATACTTTTATGATACTTTTTGTCGAACTTTTTTCTCACAAACAATCCCTAAAAAAATTATATTGACTTATTTAAGAAATACTAAAAATATTGGAGCATGCTCTAGCTGTTGATTCCTATTGAATTTTGAAGAAACCTATGATTATGAGTACGTTCGTAGTAACCAAAAAAAGTTAATAAAAATTATAATCTAGTAATTTATATAATGAAATAAAAAATTAAATTTTTTTTATAAAAATTTTAGTATTTTTTAATAAATAATGTATTTAGAGTAATAAAAAGTAATATAAAAGGAAATAAAGTAAAATAAATTATAAATTCATAATTCGTGCAATGATATAAATTTTAATTTTTTTTTTTTTATTTTTTGACAAACTAAATCGTGTCAAAATTTATTAATCCAAATCAAATTTATATATATTCTAGTATTTATCTATATCAAAAATACGAAAATTAAAATAATTAACAGTTATTAATTTAATTTATATAACATCTACTATATAAATATGAAATTAATAACTTAATTTGTTATGTGCATCCATCATAGATGACAGTTTCTTTCTTGCATAGACTTGTCAGAGTAACAGAAAAGGTATTTTCAAGTAATAATTACACAGAGAGAGGAAATAAAGAAAAATAAATACACTCCTTTCAACGTTTAAACTGGAATTACTTGCCAAAGCTTATTATAAAATAGAAGGAGCCACACCGATGAGAGTACTAAAATGATAAGGTTGAAACTGTCAAAGGGTTCACAAAAGACGTCCGTACTTAGGCTTTAAAGCAGACATCTCCATCACAAGTCCATCCTTCTCCGGGCTTTTTCCCCCCCTCCACATCCTCTTCAGCACCGCCTTTGCTTGCCGCATCTTCTTTCATAGCACACTTTGGATGCAGATCAAATTCACACTCGTCGCAGTGGAATGACCATAACTTTCCTGCTTCATCACAACCATCGCACAAATACTCCTCGTATCGTGTTAGAACGAGCTCATGTTCATGGAGTGAATGATTCACCTTCTCAGGCCAGCCCTTTGCCATCTCCTCATGCTGTGCCTCAACCTCTTTCAGTCGTTCCTCGGTGAAGGGATAAGCATCGGCTCCGTGATACATTATAAGCTCTCTAGCTTCTGTCGTCACAGTCTGGCCAGTTGGCCCGAAGGCGACTACCTTAGGAATTCCACGGACCTCAAAAGTGCGTTTTAAAGACGCCTGCCTCTCATCTCGGAAGGGAAGTGCTAGCCATGGCATCTTAGCAAAAAATTCCTCAAATGAGGCTTGGTCCCGGTCGTCAGAGATGAAAATCACTTCAAAGGCGTCGTCCTTCGCCTTAATTTGGTGATATGCTTTAACAAGCTTTGGTAGAAAAGCACGGCAGGGAAAGCACCAGTGCGCTGAGAAGTAAAGGAGGATATTTTTCCCAACAAGATCAGAAATAGGAACCTGAAAGGAGTTTCTTATCAGTGATGATCTGCTATAGCTTAAAAAAAAAAAATAATAATCATTGGCATTTTGTAACATCTGATGATCGAACTAAATTATACCTTGAGTCCATCTCTGCCAATTACAAAATTGTGATCTCCCGAGACCAAAATTGACTCCAATGTCTGCGATTCCCGTTTTGCCTTCGCTATCTCCTCAAGCTCAGCAAGCCTTGCTGGTGTAAAAGGGTATGCCTCGGTGCCATGTTCCTCAATGATCTCGACAACGTCAGGATGAAGTGTCTTCCCATCTGGAGCAATAATAACCAATGCAGGTATTGTTGAAAGCTCAAAGTACTGAGCCAGCTTTAAACAACCCTTGTCTTTGAAGGGCAGCGAGAACCAAGGCATCCCACTGATGCTTTGGTTGAAGGATTCTTCCTCGTCGTCAAGGGGTATCATAACAACCTCAAAATTCTCCCCCTTTGCCTTCAATTCCTCATAAACTCTAACGAGTTTTGGAGTAAACCAGAGACAATTGTCGTACGAATACAATGAAAAATACAGGCCTATGGTCTTCCCTTCGAGCTCAGAGACCGGCACTTTCTGTATATATATAACAATAAGCAAAGAATAGATTCAGTATAAAGCAGAAGCTTAAGGATAAATTATAATAACAAGTTAAGGGAATTAAATTGCAAATGTTTCAATCTCAATAACTCACCTCCTTCCCATTTGTTGAGATCACAAAGTCACGGGAGCTTGAGACTAGGATAGATTTCAAGGATTGTTCCCTCCTAGCTGCCTCTTCCTGCCCTTTAATTTCTTTGATCCTTTCGGAGGTGAATGGATGCGCATCGACCCCATAATCCCTAATGATGTCAACTCCTTCCTTTGTCAAAACCTTCCCACTTTCGTCAAGGATTACAAGGTGAGGTATCCCCATCACCTTGAATAATTCATCCAAGCGATCGCGCTTGTCTGAATCAGAAAATGGGATGGCAAGCCATGGCATCTTCGAAAAGTACCCAGCAAATGACTGATCGTCTTCGTCGCAGGAGATGAATACAACCTCAAAATCGCCATCTGGGGCCAGTTCATTGTAAACTTCTACTAGATTTGGGGTGAATCGTCGACATGGGCCGCACCATGATGCTGAGAAATATAACCCGACCATTTTCCCCTTCAAGCTGGCAACTTTGACCTGCATCATTCAGAATTTATCATATTTATTTCTATATATTTTTGAACTTGGAATAATATAGGAACTCTGATATAATCATTTAAGCAATACATTTTTGTTAATACAAAAAATACCTACATACGTGACAGTTACCCGAACATTGTCGTGCTGATCAGTAAGAGAAGTATAAGTATCGATTTTTTACGCTCCCGACTAAAATGGCTGAGTCTCACAAATGAATGAATAAAGTACATAATAATAAACTTAATTTACTTATTACTTTCTTATTCATTTATTACATGTTTACTTAAGCTAGTTAGTTCCTTATCAAATATGTGACAGACAGAAATGATATTTGAACATTTTTTATATCCATATCACATCTACTAGCCTTACTTTCACCACGCACATTAAATGCTCAATTATGAGTATTAAATGCAATTATGCATTTGTGCAAATACGAAGTAAGTGGATAAGAAATAATGACTATCTTAAGTTACTTTTATAATAATTTATTCGCTCCCTCAGACTATAAATACAACACTCTAAAATTCAGGTAAGTTTACAATTGTCAATTAAATACTTATTAATTCTTTTATTATTTTTCTCAAACTTATTATATTTTATCATCAAAGGGTTTTTGGTTAGAGACCTCTACAACCATTTTCTTTAACTTCTTGTGTTCTACATGTCTATATTCTAGTTATCCGGTTAATGTGGTGATCCAATCTGATAGTATTTTTATTACTGAACAATTTTCTTCCGTTGAATGCAAATCCAGTTGATTCACTCCATCCCAAAATGGAAATAAATAAAATTATTAAGAGAGAATTTGGAAGAATTGGTCCAATTACTACACACTTAGACCAAACTCCTTTGCGTCTATTAATCCCAACATTTAAGATCAGCAAAAACTTTGACGTCAGGGTATTATTTACTGCCACCACTATCTACTCACAGACATACGTACACACGGCGACGAAGCAATTTTTAAGAAGTTACCACTGGCATATTTGGTGCATAATTCGAAGAGTAACCGGGGCCGGGTATGTAGAGTTGGTTCCTTCTTCCAAAAAACACACATACGCATCAATATAGCTAATCCAAAAACAACATAAACTTCTGTCAAAATAAACCAATTTCCATAAGGGTAAACCATACTTAGCAAATTTGTACTTTATCTTTTATCCCTAATCTCACTTGATCCGTTTTCTTTAAATCATCTCACTTTATTTTTAGTACTTTTAGTATGTGTTTGTATTGAGAATTCCGAGGTAGAAAAGAAAAAGGTAAAAAAAAATAAAAACGAAAAGAGAAAAGAATTATAAAATTTTAAATGCATAATTTTACTTGAATAGATTAAGGAGTGTTTGGGATGAACAAAAACACTGAAAATCTCTGAAAATTTTTAAAATTTATCTCACTGCACGTAATACGAACCTACAATTTATCTCATTTTATTTCATTTTTTATCACATCAATATAAATAAATAAAAATCATTTATCTATAAATAAATTTTCTAATATCTCAAATCTCATGTTTTCTTCATTTTTAGTTTTCATCACAAACCAAACATAAAGAATGATTTTGAGTACCTATTCTTTTTTTTTTTTTTTTTTCCTTTAACAAATCATTGAGTCAACCACAGCCTTAATTACTCCCACTTTGTCACATTATATCAAATTTATTGACAAAAAACACCACATAATTATTTTATACGATGGACACTATTATTTTCTATTTTTTTTTTTTAACCACAATTGATGGAAAGGATAAATCCAAACAATTTAATTTAATGATAATTAAGGAAAAGAAGAAAGTAAAACAATTTAAAACTACATATATAAATTGAAAGGATTTAAATTACCTCCTCAAATAGGATTGATTGTAAAAATACAAAAGTTATTAATTAGGTGTAATTTACTATTCTCTAAATACGCCAATCTAATTTTCATAACGTAATAGCAATGCATTATTTTTAATCTTTCCCAATTCCGGCAGATTTTCTACCAAACTCTGCCACAAAGAATCAACAACGCCAGTAAAATATACATATAAATGAACAACACCGGTAAAAATATACGTATATCATTATGTGATCTGTTGTGTTAGGGCTGGAAGTTGAAAAAGAGTCCGAAGGTCGCAGAAACTTGCGTTGGACGTTTAGAGCTGTAAAAAAGTTAAAAAAAAAAAAAAACAGAGAAGAAAAAAAGAAACAAAAGTTGTGTCGAAATGATGTAAGGTAATATGAAACAAAAGTTGTGTCGAAATGATGTAAGGTAATATGTAACAAAATTTAATTCGAGAAAGTTAAAAACTTTTGAAATAATTTTGAAAATTTTGGAAAAATTTTAGGATCCAAACAGCCGGTTTGAACTGCAATTGCTACCGTTAACGAATTGTTTAAAGCTTGTTTCTTCTTTTCATGGTAGAAAAATGAAGACAAAGGCCTCAGTTAATAACTGCGATAGAAGTACACATCTACACATACATAGCTGCATGAAAATAACAAATGATTTTACCTGATCGCCATTGTTACGAATGAGGAAGTCCCTCTCAGGGGAAGGAAGAAGAGACTGCAGATCATGCTTTTCGTCGCGATTGTTATGCTCTGCAACGCCATCGCCATGACACTCCATTAGTCCTCAACCCTCAATCTAATTAAATCTGACAGCTGAGACGAACACGATAAGTGAGATTATGGGCAGACCTTCGATTCTACTATATATATATGTGTGTATAGACCCTGACACTTTCTTCTCTTTTTTTCATTTCCTCCTTTTCATTTTTTTTTTTTTTTTTTTTTGGGTTGTGGAATTTTCTTAAGGACGAAGATATGCTTGGCGTCCGCGTATGGACAACGCTGGAAGAATCAAAACAAATTCGCTGACAACATATACCATATCCCTATTATGCTTGAGACAGCGCATGGCGTTCTATTGAGCCAGTGGATCCAGTACATTGGATAAATAGGTGAATGTAAAAAATTTTATATTAAATGAAGGGTAAAATAAAATTTTATAAATCTTT
>JAVXUM010000001.1:13595516-13611175 GCA_035590655.1 Pouteria glomerata
AGAGAGAGAGAGAGAGAGAGAGAGAGAGCGCAACAGCCGGATTGTACGTCCACAGATGTACAAAAGAACAGAGAGCAGTACCTGCAAATATTCCAGGTATCTCACTGCTATCATTTGCTGATCGTACTCTTCCAACCACGCGCATCTGCAGAAACTAACACACCAGAAAGCCGCTCCGTTCCACCTTCCATCGCGTGGATTGGAAACTCCTCCATCAAAACCAAACTTGGTTGCGTTCCCTCAGCATCACCATATTTTCTTCGTGACCAAACTATGTTGCAGTTACCTTTGGCTTTCCGTAAACCTTTTTAACCGTTGGATGGGATGGCAACCCGATTAATCCCTGTCTTAGCTCAACACATGCAACTTGGATATGCATATACATGTGTATTAAGGAGGAGAGAGAGAGAGAGAGAGAGAGAGAGGGAGGGAGGGGGGCTTAAGTAAGGAATAATTGTAGTTACTGTAGTATTTTAAAATGAAATTATTTTATTATTTTATTTAATGTTGTTTTATTTAAATTTTTATATTTAAATTTGAATTAATACATTTAAATATATATATTTAAGTATGAGTCACCATATTTAAACACAAAATTTAAATAAAACAATACCATTTAAATAAAAAATTATCAAAATAATGTTATTTTAGAATTGACTGTAATAACCGTAATACAGGCCCCAAGTCGGAGGTGGGGTGGGGAAAGTGGGGAAAGAGTATATTATATTTATTATATTCTTGTGAGTTCTGACACAGATTTGGTACCGAGTGAGTGGAGCCTTTAGAATAGTTGGTTAGCCTTGTCATCATCCGCAGGGGGGTTGTTTACATGCACAAAAGAAAACCCACAACCAAAACAGAGGCCACAGAGGCAAACGTTGAAGAGGGAGCAGACATGAAGGCACTGGAAAGATCACTGCAGTGGCTTAGACCCCTTGTTCTGTCCAAGACTTGGGATTACTGTGTTGTTTGGAAGTTAGGAGATGACCCTTCAAGGCACCAATCAAAAACCCATACTTTTTTTTTTTTTATTAGTTTCAATATGTTGATCTTTCTTTCTTTTGTATTATTGTGTAGGTTTATTGAGTGGGTTGGTTGCTGTTGTGGGGGTGCTCATGGTGACCTTAATGTCAAAGTGGAAGGAGAAGAGGAACATCAATCGCTTCCCCTATGCAGAGACACCTATCTTAAGCATCCTGCAAAGACCAAGACTTGTGGGACGCTCTCTCGTTTTACTTCTTCCATACCATTGTATTCTGGGTAACAACAAATCTATTTTCTTTTCTTGTTTCTGTATTGTCTTGTTCCATTAGTAGTGTTACAAGAGCAAGACTAAAAACACTAATGTTGTTCCAAAACCAGGATTCATGGGGAGGTAGTGATATCAACAGAACCAAAGTGGCTTAGCTGCACCGAACACTCCAATTCAAATCAATTTCACGTGGGTATTTGATTCTTTCTTTTTTTTTTTTTTTTTTTTTTGAAATCGACATGTCTATTTTGTCTTGTGTCATTGATTTTCAATTAAGGTTTACTATCTCTCAATTAGCAGCAGCAATTCAACTATACAAAAATTGGTGAAAATATAGTTGCGGTTTATTGAGAGAAACAACAGTGAAATCTCAATAGGTACCCAACGGTACGAGACATGTTGATTGATCTGAATCACTAAGTCCGTTCTGGGAAGCAATAGCAGATGCAGAGGAACAGAGGTCCTGTTGTTTGCAGACCAACTGCTTGTTTATCGTCCGGACTAAATGTTCTGATATAAAAAGTCCCTCATTAAGCATCTTAAAAACATTTTTCCAGCACAAATTATTGTTGGGGAGCTATTAAATTCCTACTGAATTCCTGCATCAAGGAGTTGGTTTGTCCAATCATACAAAGCATAACTTGAAATTTTAAAATTTTGTGCTTGCAGGAGTCAACTGGAACCCAAGTGTTAATACCGGTTGTTGGAGGTCTTATTGAGCTCTTTAGTGGAAAGCATGTAAGACCTGTTTTGCTATTGCTTTAACAAGTTTTAAATTCCCTAATTTCCCTGCTTGGTTTATAAGAACATGCAAGAAAATAAAGGACAATAAAGAAAAGATTGACCCACTTTGAGGTTGGTCTACCTCCCAAAAGAGAGAAGCTCTCAAGATTTGATTTCACAAAAATGAACTCCCTCTTTGCACTAATTTCCTATTTATGCATGTATTAAAACTTGTACATAACACTTCTTAACAAACTCTTACCTATTTTGGGTACATAACAAGAAGTGAATTAAATATTCTCAAATTAACAAAGAAATGATTTATTTATTGTTTTAGATCCCCAAAGATCAAAATATCATAGAGTTCATCACTGCTCAGTATAGCATCACAATGGAGCAAGAAGCCGCACGGAGCTATTCCAGTCTGAGCCTCAACCTACAATCCCTTGATCCATCGCATGGTGAATACTTGAACAATTGGCCTGCTCCCCTTCACCATGTAAAAGTTTTTCCTAGATTATCATTTCCTCCCACAATTTCCCAACCCAGTGACTATGATAGCATTGAAGGGCCACCCACTGGTTCCAATCCTTCAAATGAATACCCAACATTTAGTTCAGGATCTAATCTCGTGTCTCCAAATGTGTTGGTGAATGAATCAAAGCCCAACAATGATAGGAAATTTTCATCAGATCAAGGGTTTGGTTTTCCTTTGAGAGGTGCCAATTTGGTTGAGAATGATAATTTGAAGTCAAGGCAGAAGATAGGTAAGGAACAGTATTGTTCAAAGAATCTGGTTACAGAGAGAAACAGGAGGAACCGAATTAAAGATGGGCTCTATACTCTACGTTCCTTAGTTCCCAAAATTTCGAAGGTTAGCCTGAATAATTAATGTGCATATGTCAGTGTGATTTTGGGAGTACCTTAAATTGTTTCTTCTATTGGTCTCTCACAGATGGATAGAGCTGCAATTCTAGGAGATGCAATTGAATATATAGAGGAACTGCAGAAGGAGGTGAAGGAACTTCAGGATGAGCTCAAGGAAATGACAGAAGAGAAATGCGAAATAAAAATTGACAGGTTTGAGATCCCAGAATTGAGTGCATCTGAAGGCACCAGAAATTCAAGTCCTGAGCAAAACCAAGATACGACTAGTATTGATGGAAAGAAACAAATGAAGGTATGAAAGACCCTTGAAAATTCAATTTTAGACCTCTTTTCCAACCGAAGTTTGGTTAGTTATTGGAATTCATGGTGAAAGACATTTGTGAGAGTACATTTTTTTAAGCTTATGTAAGTGGTACTAATTGATGCTTCGTTTGCTTTTGTCTTGAATTTTGCTTTAGGTGCAAGTGGAAGTAAACCAGATTGGCACAAGAGATTTCTTGCTCCGATTCTTGTGCAAGCAGAAAAAGGGAGGGTTCATGAGGTTGATGGAGACTATGAATTCATCAGGATTCCAAGTAATTGATGCCAACGTTACCACACTCAATGGCAAGGTCTTGAACATTCTCAAGGTAGAGGTAAGATTGAAAACATGGATTCCTAAAATAGAATTTGGGAATTGAGCATTGTTAAACAACTCGGTTCCCATCATGCTCTTCATGGAACTAGGCTCAGTCCATTTTGTTTCACATAGGATGTTGAAGGAATTCTTGGTACAATTACATGAACACGGCCACAACCACCATGCCTATAAAAGTACAACTTGTAGAAAAAGTAAAAACCAAAATCTTTTCATATTGCAAATTTTTTCAAATCCTATGTGAAACATAAAGGACCAATTGAATTTCAGTGCATTCAAAACCCAATTGAATTTCAGTGCATTCAAAACCCAATTGAATTTCAGTGCATTCAAAACTATCTTTATTCCAAATACTGAAATGGAACTAATCTACAAGGTAAACAAAGTGGAGGTTCACCCAAAGCTTTTGGAAGATTCATTGATCAAGTTAACAATCCAACACATCTCATCAGTAGAACATGGTGATTCCACAAGAAGAAGAAACTGACACTAGCTTTAGCGAAATGGACAGTTGGTAGAAGACTAGAGAGGTCTGTGTGCTTGTAAGTTTGCAGTTGTTGTTACAGAAAAACTTTGACGAACTATTTTCTTTAGCATGTTTTTTTCTCTACTGATAACTGGTGCCTGGTTGGATTTGAAGATGATATGAAATAACGCATATTGCTAACTCTAGTGTACAGATATCATCCTGTTTACTCACAGGGAAGCAATGGAATTGAGCAAATTTGTTCTTTATTTAGTATTTTTTGATAGGTAGAGGTATTTTTTAAGGATTTGCTAATTTACCCTCCTGCACTGACGTTCAAGAGAAGTAAACATCTAATCCTTTGTGCATGAACATGAAACAATTGCAGTGAAGAAATTCCATTCCCAAAAATTCATATAGAATGACAGAAACTAGGAGACTTGAAGCTTGGCATTCAAATTAAATATGCCATTATCATTTGCAAGAATCTAGTTTTCACCCACCTTTTTTAGTTAGTGAGAGGAAAATTACATACTGTAATGGGAGAAAATAAGAATATTTTTTTATAATTAAATTATGGTAATATAATAAAATTAAAAAAATTAAATTATGGTAATATAATAAAATTACAATCCGTCCTTACAATTTTAAAATTATAGAGAGCTTCTTTAACTATTTAAATATTGTAGAAAAATAGGTTGATTCATTTTATTATTGCTTAAATAAAATAAAAATAACAAAGGTAAATAAAATTAAAAGAATTTAAGAGATTAATAAATCAAACCAATTTCTTACAAATAAATTTGGTAAAAAAAATAAAAAATAAAAATTTCTCGTGCAAATGATGAAAAAATTAATACCATAATTATATAATATTAGAACGAAACAGTGTTATCCAATTTATCTTTCTACTGTCAAATTAGATTTATAAATAATGTCTTGAGATACTTATAAGATCCAATGATATCTATGTAATTTGCTATAATTCAATGTTCAAAATTGAAAATTTTAGGGTTTATTGTGACATAATTAATTACTTTGTAATTGAATCATTATAAAAGTGTTTTCATGAATTAGATGTAATTGTTATTAGATAAATTGTGAAATAATTTGAGACACATATGAACCAGGAATTACTATGTAATACTTAATTCTTACTAAAAGTGATAATATTAGTAGAAAAATAAAAAATATATATATATTTGAAAATATGATAACTCTATGTAATTTTTAAATAGTTAAGGGAGATGTCTGCAAATTTATAATTGGTAACAAGATCTCTCTAATTTCTAAATGGTTAAGGAAGACACTTGTAATTTATATTAAAACATATAAAGGGTGAAATTGTCTTCTTTGTATAATATTTTAATGTTAAACCAAAAATTGATAGAATAGAACGATTATTCAAAATATTTATAAATAAAGGAGACTTTTGTAAATTTCAAATGATTGTGGAGGTTCTTGTAATTATGCTAATGTAGAAAAGAATTTAATGTAATGAGTAATTTTCACCTAGACCCTTTATGCTTTTTAGCAAATAGATTCGTTGTAGTTTGAATTTTGTATACCATCCCTTGCTATTAGAATTTTTCCGTAATAAGTCACTTTTAGATTATCAACCAATCTCCCTAGAATACCCTTGAAACAAATTCAATCAAATTATAGCATGTTATCTAAAATAGAAATGTGCATATTATTTTCATTTATAATTTCAAATGAAATTATAATATTTCTTTCATTATGTGTAGCAATCGAGAAAAATATATTTAAATCTTTAGGAGATTGATTTATAACTTAAAAGTTTTTTAGTCCAAAATATATATGTAATAATAGTATTTTCTTGAATCGGTTATTACTGGCTTTCTTAATTTTTTTTTTAACTTTTATAAATTTTTATTTAATATCTAAAGTGATACGTGTCGATATATGTCATAAAAATTGTTTGTTTTTTGTTGTGTCAAACATCCTAAAGAATTATTTAATTTTGTTTTATGTCAGAAGCTCAACATCACACTTGAGGACCTAAGCAGTTTTTTTTATCATGTGCTTTGAAAATGGAAATGGATCAGAATTGGTCAAACGTTGTTGACTTTTTTTTGGATAACCACATTGATTAACAATTTGTTATGGCCTCAACTTTTGGTACGAGGAAACCTGCAGTCGCTATTTGAGGGTGCGCATTGGGTGAAACTCACCCCATGGTCTTAATCAGCAAAGAACTATAGAGAGTAAACCAGCATAGGCAAGCTCTGTTTGACCGGCTCGGCTGAGGGGACTGTTGGAGCCCGCCACATAACGGAGAGTTGGCCCCCGAATGGAGATTCGAACTTGAAACCACTAGGTGGGCCAAAGCTCACATTGATTAACAATTTGTCATGGCCTCAACTTTTGTGATACAAAGATTGATTAAAGACAGCTAGAAATGCCAAAATTAGGTAGATTTTTTTATAGGCGTTTGAACGAATGATTTGTTATTTATTCTGTTAAGCGAGTAAGCCTGTAGCCGTTATTTAAGGGTGCGCTCTGAGTGAAACTCGTTCCTATGTTCTTAGCCGGTAAAGAATTACGGAGAGGTAAATCAGTTTAGGCAAGCCCCAGCTGACCGGCTCAATCGAGAAGGTCAAGGACAATTTTCATATTGAAAAATCAAACTTATGACGAAGGTCAACGGAATCTCTGCCACGACCAACTCAACTACTGCAAAGGGTATGATTTGTTATTTCTTTGTTGAGATTCTAGTCGAGCAAGGAAGCAGAGAACCAAATGAAAATGGTGGTGCAAATTGGGCAAATTTTCATCCGGACGACTGTCGGTTGGCTTATTTGTGACTTATTTTTTATCCGAATATATTAAAAATCAACCGTAAATGACAAACCCACGAATATTTTCTGAATTTCCTTTTTGTTTTTAAAATTACCTAAAGAATAATATTTTTTTTTTCTTTCCAAAAAAATACTATAAGCTAAGTAAATAAGTATTTTGATTGTTTAATTATAACAAGAAATGATTTCGTGGTATTCAATAGACTGCAATAGAATTTTGATTATTAATATCTTTGAGTTTGATTGTCTAAAATGAATTCGTTATTATTATGTGAATATAAATTTATTTAAGTTATATTTGGTACGTGATAACAAAATAGAATGGAATGAAATTTATTTTTGTTTTAACCTATTTTCATATTTGATATTAAAACATTAAATTGAAATATTATTCTTACATTAAGTGAAAAAAGCATTTTAGATGGAATATTCATTCCATTTCAACCTATGATTTAATCAAAAAAATGAATACAAATAACAAAACAACCAATTATTTTGTGATTACATATTTCTCTCAATTACTTTCTTGGTTTGTGAAATAACCATTTTACTGATCGTGTACATATTTTTAGTTTGAGTTTGAATTTAAATTATAAAATAACTAATTTATTTTTGCATCGATTTTTTGTCTAATGAAACGGACTGTGAGGGTGTGTAATACAGTTTTCTCATGAGTGTCATTCTCTCATATACTTTTGCTACAAGTGATAAATGGGTAAAGTTGTTTATCCCAAATGTTTTCCCTAAGAATCCTCATCTCCTCAAAAAAAGAGAAAATAATAATAATAATAATAATAATAATAATAATAATAATAATAAACTATATATTTTTACTAACTATATATATATAAATATAAAATTCATAACAAAAATAATTTAATATACAAATTATTAGATAGAACAATTTATGATTTTATGAGTTTTGATTGTTTAAATTTAAATTTATCTTAACTATATATTTGAAAAATATAATTAAATAATTAGATATCCTAGGTGAATTATCCAACACATATATTCTGCTGTTATATGCAAATACAATATTCATTTAATTTGAGAATGTTGATTCATTTGGGATAGCGAGCATGACTAAGGATTTGACTTGGTGTTGTTATTTGCCGTGAATTTTCATAATTTATTTATTTTTTTATTTATTTTCATGCACAAAATTAGTGGGTGAAGTTACCCTCCGTCGGCATGAACCTCTCCTAGAATTCTTGTATAATTTTGGCCTACATTTTTCCGAAGTTATCCATTGATTTATTCAAGTACGTGTATCATTTCTACAACGATAACGAAATTTTGACCATAGCATCTGACCGTGGGATAACAGTTTTTTTTTTTTTTTTTTTCCAACAATTAAATTTAATTACACTTGTTATTCTTTCTAGATGAGAGACGAGCTTAGCATATGTTGACACAAAAAATATCGTGACACGTGACAATCATTCAAAAGTGACACCTAATAGTTTTCAAAACAGAATGTGCCGAGCAAAAGAGTAAAGAATCTAACGTCTCCCTAGACACGAATACTAGGACCTACGCATAAATGACGCATTTAGTAATAAATCTAGTTCATTTATAATACTCTAGTTCATTTATAACTAAAGATCTTTGTCTTGTCACATTTTTCAATACACGTGATATAATGATGTGACACTTAGACACTCCACTTGTCTAAGTAAGTTTCCAAAGTTTATTATCTGCCTTACTATTATTTAATGCTACATAACTTGCATTAAATAAAAAGTAAATTAATACTTGTGCTAGACAGTCAAATTGAGAAGGAATAATTACCTTTTTATGGAATAATATTATTTTATTTATATTTTCCTTATTATAAATATGACACTTAATCAATAATCTAGGTACACTCACTATTACTCACTAAATTCACTACTCTTTTATGTTCAATTTAAAAAAGGGCAACTTAAGTATCGGAGAGGTGGTGATCAGAAGCTCTCCCTAGCCCATCCTTCTGATTTGCTTTGTCTTACAGATCGAAATTCACTTCCTTTCAATGGACGTGGTGAGCACACTCTGTGGTAATTTTTGCTGCCGAACATTTAGCGTCCACTGTGGGGCTCATTTTCTTCGTTTCCCATATCTCTTAATAAAAACTTTACTGATTTTTTGTTAGTTTTTGGAGTAAAAAAAATGGCAACTGGCAAGAATGCAACGCCTCCACAATCCCCACGTACAGGTGAAGAGACTATACCATCCAAGTAAAGGGGAAGTTCATTGGTCATACGTACCCCTGGCTTGGAACCAAGCAGGAGGCGTAGATTAGAAGATCCTGAAGCCACCAAAAGGAGGAAGGAGATTGAAGCATTGGTCAGTGAAAAACAGCTTGAGCTGAAAGGACTATTATTGCAATTGAGCCAGAAGAAGGAAAGATAGTAGCTCAGAGAGATTCCTTTGAGTCACTTTATGACATGGAAGAAAGCTTTGATTCATTATGTGAAGAGGAGGAAGAATAGGACGAAGAAGTGGAAGAAATCCTAGACGAAAGGCAGACTCAAGTGAAAAGTGAACATCCAACAACTTAAGCTGAAATAGGAGGCTTTAGACCCGCCGAAGCACTTCAGGTGCAGCCTCAAAGGCCAAAACTGCACAGACAGGAGAGAAAAAAGCTTACAGGATCCCAGGAATAGAAGAGTGTTCTTACAAGAAAGTCTACAAACCAAAGGAGGATGCATGCTACGGAGGAAAGCTCTTCTAGTGATGATGATGATGATGCTGCACAGGTGAGAATAAAAAAGGCTGAAAGAATGAAGGAAGCTGGGAGGCTATATCTTCAGAATTGGGAGGACCCAGCTCAATCGACGCCGATGTTGGCAAGGAAGGCGTTAGGAAGAATATCTGCATCTCCATTCACTAAAAAAGTTTTTGAAGCAGAACCCCTTAAGAAGTTTCAAACCTCAAGATTTATTGTGTATGGTGGTAAGTCAGATCATTTAGTTCACAATCGTCATTACATGCAAGTAATGGCTCTGTAGAGTTGGAATGAGGAATTAATGTATAGGGTATTTCTATTAAGTTTGGGGAAAACTGCTTTACAGTGGTTTCATAAGTTGCCCCATAGGAGTATTTCCAGTTGGAGGCAGCTTGTCGAGCAGTTTGTTGCAAGATTCCTGGCCAACACGAAACAACCAAAAACTACTGATGTGTTGTTGACGATGAAGAAGAAACCCAATGAGAGCCTCAAAGATTATTCCCGAAGATATTTGAAGCTGTATAACGAAGTGGAGGGGTGCTTCGAGCAACTGGCTGTGACCTCATTTAAGTTGGGGTTGAAAAAAGAAGACAAATTCTAGTTTTCGTTAACAAAAAAGCCAGCGGCAAAAATGTCTGATCTGATGTGCCGAATAGAAAAATATGCTAAGGTGGAAGATGAAACAAGGCCAGTCGAGCAAAAAGAAGAAAAGAGCAATGCTAGGAGGGAGAAGGGGAAGTAGGGAAAGTTTGCAAAGTCTAAGGAAAGGAAATCAGTATTTGAAACTATTGATACAGTCTTCAAAGAACCGATTTTCAGAATTCTCTCCTAGATCAAAGACAAGCCGTACTTCAAGTGGCCGAGGAAGCTGCCCGACTTTGAAGAAAAAGAGGACCATAAGGATTTCTGTGCATACCATCGAGACCAGAGGCATCATACCGGCTCATGCAAGTCATTAGGGAGGCACCTGGAGGATTTGGTCAGACAGGGTTATTTGAAGGAGTTTATTGATGAAACAAATAATTAGGCAGCTGAAGTCGTTCCTCGAGCTCGGTAGGAAGGTCAAAGAAGGAAGATGGATGAAATCCAAGAGGAAGATTGTGTGGAAGAAGTTGGACAATTGCCTTGGGCCAGACCCAAGAGAGACGTGCAAAGGCCAACGGTTATCCACGTTATTCACATGGAGAATTGCCCGTAGAGTGTAATGGCCTATTCAAAGACAGAACAATTTGCTCGGGAAATTGAAACACTTGAAATTACTAAGTACCCGAGCAAACGTCAAAGGCAAAGTGGAGCTCGGGGCATCATTTTCTTGGAAGAGGAAGCTCAAGAAGTCAGGAGACCACACAATGATGCTCTTGTAATAACATTGGGCATGTTCGAATTAGAGGTGAGGAGAATTCTGATGGATGCTGGAAGCTCAACAGAGGTAATGTTTGTAGTATATTCAAGAAATTGGGCTGAGAATTGGGTGACTTTCTAACTAAAGATCATAGAGATCTTGGATTTGATTGGGTAGCAAAGAAATAGCTAGCCTAAAGTTCCTATATAGTTCCTATATAATTATTAATTAACATGGAAACTCATTTCAGATTCGGTAAGAGAAATGTTAGCTGTAGTAAAATGTCTTTCAAAATTTCAAGATGATATTTTAAATTAGCTATTTCAGTGGATGTGGTGAATACGTTCGGTGGTAATTTTTGCTATCGAAAAAATAATTTTTTTACCAAGAGACTTCAAGTATATATATATAAATAATTTATTTTTCTTTTTTTTTTTTTAATATTAACATTAATAGAGCTTGATGCTCACCAACGTACACAAGACTACACACATTATAATATAATATATGTAAATGTTTATATGTATTTATTGTTGGTTGATGGAATTCTATTTGGGTCTACTACGTTGATTGATATAAAACCCACACCAATTAGCCCCTAATTAGGTAGCTATAATTCCCCTTACGAAATCACTACGCAAAGATTATGCAAATAATTAATTAAGTAGTTAATTCGATTGAAAAGGTCGACTCTTCGCTAGCCCAATAGCCTAACACTGATTTTGCCAAGTAATTATCATTATAAAACCTCATTTTCAAACTTATTGATTTATTATTGCCATAGCCAGTGAAGAATTCTCTCCACAATTAGTCCTGGTTAGTTTTCATTTAAATTTGATTTGGACTAGATCTAATAATTTTAGACTAAATTTACCCAATTAAATACGTGACCTATTTAATTTAAATTCATTAGATTCAAGAATTAATGAATCTAAATCTGAACGATCCGTCAAACTCATTATTTTTTAAAATAAAATATTTAAAAATAAAAAATATTTAAACAATAAAAAAATTTATATACACATATCTAATTTATATACATATATATCTTTATTTATTTCTTTTTCCATAATTAAAAATATTGTCAAAAGATAATTTTACATATTAGTATTAAAAAAATTCAATATAGAGTATTTATTAGATACATTGCAGTATTTTTAATTACCATACAAATAAGTAACTCTTTAGAGAATTAAATATTTTTTCAGTAAATAATTTTATTTTTGCTACAAAAGTACCCAGTAAATATTTATAAAACCATTTAAGAATTTCATATATATATATATATGCAGATATTAAACTATATTTCATGATTAAAAAATAAACAAAATGTTAAAATTCTTAATCTTATTAATCATGATTTTAGAATTTTTTTTCGCTTCTTATACATATATAATATATATATATTTTTAATAAAATATATTTTTTATTTTTATAAAATGATATTTTAAAAAAATTATTATTTTAAATAGGTCGATCCACAGGTATGTGAATTTGAACTGAACTTTCAAATTAGATCCAATTACTTTTGAATATAGATCGGATCCATTATAATTAAATTTAGATCTAACAGACTCTGTTTGCTTACTAAAATTTTTTAAAAATTTTCAAAAATTATTACTTTTTACCTCACTGCACAAATTATAACCCCATAACGTATTTTGTTTCATCTTATTTTGGTGTATTTAGAGTGATAAAAAATAAAATAAAATTAAATAAAGTAAAATAAATTATAAATTCATAAGTCGTATAATAAGATAAAACATAAATAATTTTTAAAATTTTTTTAGATATTTTCAATATTTTTTAACAAAATAAATGTAACCTCTACCTCACTATTCATCACTTCAAACTCACCACGTATACACATTGACATTAGGGGCCGATTGAATGGGGCTAAAATTTTAGAGGGATAATTTATAAAGGGTGTATAAAATAATAAGGGGTATTATTTATAAAGGGTGGGCCCACATTGATGTGATGTTTATAAAGGGTGGATAAAAAATAGTTGGTTTGGATGAGGTATTAAGAAGGGGTATTAAATAGTATTTGGTTTGTATAATTTTTTAAAAATCATGTATAAGGTTAAATATATGATGTAAAAAATTATTAAATGACTTTTTTATTTTTGTGTCATCCCAAATATACTAATTCCCTTCTCAAACTCTCTCCAAAAATCATACACCTTCTCCCATATTATTTTTAGTAACCTCAAACCCTCTCAAAAAATAATACAACTTAATACACATTCTTCCGCGAAATATTTCACAAACAAAATTTTTTACAAGATAGTAAAAAGTTTGTCAAATCAAATCAAAAATATCAAATCAATATTTTACCCGGATATGACTTTTGCCCCTCGGCTTTGCCTCCGTCCAAGCGGGGCGTTAGTTAACTCAAATGAAAACACCCTTCAAGCATTCTAGTAACAAAAGTGTCATGACATATAATTGACACATCATTTTGATCGCTTACGAGGCGTTTTGAGTGAAAAGAAATAATAACATATGGCAAAATTTTTAAATTTATAATTCGTGCGGTAATGATAAAAAGTAAAAAAATATTTTAAAGATTTTTAAATTTTTTTTTTTAACGATCTTTAAAAGTTTAAACAAAAATTTAGAGAGTGTTTAGTATGATAAAAAGTGAGATAAAATGAGATAAATTATAAATTCGTAAAGCATGCAGTGAGATAAGTTAAAAAAAATTTTTAAAAATTTTTAAAATTTTTCAGAATAAAGTACACACCCAAACACCTCCTTAATGTGATAAATCATCAAGTAGCGTCACTCATCCAAGTATGTCAAAAATTCATTAAGAAAGTAAATGCAATTGATTGGATTCATACATCCCTTTTCATCTCGAGGACATCAACAAGAAGCTTATTAGATCCCATGCGAAACGCAGAACTTTCCAGAGACAAAATCTTGTACACGTAAAATTGAGACAATATGCACAAATTTGTGCAATAATTCGAGTGTAAAAATTTCCTATCATAAATAATTTGCAGGGGTTACAAAGCCAAATGTCTTGGGATACACCTTCGTCTAGTGTGGCTGCACCTTAGTTAAGCTCTGCAAACCCCAAGCCAACACGCACTGAGTGTTTCAAAATCTTCTCGGCACACCGCTGGACACAGGTATCCTCTTGCCTGTCAAGGGATATGCGCCTGAAAGTGTCGACGCAATCAGCGAAACATCTATCCACAAGCGAGTTATGCGACCTTAAACTGCAAAATGGTTTCGAGGGGGAAAAGAGTGTAAAAATGAGTTCATCCGTAGGAGAACTTGATAGGTCAATTCCAAATGCACCTTTTATCCCTCCAGAAAATCAAGAAAATTAAACAATAAAGACCTCAGCCTATTGCTAGTAAAAAAATATTGGAACATGGTCAGGAACAAATATATGTGAAAAAAGAATAAAAAGGGGAAATAAGAAGAAGAAGAAAAAGAAATTACAGTTCAGAATCTTCAGATATAAAAACAGTTCTTAGAATATCATGCAAATGTTTCCTTGTCTACTAGCCATAAAACTTGACAATTCTGGGGGTTTGGTTTGCAAAAAAATTAAAAAAAAAACACTGAAAATCCCTAAAAACTTTTAAAACTTATTTTACTGCACGCATCACGAACTCATAACTTATCTCAAAAAATTTCAAGTGAGAACTAAAAAAAATAAAAAATCTAAAAAAATATTAACTGAATGGGTAAATTTTTTGACAATTATATTTTTCGAGTTGAAAACTTTTAAATGAGTACCATTGTTGCTATTTTATACTAATTTTTTTAAATCCGTGAGAACAAATTTGAGAAATTGTTCTTATGATTTTGCTCTGGCGGTACAAAAATATCACTATTCTTCTTCAAAAAGTTCTGTTAGATGCCAAACACCTAAAATCAACTCAAACCACATTTTTTTTTCTTATTTTTTCTTGTTTTTTATCACTCCAAATGCTATCTCCATATCACAGCAACTAGAAATCATTTGTCCTTTCTAATATAGTGCATCCGATTGAACAATATCACCTGAGTAAGCACAATTAAGACCCGGCTCTACCGAACGGTAGATACCTCGGTCAGGTCAACTGATCAACGTATTATAGACAAGATTGCTTACGTCATAATTACATGTATAACCGTATTCCGGCTTATTCCGTGATTCTCGCCTATCAAAGTACTGCCTGTTACTTAACGATTTTGATAACTAATTGAGAATGATCTGCATTGGGATCTATAAATACAAGTGGCATAATCCGATTAGATAAGAAGCATAACTCAATATGACTCACAAGTGTCTTACTCATGCAAGTTCTACTTCTTTCTATAAATATCACATACTCTGATGCTCATATATACAATACAATTGCCTTACTGTTACTCTGTCAAAATACTTTCTCGAATTCTTTTGCAAACTTAAATATCAGATGCTCTTTGCAGGTACCATACCAGTGTATGAGACAACTTTTTGGACTTAGGTTGGATCATTTGCAGCATACCAATTTACTAAATCATCAGTTGGCATCGTTTATGGGAACTGATTTTTTATAGTTTTTGTGGTCCAAACCAAATCTAGCACAAAAACCCAATCACAATCACAATCCACTGAAACGATAAAGAACTAAAACGATGAAAGAATCAACGCCATAGAGAGATAGATGACTGAAATGATGAGTGTCATGCAGAAACTGATGGCCTAAAATAAGACGTTGCTCTAACAGGTGAAAGCACCCCCTATTGTGGTTGCCCCTCCGGTGGATCCCCAGTTAATGGAGCACACAATGAGAGAATTTTTGAAGTTAACGGTGGAGAAAATAGAG
>JAVXUM010000001.1:13611275-13626251 GCA_035590655.1 Pouteria glomerata
GCTATAAACATCACATCACCCCATATCCGGGGTGATTAATTAACACGGCTGCCTTTTGCGGCAGCCAAGCGGGGCCTTAGGACCGAATACTTAACAAGTAAGACAACAAAAAAATATTAAACTGAAGCAATCCAGTGCATTTATTAATGACAGGTTGTGTATGAGATAAAAACAAAAGATAAATAAAAAGTCAAACGCTTCTAGATGTTCTCTGCAATGTTATATCCGTTTTTTCTCCCCGCTTTCCACCAATTTTTCCATTGGTTTCTTCGCCTCCAAACAACACTAAACAAATAAAAAAAAAATATATAGTCCACATTCAAAGCAGCAACATCACAGCTTGTACTTGTCGCCTCTCAACCGCGTACCAACCGCCCCCTATTTAAACCCACCGAATCAAGGTCACCCACAACCAGAAACAGAATTGGAGTTAGGTCTAGAGAGACAATTGGGATTTGAAAGATGCAGGCTAGTATTGAAGCAAATTTGAGTTCCGAATTGCAGGTCGAATTTGCAGAGCCTGTCGCTAGAATTAGCGATGAATTTAGCTTGGAAATGCATTTGAACAGCTCTGACGGTGACGAAAAGGATAAATCGCCGGATTCTGATGACGAAGTTGGAGATGAATCAGATGACGAAGATTTCTCTTTTGTGTGCGTAAGTGACGATGCATCGGCGAATTTGGCCGGCCATGTGTTCCAGGACGGTCAGATCAAGCCGGTTTTTCCGTTGTTCGACCAAAGTCTTCTACACGCCGGCGGTTTCAAGGACGATTTGCCTCGTCAGCCGCCGGTGAAGAGTGTCTTCGTCGAGGCAGAGGATTCCGAAAGAGTAGAGAGGGAAACTTGGGGGCCGTACTGCGCTTGGTCCGGAAAGGCCGTGGAAGCCTCCCAGGAAGTCTGCGAGAAGAGCAACTCCACCGGATTTTGCAAGCTCTGGAGGTTCCGAGACCTGCTTAACCGGAGCAACAGCGACGGTAGGGACGCGTTCGTGTTTTTGAACGGCTCCGCGACGACGAGTTCGAATAGAGACGAGAAAAACGAGTACTCGTCGGAGAAGCGGACCACCGGCGAGGCCAAGGCCAACGGCGGTGGAGGAGGGAAGGGGAAAGCGAACGTGAAAAAGGGAGGGAAGGGCAAAACGGCGACGCTGTCGGCTCACGAGTTGCATTACGTGAGGAACAGAGCGTTGAGGGAGCGAGATCGACGGCGGTCGTTCCTACCATACAGGCCTGAAGTCGTTGGTTTCTTCACAAGGGTACAAGGCGGGTTAAGCAGGAACTTACACCCATATTAATAAGCGCAACCCAACTCCTTTTTTTTTCTTTTCTTTTCTTTTCTTTTCTTTCCTTCAGTTTGTAATTTCCCCCAAATGTTTCAATTCTTTAAATCTTTTGTGTACCTATGCATATTTTTACCACCACTGAGCCTTGTAAAATTATAAGAGTAGCACAAAAGGCAGTAAGCACTAACCTTCTTCTCTTCATTGTATTATTATTATTATTATTATTAACATACATTCTCGACCGAGTAAGGATCTGTTCAACAATAAAAAGATGCCCAAGCCAACATCTCTGTGAATTTTACGAAAATGAAGAGTCGGAATTAAACAGTCGTGACAGTATACGTTACAGGGCTAAGCAGTGCTGCTTCGTCAACGCAGATCGCATATTTCCAATCTCAGATTAGGATTAACGTAGACATTGGAGCAGTGCTCGTAAATGGGACTCCCATCAGCCGTTTCTGTATGATGATGAAATCCCTTCTCTCCGCATTCCTTCACCATGTTCATCCCAACCGGGTCCGTTAGCCGGAATATTCCGTAGCCCCTGACACACATCAATACCCAAAAGCAATTTCTGAAGGTGAAACTCCAGATTTTTTTTTTTAGCTCAGTTAAACACCACTAACTGAATGTTCCTACATTTTATGCAGCTATCTTGCGTATGCCATTCTAAAACGACAACGGTTGAAATGTTTATATCCATTATTTGATGGATGGAAGGCTGAAACCCCGTAGTTGTGGCTCTTCCAAAATTTATGTATTCTTTTGTCGTAGGAAAATGGTCGACTCTAAAAGCAGAAGCAGCATACCTTGAGTCATCAGTGGGAGCCATAACAATGGCAACCGCCTCGGGTACCATTATCTGGGAGAAAAAGGAAAGAGTTTAAAAGGGGGAATACATAAGTATGTCAAACTCCAAGAGGCAATAGGTATAGAAAAGCACAAGCACGAACAATGACGGATCGGATCGGATCGGGGGTGGGGGAGAGGAAAAATTTTGAATACCCCTTGAAGACTTATCCCCTTAT
This sequence comes from Pouteria glomerata, assembly GCA_035590655.1. NCBI lineage: Eukaryota > Viridiplantae > Streptophyta > Magnoliopsida > Ericales > Sapotaceae > Pouteria > Pouteria glomerata. The sequence continues at coordinate 13,613,588 of JAVXUM010000001.1, forward strand.
TTTTTTTTTTTCTTTTCAAAAACGCCTAATAGCCTTTCTGTCCATAATTTTAAGACATTAAACCCCCCCCCCCCCGCTTTCTTTCTCCGGGAAAAAAAAAAGCATCAAATCCTAAATTCGTTGCCAAGGATTTGAGTTACAGAAATTTGTAGAATATACAAGAGTCAAAATATAATTGATCAAAATAATAACGAAAATAAGAGTAGCCAGTCAAAATTTAGAAATAGAAGGAAGAAACCAGGCATGAAGGCACCCTTGTAAACAAATTGGCCGACCACTACGAACATCAATGTGGCCTTGACAACCTATTGCAAGATGGCCTGGACCATGATGTATGGAAATATTGTCTAGATTAAGGCTGTATCGTCTTCTTTTGTGTTTCGGAACAAACCAACACAAATAACTCATATGAGATATTAAGTGTTCTGGAGTACAGCTCGTAACATGAAACATACAGTTCTCCCAAGATAAAGGGGCATCCATTCAAAATATCAATTACCTGATATGAAAATTGGGTGTGTAAGTCAACTGATGACATGAAACATCTCTGAGTAGGATGTGTCTGAAGATATAAACAAAAGATCAGGTTTCTTACCTTCCCAGGAAAAAAAAAAAAAAAGACCAGGTCTCTGTGGAACTGAAATCAAGAAATAGATGAAATGCATCATTCATTACAATTACTCCATTATAAGTACAAAAGACTAGCATGCTTGACTGGTCTTTTTATTGCCACAACAAGTTGCATGAAAATATACTTTATGAAAGTTGAAGTTTCACCAATTAATAGAAGTTAAAATGACAACAAACGTTTGCTAAATCTCCAAACCGCAGCAAATGCAAAGTGTGAATTGACAGAGGCCTATGAAACATGGGCACTTTAAAATGAGTGTCCTAGCCAATACTCTTTGAACATACTGAAATATGTGTCAAACACGTTACATAATTTATCATATTATTTTATTATTTTTCTTCATACACATGACTGAGACAAATTTAAATTTGAATAACCAAAATCTCTAAAATAATAGAAAACTTTATATCATCTTTTGTTATGTTTTATATGTTGAATTATGTATTAGTTATTGAATTAGTTTTCTTGTAGAGGCTATATTCATATATATGGCTAATAAAAATTATATTTTATAACTTTTTTTAATTTTTTTTGTATTACCACCGTGTCTGTATCTTTGTCTGCATTCATATTTATACTTCTTAGATAGGCGCATATACTATAAATTCCGAAAAGAAGCTAGCTTTTATAACATTTGATTATTTAGGGCCTATGTTGCTCGGGCTCGGAAACGAGTGTCGGATTCGGATACGTATCCAAATGTCAGATTCGCCTATTAGCTGTATTTTAAGGTACAAAAACTCGGTTGAAAAAATGTCCAAATTTTGGATATGGATATAGAGATAAAGGCAAAAAAATAATATTATACATAAGTGTAATTTATATATAAATAAGAAGGAAATATATATATTTTTTTAGTACTGAATAACATTGTATCATAAATCAATGATAATAATTAAAATAAAAATGAACTTACAAATAAAAATTCATTCATGAAGTAAATTATAAAAATTGATTTGGTATTTTTATCTTTTTATATTAAGAAAGGTTAGAAGAGTTTGGAGTTGCGTGTCATATAAAAGATTTCTTAAACCAACCTGTATCTATTTTAAAATTAAACATGTCTGAAAAAAATTTCACCACATCCGACACGAATCATACACCCTTGTCCTGTCATGTCATGTCGGACACAGGTATGTCACCCTAAAGTGAAGAGTCCAAGTAACATAGTTTAGGGCAACTACTTAACAAGTGGTACCTATCCTGTGCTTTGGACAAAAATCAGTATCATAAAATATACATGTACATTTTGATAGCGATCAGCATCGTAAATTATAATAGCACTAACTGGTCACTACTGAACCAATGACATGCTTCCGAGCCTTTTAAGTGAAGTATTCCAACTCAGATAGAAACATGGTATTTTGACGGGCAGCCATAGCGTAGCTGTGTTATTGATCTTACTGAAGAAAATCTATCAAGTAAAGGCTGGCCAGGGGTGAAAGAACAGCAACCAACATTTTCTGCCTCAACAGCAACCACACGTGTAATGCGTCCTTCCTATTTTACTCATTCAGCCTTATTTTTCTTGTTGGTGTTTAGTCAGGAGAATAAATCTAACATTCAATTGAACAAGGATGGGAAAATAGGCTACTTTGAAAAATCATGCATGTACCTTATCCTTCAATTAAATGTTGTAGGTTCGAAACTTCTGTCAGGGAATGTATTCAGAAGTGCTTGAAAAAATAAGGTGGAGCCCCATTACAGATGTATTCACTGACCTTCGCCCAGCTTGTTCAATGAGTTGATGAATTTCTCTTTAATGAAATAGTATATTCTTGATCAAAGTTGAGAATTACTTGCGTTTTATTGTTGAGCTTTGATAACATTAAGATAAGTGATGTCCTTCTCAATGCCCAAGCTTCGGAAAGGCCTAGCACTTTGAAAGAATATATTATTTACTGTTCATTAGTCAATTTCAATAATCTCTATTGATGATAATTTGTGGTAATTGATCCAGACCCCGACAAAGCTACGTGCCTCCTAATGTAGGAAGTACATTATCAAGCCTTAATAGGATAAAAGAATGGACTATTTCATGGGAAGCAACAAAAATTTAAATACATCAAGAAAAAGCGGGTAGGAACTGGAATACATACATGGATCCATCCTGCAGGGTAAAGGGATTGTTCATTTTGTATGGCAAAAATTTCCTCCTCATTTAGAGCCTGACACTATCAACAGTACATTCAAGTCAGTAGCTTTCAATACCAGGAACTGGCCATGTAGACAACAAATGAAGGAATGGATAAAATTGAATCAACATAAGAAAAATAAGGGCTGAAAACTTACAGAACTGGAAGTTGACTCTTGTTTGGGTATTATTAGAGTTGTAACATAGAAAGTTCCTCCTTTCTAGACGAAAACAGAAGAAATAAAAATTAGTTATAACTCTGAAAGGTATTTTCCCAACATATTCACACCTCAACAATGGAGAACATATTGCAAGACAACTTATAATTTTAACTTATATTTTTTTTATATCATAATCATTATAAGCAGACCGAAATGACCTGGAAGCCAAAAATTAGAACAGTGCTAGCTAGTAATAACCAATTGGCATGTCTGAGTAGAAAAATGGAGAGAGTCTAAGACTCACAGGAAGAGCAAAGGTGTAATGTAAATGTTACAGACAAACCATGCGGAGAGAATATATTGCAAGACAACTTATAAGTTGTCTTGCAATATGTTCTCCATTGTTGAGGTGTGAATGGAGAGAGTCTAAGACTCACTGGAAGAGCAAAGGTGTAATGTAAATGTTACTGACAAACCATGCGGAGAGAATGAGAATGTGCTCAAACAAGAATTATCAAGACGCAAAGATCAAATAAATATGATGTTCCATAATGGGTTCGAAAATGTTAATGGGTAGCTAGAGGAGTATCAAGTAATTTACACCTATCAGAAAGTGATTGGGGAAACTTGAGAACTTAAAGAAGCAATGCCAAGTTAATCTATTAATCATCACAATATGGAGTATCAAGAAATACAATATAACTTATAGAATATGGAATGGTGAAAACAATATGAAATGGTGAAAACAAGAGCTTGGCCACAAAGACATTTCATATTTAGTAACATAACAGAAACCTGTTTTTCATTCTCATTTCTTTTTCTCCTCTTAATATCATGAATGAGAAATGAACACAAGAGTCTCCTGACCAGATGGATGCTTTCACAGTAAGCCTGTCAGCATGGGTAAATTATGATATAAAATTCTATTGGGATCAGGCACATCAACCAGTTGAAATGCATTAATGCAGAATTAAACAATTAAAGATTACAAAACACCTTAATAAGTTAAGCAAAATGGCCACTCTGTTAGTCTAGATTGATCAAAAACTAATGCAAGAATCCCATCTTATAAAACAGTTTTGCATTTACATGCCTCAACAGTAAGGCAAGTCCCATGGCATGAGATGCCTCAAAATGGTTTGAGGCAACCATGAAATAAATTATTTCTTAAAGCTATGTTCTTAAAGCTATGTAAATAGCCCGGGTGCCGTTTGAGAACTGACATGCCACTCTGATAAAATGTTTCACTCTGGTTCTAGAATGAACAGACAAGAGCAAAAATCTTACAAGAAAAGCACCAAGAACCCCGCAGGTCTCCAAATCTTTGTTTGTGTTGTCTCTGGCGAGTGCAAGAAAATCCTCCATCAACTGTGCTGACTGAGAAAAAGGAAAAAGTCAACTAAATTAACTAACTGAACAAAAGAAAATGCATAACAGTCAAAATTTTTCAATTTCCAGACAACATTGCACAGAATTGTACAACTGGAAGAAACGATATGGGGTTTACGCAAGCAGATAAATGCATGATCATTACTAGCAATCACAAATACCATTACAATTTTGCAAGACAACGAAAGCAATATAAAGTTATTCAATTCTTACTATATGTACATCTTTAAGTACTTTAGAAACTCCCAGCCCATCCGACGAAGAATTTGAATGTCCAGGTATTGAATCAGCACTTGTGACACGTGAAACTTCTGCAACGTGTGGTACAATATGTACACCGGAAATTGTAGGAGAAGGAGATGACTGTGTGACAGTATGCACACCTATCTGCAAATAATAGCTGGCAGCCATAAAACAGATTGAACAAAGATACTCAATTAGGATGCCAACAACGCTAAATTCGCTGAAGATGCTGAGCCAAAGTTTTTCTCATTGACTATGCTGCAGGAGAAACAACCAAACTTAAAATTGATATTAATTAGCAAAGTTAGTAACAGAATATAATTTTAACCAAAAATATAGGAGAGTTTACCATCACGGGGGAGGGAACTGATTGAAAAAAATAAGTGAAAATTACATTCTTTCAGTGGTTTCACAATGCAAGCCCCTGGGTCAGTGATAAAAAGTTCAACAGGAATTAAATTTTAAAGAAATTGGAAGTTTAAAACATTGTTTTGTTTGTTAAAACCCATCCACTGGTTGGTTTAAGGTGCCCAAATGCAAATGGAATACCTTTCCATGGATTCGAACAGATTGTAATTCATGCCCCCTTTTTTACATAGTTCAATGTTTCTCTTGCTTGCCAAAAGTGCTACTCATAAAGAAACAAAGCAGTGGTACCACAAGCTAACTCAATTCAACAAAATCTTAGACCCAAACAAGTTGGGCCGGTTACGTGAATAATCTTCATTTATTCACTTTTGTCAAAGATTATATTTTCTGTAGGATTATACGAAATTAGATCCATCTTTACAGTTTCAGCCCAAAACACAAGTTAATGCTTAATATATATACATAAATTTTTACTTCCAGTAAATATGCTATTTCTTTAGTACCATGACAGCATTAGTCTTCAGAGACCGTTTATTTCCTTTACCATTTAGTTGACTTTGAAATAAGATACGGAAAGGCATTTTGGCATTCCTTCTTAGCTGGTTTTTCCTTCGCTACAATAGGATGCACACAGAAAGATTCACTGAAGGAACAAGCATGGGCTGCATGGAAGTCACTCCCACATCTGGATAGGAGTAGCACGGCTTGTTTCTATTACAATTATCACTAAGAAAAACTAACTGGGTTATATAAATGGGATTATTTTTGGCCTAGAATCTCAAGCTCTCCAACCCAATAAATACAAACAACAGGTACAATTGGCCGTATCTGCCCAACTCAAGTGATTTCGTTCATTAAAGAATTAAGGTTGTTGATTTGTATTTAGTGATTTAAAATTAATTTTGATGGGGAATAACTCAAATATAAATTTAATATTGATTTCAACTGGAAGTTAAAAGAGTGGTCACGATACGATACGTAAAAATAATTCAATTAGTTATTTGAAATCATAGCCATCGAAGTTATACAAAAATTCTAATAAAATAGTTTTTCACTTACTTTCCATGTATATTTTTAAAGTATGGTACATGAATTATTTATTTCAAAAATCCACATCGATCCACACACAGAGCACAAGTTAAGTAAAGGTCGGACGATGCAGTTGTTTTTGAGTCCATACAGAACATAAATCCCCAAGTCTGAGTTCAAAATCAGCCAACGATACGAGCTTAAATTCCCCAGAAAGTAGAGATACACACAAACAGATACAATTAAGTGGGTTCATCTCTCGTAAACACAAAAAGCAACAAGAATTAGTGGAGAAGATAATTGTTAATGAAGAAGAAGGGTTTTTTGAGCGAGCTCGCACCTGCAATACCAATGGAGTATTTTGTGCAGTCTTCATTTGATGGGATGGGACTAAGGAATTCAAGCAGGAGATCATCAATTGTTGACAGAAAAGTTTGGAACCCACGTAGAAAAAGTAGTAGGAGAGATAAAAAGTGGAAAGCCTTGGTTGGTATGTTTGTATATAATTTAGTGCGCAAATTTGTAGCCTTGGCGGCTGGACCTTTTTACGGGATAAATTTTCATTATCGCCTACACACGTAAACCGTGGGCAGTAGAAATTAATTTTACTTGAATCATTTTTATTGCTGTAACATTATTATTTGACTTTATAATTATATTATCAATTTAATATAATATTAATATATTAAAATTGAATAGCCCAAATTTTGAACTGATTTTTTATTTTTGGTTAGTAAGTTAATTTGAATTAACGAGAGAAATCCAATAAAATTAATCATTTTAGAAATTAAATAAAATTAATCAAACTTTTTATTTTATTCTTTCAATTTAATTTTATTTTTAAAAAAATTAAAATTATTTTAGCTCAATTTTATTTATATAAATTCTTGAACACGTGTGTGTATATATATATTGAAAAGGATTATTTTTGTATAGGATCTATTTGGAGTGCTAATAAACTTCAAAAATAAAATAAATCTTCAACAATTTTAGAAATCACTAAAATTTTTTATTATATATTTTTACTTTTATTATATTTAAAAAATTTTAAAATTTCATTAAAAAAATAAAAAATCTAAAAAAAATTTAATCGAATGGGTAAATTTTTTTAGCAATCGTATTTTTCGAGTAAAAAACTTTCAAATGAGTATCATTGTCACTATTTTATACTAATTTTTTTAAATCCGTAGGAACAGATTTGATAAATTGTTTCCACAGTTTTGTTACGGCAATCGAATCTCTTCATATTTAGGAAACCGTTCCCATAATTTTGCTCTAAGAATGCAAAAATATCACTATTTTTTCTAATTAAACGGCTAAAGTTAACTTAAACTACATTTTTTTTTTTTTTTTTTTATCACTCTAAATGCAAAAACGATATACAAACAAACTTAGGGGGTGTTTGTTTCACTGGAAAGCACTGAAAAATTTTAAAAATCTTTCAAAGTTATTTATTTTTTATCTCACTACACGAATTATGAACCCACAATTTATTTTATTTTACCCCACTTCTCGTCGTACTAAACAGCCCCACTTGTGGGAAGGAGAAGGCCAGGTGGCAATAAAACAACCACCATATGACGGAAACAGATTTCGGGAGACAGATAAAAGCAGAGGTTAGAGGCGGAGGAGAAGAGAAAGAAAATGGAAGCCAACGCCATCCTCTCCTCCCCAGCCCTTCAACTGAGGCCCCTGCTGCACCCACAATCTCTTTCCCCATCCTCTCTATCTACACTCAGAATAAGCAGACCCACTTCAAGTCTAAGTCCTTCTTTGCAAAGCAGCTCACCCTTCACCTCCTGCTCCCCCGTTTTCCCTCTCAGAGTACAAGCAAACTCTCAGGCCGCCCCAGCTTCCACGGAAGCCGCCACCACCGGCTCCTCATCCGTGCCCGCTCAGATGAAGGCTTGGGTGTATGGCGAGTATGGAGGTGTCGACGTCTTGAATTTTGAGTCGAGTGTTTCGGTGCCTCCAGTGAAGGATGACCAGGTCTTGATCAAGGTCTTCGCAGCTGCTCTCAACCCTGTCGATTTCAAGAGGAGACTAGGCAAGTTCAAGGCCACTGACTCACCTCTTCCAGTAAGTTCCTGTTTTTTTTTTTTTTTTTTTTTTTATTTTTTTTTCTAACTATTTTTTATTAATTTTGATAGAAATGCTTTTGTGTTGATGTCTTTTTGATACGGTGGAAAAGGGGTTAGAATGTGTAGGTGTTAGTTTTTATGTGTTTTGTGTAAATTAATGTGCTTGGTTACCATGGAAAGTAAGATATGTGGTTGCAATGGAAAATACGATTGAAAATAAGACGACGTTAGTGTTCGAATGGATTTGAACACCAGCCAACACAAGTGAATTTCGGAAGCTACTGGCTGATCGCATTTGAGCGTGTCTGAGTAGTGTTCGAATGCCACAACAAATTCTAGGCAATTTTTGAAAGTCTCTTGATTGTTTCTGAGTAGGTTTTATTTTGGGATTATTTTAAGTATTTTAATTTTATTATTATTTTTATTTGGGCCAAATCCAAATTACAAACCTCTTGGAATAAGACTGAAAGTTATTGTCAAGTTTGATTTTGAATATCTTTTATAGAGGTCGGAAGTCAAATACGGTTCATAATAGATTAGTAGTAATTTCCTATTATAAAAGAACAATTGTTATCCCATATTTCACCATTCAATTCACTAATCAAATTGAGTTTATTTAGAACTTTGTGTTCTTGTTATTGGTTTTATAGATTTAATGATGTTTATGGTACTTAGGATAATATATTGTCAAATGCCCCACCTCTTCGTCAATAATGCATTATTCCTCATATTCATCATTCAATTCATGAATTTCTTAAAATTTACCACAACATAAATAATGCATAAATTTGTTAGACACTTGAAGCATGGGATCGAATATTGTGTTATTTTCTTGCAGACTTTGAAAACCGTTAGTCGATGATAACATAGCATGTACGAGACACATTTCTCAAAAGTTTAAGCCCGCGAGTTGGGGTCCATTCGATGTTATATCAACCACATGCTCAACTCTTAACATTGAGTGTGGGACGCCCATCACGTGAAGTTTCTTTCAAATTCCCTTATCCATTGTGAGCGATTGTGGGTGTATAAACTTACATATCTATGTCTATAAGATTGTGATGAATTCATTTTTCTAATTTCTTTTTAATGGTTTCCTAATTCCTTGACGGGAATTAATAAAAGTGAGTTTCATCAGCTAATCAGTCTATCGTGTGAATTTTTGGTCTGCATCACTTGTATTGGTGGTTTTTGTTTCGAGTTTAGTTCATAAACAAAAGTTCTCTGAACCCTATTGACATTAATATATAATAGGGGCAAAGGAAGTCCGGATTCATGAACCATTTGCTTTACATTTTTTGCAAATCTCCAGCATTTCAAGTTTCACCTCTGAAAGGGGTTCTTCTGGTTACAGACCGTTCCAGGGTACGATGTCGCTGGCGTGGTGGTTAAGGTCGGCAGCCAAGTAAAGAGCTTAAAGGAAGGAGACGAAGTATATGGGAACATAAATGAGAAAGCACTGGAAGGTCCTAAACAATTTGGATCTCTTGGGGAGTACACCGCTGTTGAGGAGACGTTGTTGGCTCTAAAACCCAAGAATCTCGATTTTGCCCAGGCTGCTGGTCTTCCTCTCGCTATTCAAACTGCCTATGAAGGCCTTGAAAGTTCCAGGTTTTCAGCCGGTAAATCTATTCTGGTTTTGGGAGGTGCCGGTGGAGTTGGATCACTTGTTATTCAGGTGTTGAAATAATTACCAGCCGAATTCTTAAATGATGACGTAAATTATCAAATTCTTAACATTTTTATTTTGCTGTATATACCAGCTGGCGAAGCACGTATTTGGTGCGTCAAGAGTAGCAGCAACTTCCAGCACTGGGAAATTGGAGTTGCTGAAAAGCTTGGGCGCTGATTTGGCGATCGACTACACTAAGGAAAACTTTGAAGACCTACCGGAGAAATTTGATGTTGTTTATGACGCAGTTGGTAAGAAATTTGATGCCGTCTATGACAATGTAGTAATTAGCACAAAATTCCTTGATTTCAAATACATAAATACAAAGGCAACCTTTTTAAGTAATGTAATGTTGTTTAATTTTTTTTCTTCGTTTCTAAAAATAACAGGACAGGGGGAGAGGGCGGTGAAGGCAGTGAAGGAAGGGGGCAGTGTGGTGGTACTAACTGGTGCAGTCACTCCACCTGGGTTCAGATTTGTAGTCACAGCCAGTGGAGCTGTTTTGGCTAAACTTAATCCATTTCTGGAGAGTGGGAAGGTGAAGCCAGTGGTTGACTCCAAGGGACCATTCCCATTCGCTAAGGTTGTTGAAGCTTTCTCCTACATCGAAACAAATCGAGCTACTGGAAAGGTAGTTATACACCCAATTCCATGAACCAAAAAAAAAAAAAAAAAATAGTACTATTAGCCCGACATGGCAACGAGTTTGACTGTTAGATTATCTCACAGGCCTGAAGTGTCTTGATGTATGAAGTTTATGAGATATTGTGTTAATGTATGTGTCCGATCATGTCCTGTTGAAATTGTGAGTGAGGTTTTTTTTTTTTTTTTTTATTTTTTTTTGCCCCAGAGTCCATACAAGTTTCGAATGCCAAATTATCAAATATTCTTCAAAATGATCGAGAAATAATGAGTACAATATTATTAGGCTCCACACCTACCTAATATCAGTTTAAGTAGCTCAGAGTTTGTAACTTTGTTGCAGTGTGTCAGAAAGGACCTTCTTAATTTGTTAAAATTTGAACGAATTTTCGCCTCTGCTTGCAGGTCTGCGACGCTAGTTCTAATCCCACCTACACTATATATTGCTAGTTCTAACCTCATTCGATTCCAAATGAGTCTTCATGACTACTTATCATGTGAACAAAGCAATGAAATTTGTTATAATAACTATAATGTTTAAAGATTCTCAAAATAGTGAAACGATGTCATAAAAAGAAACAAATTACTATTTATCTAGTGAACAGGACGATGAAAAAGGTTATAACATTAAAACAATTGATTAAAAAGCTATCTTATGTTTAGTTTTGTTTTTGTTTGTTTTTTTAATCAATTTTTGTATATGCTAAAAAATATAAATTGATATGAAAACCTCCTCCGGTTCTTAAAAAAAATTCTCAGATCACTCTACTGTTATACTTTGCTTGAAATGGTAGATTTGATGGAATTTGATTTCATTTGATAAGAATTTTTACAAATTCTTATGTTTGGAATTAAAATAAAATTTTAAAAGTTAGATTAGGTATTATTTCATAACTTAAATTTTAAAATTTCTATATAATTTGAAATCTAATCTAATCTAAAATAATAAAATTTGATAAGAATTCATTTTTTCTTAAACCATTTACATAAGTTAGCAAATTTATTTTTATATATCTTATTTACTATATTTTTTATTTTATATTAATATGGTAAAAGTTAGTATTCTAATTAAATCAAATTAATTCAATTTTTAAACTTAAAATGTATTTCAAACAGAAAATTTTATTTATCAAATTAAATTAATTCTTTATATATAAAATTATTTATCAAATCAAAACTATAATATATATCAATATATAATTATATATAAAATAATATTACATATTTATAATTTTATATTAATACATAATATATTATTTATTTAGATGTTTAGAGTAAAAAATAAACAAATTGGTTCAACCTAAAAAACTAACTTAACCTAAAAATAAAATTAATCAAACTCCATATTTTTAATTTGATTCAATTCAATTTTAACTTGAAATTAATTTAATTCGAGTTCAAATTTTCAAAAACAAAAAAAGTTAATCCGATTCTTGATTAATCTAAACTCCAACTCAACTGACCTAATGAAGTGTCACTTTTGTCGTTCTTTATTTCTTTCTTTCTTCGCTATCCTCTCCTCTATTTTGGAGTATTTAGTGTGATAAAAAATTAAATAGAATGAGATAAATTATAAATTCGTAATATATGCAGTGAGATAAATTTTTAAAAATTTTTAAAATTTTTTAATATTTTTTCTCATACCAAACACCCATTTTAATTGATAAATCATTCCAATCCAAACGCAATCCTTCAACAGATATCACGTCCTTAATTTTGCAACAAGTATTATTTTATTTCAAATTTATTGATAAAAAAAATTAAATTATGAGTACTCCCCTGACCCATCTGGGTCGCCTTGGTTAAAGTTACCGATCCGCAGCCCACGCCTCGATACTGTGCTAAAAATAGCACCCCTTCTCTGAACTCGTCCACCACCATTTGATTGAGACCACGCGGACTCCATTATCGAATGCCAACACATCATCACAACAATATCGTCACCGTCCATTACATGCTCCCCACCTTTATTTCATATACTCGTCTACACTGCATCCTGTCAACCTCTGTCATCCTATTTTGGGACTAACCCGGATTAAATCCTGGCAGTCAACTTAACCGTGGTTAGTAGTGTCTATAAAATATACTATACGGACCAGAATGCTGGAATAATCAGGATTGCTCAGAAGCCAGATTGTCAGCGACGAAAAGGCCAGGGTCAGTGTTGTTGTCGCGAGAAAGTTTGAAAGTTTTTTTTTTTTTTTTATTATCTTTTAATCTTTAAAAAATTTGCATCGCTGTAAAATTGATTTTAATGTGTTTTTTTTTTTTTTTTTTTTTTTTAACGTTTAGTTCACTGTGCTCTGGATTTGT
>JAVXUM010000001.1:13634131-13647258 GCA_035590655.1 Pouteria glomerata
TCAAATTTACCTATAAAGTAATGAAAAAAAAAAATTATGTGCATCTTCTACTGATAATAATAACAAATATGTTTGTCTTTCTAAATAATATAATAGTAAAATAATAATATATTTTCTTTTCATTTCATTTCTTTTTAATTAATAAACGAGGAAAAAGAAAATTACTTTATTTTCTCTCCTAATTTTATTAGTCTTGCTCTCTTTATTAATATATTTTTTTTCTTTTTATCTCCTAAACTTACAAAGTGCAAGAATACGAGAAAATCTTTAAAAGGTAAATTAAAGAATTAAAATTAAAAATGAAAAATTTGTGCATATATCAGTTAATTAACTTATATAAACTCTTTTACTTGCTTCAACGTACTTCTATTCATTGGATATGACAGGGATATTTGTCTGAGTTCTGTATTCAAATTAGACACTCAAATTAATCCTTTACTTTTTAAAAATATTTTAAAAACTAGTAACTTAATTTTGATGGTAAAGAAATAACACATAAAAAATAGCCCTTCACATTAGTAATAAATAAAAATTTTCATTTTCCTCTAACTCATTCCGATTCCGGCATATCATACAATACATAATATATTTAAATATTCTTAATATGTTGACGTATCTATACTCAATTATTGGATAAATATCTTAAAAATAAATTTAAAAATAAAAAAGTCTTGAAACCCGAAGAGTTGAATATAATATAGCATATCAGCATGTGAGAAGCAAAGAAAGGCTATGTATCTTAACCCCACTCCTGGAAACTTGAACTGCCATGTTGTCTAACCGCATGTCGGTGCCATCTCTATCCAAAATAACCCTGCCCAAGTCTGGTTCAGAGAGAGAGAGAGAGAGAGAGAAAAAAAAAAAAACAAAACAAAAACAAAAAGACGGGTTCTGTGAGATATAACCTTAAATTTTGTTTGTTTGTATTTATATGTATGAATATATAGTATATACGTTTAGTACTGATCTTAGACTGAAGACACCTAGCTACCTAGGACAATAGGAAGCTTCTTGTAGATCAACCTTCGTTTCTCTTTCTAATTTCAATTTTCTCTGATCAATTGCAGAACTTTTAAACCCTTCCAAGTGGCAGATTTTCGAGTTTTGATTTCTCTATTAATTAAATAGTTCTTGAATACCATTAAAACAAAGGAATATACTAAGTACTATATATTTTATTTTTCTCTGCAAGTCCTCCCGAGTCCTGATAGATCTTGGTCAAGACATTTCATTAACTCCTGGGCTGACGAGTCTCTTTCTGTATCTTTAACTCTCTCAAATTCTTATCAAATTTAATATGTATCTTGACCAATTAGTCGTCGATCTCTCCATATCTGAAGCTTCGTTCCTTCTTTGTTCTTTGAAATTCAAGTAGTTGGGGCTGTCTGAAACGGCACGGAGAATGTTAACTCCTCTTTGGGACCCGGGACCTGCTGTTCGATCCCACCCACATATGTAATTATTATCATTTATGGTAAAATGCCACCAATATATACATTTGTTTGATTACATCACACACACATATATGTGTATATATACACAAACAAACTCTTGCCTGCTTGTTTTGCAATTTTATGTAAAAACTCATATAATGCAACAAAGTTCAACCCACCCTAGCTCCTTTTTCTACTTTTTGACAAGGACATCTGTGGGAAATTATAGGAGAGAGGGTGCAAATTGGAACAAATAAATTAATTCGATTTGATTTGATTTTTGAATGAATTATATGATTATGATTTGAAAAATTAAAAATTTAGTGGATTTTAGCTTGTAGTATGAAAGGCAATTAATTGAACTAAATCGATATTATTAATATAATAAATATTATATATTAAAATATATAAAATTTTTAATAAAAATAAAAAATTTTGAATGGCATATAATTGCTAATCATAAATTGTATTTAATTCTATATTATAAGTTGTCTAGGTATCTCTTTTTTAGATTAATATATTCTTTTATTTCTGTTGAAACTAAAATGAAATGTGTAGAGGAATTTAGAGATAATTACAAAGTTGCAAAATGGAACAAAAGCGGACATTTAGCTAGATTGATTCTTTTGCAGATCTGATCTTCGATTGTAGTTTGACGTGGTAGTATATATAGATCTAAATTGATTCAAGTTTTACCCACCAGATGATTATTAGTTAATTTCTACTTTCGATTTTTATTTTTAAGACAGCTTTTTTGTCCCATAAGAATGTCAAATTAAATGGAACTTATTGGTCTGATTTGGTTCCTTCTTTATAATTGAATAATTTAACTATAATTTGTGAAATTTTTGAATCACTTCCCGTTCTCATAATAAATAATAAAATACAAAAATACCAAAAAATAATGAGAAAAATCTTCTAAAGAAAAAAATTCAAAACAATTTCTATTATGTAACTCAAGTTATAGATATTCATTCAAACACACTTAAATCAAATAGAAATAAACTTTCTAACCCCCGACTCAACAAAGAATAAAGAAAAACAAAAAAAAGATTTATAAACTTATAAAAGAAAAATTTTCTCTCTCATTAAACTTTATAGTATGCCCCTTCAATTATGCTTCTCTACCTTAAGTTTGGATGCATATATATAGGCTTATAAAGTCATATTCTAAATAAGACTCAATTACATAAATAAATTTTGTAAAACAAAAACAATATTATCATAATATTTAGAATGTTTATGAAATTCTCCAAGTATTATTGCGACTCTTTAGAATTTAGAAACTTATATAATTTTTTCTTAATCTATAAGAATTCAATATTTATTCAGTTACCTTCTATATTTAGATTTCCTAATTAAGTTACTAATGTATTAGGAAACTTAATCCTTATTTGATTTGGAAACTCAATCCCTAGTTGATTAGGAAACTCCATCATTGTTTGTTTGATTTAGGAAACTTGAGTTCCATTCCATACTTAATTAAGAAATCTTGTTCTTAATTACAAATTTAACTCTTTTGTTTGGATTTGTTATAAATTTGATTTTACAATTTTAAAACATTTTTTTAAAAGAGAATTTCAGGCATGGTTTGGGAAATAGTTTTTTTGTAATTAGTTACCATTTAGTTACAAAAAAAAGTTAATTTCTTTTTTTTTTTTTTGCGTTTGGAAAAAAGAAAAAAGTTAATTTTTTAATAATTAGTTTTTTAACTTTTTGTTAATTTGACAATTTTGTTCTTCATAGTTTAAAAAAAAAAATTAAAATATAAGATGATAAGTTTAGTAATGTTAGAGAAAGACAAAAAAAATTGAGTAGTTAGTACTTAAATAAGTATCAACTTCTCCAACTCTAAGGGATAGATCAATTGGTAAAATCTTGAGTTTACTCTTCAGTGGTTATTAGTTCGAATCTCTTCAGGGCAACTGAAGGGCGCAATATGGACCGAACATCCTGAGTAATCAAAAACACAAAAAAACTGAACAACACCCTTAGTAATACTAAGAAAAAAAAAAAAGAGTACCAACTTCCCAACAAAGCCTCAAAACATTCTACAACGATAACTTACGCTTCAATAAGTTTTGATACCAAATCAAACTGTGTGCACCTTAACCTGGACAAGCATGAAATAAGTCATTAATTTTGCCATAATGCCAAGATATGTTGTGTGGCATAGAAAATTAGCATAATAGTGGAAAGAGGGAAAAAAGACTTACGAATGAGTTATTAAATTCTTTTTAAACTTTTAACTAGTTTAAAGAGGATTAGAAAAAGGTTGTATTATGTAAATATTTTAATTATATATATTTACCTCCCTATAAATAGTTAACAATAAACTAGCAAGTAGGGAGGATAATTTGTACTCTGTTTTTACGCCTAAATATCCAAAAATGTTATATAGTTAATCTATTTCAAAACGGGTCAAATCATATCAATTTTAGATTAAGATATTCATTCATCTTGCATTTGAATTTTCTTGGAATAATTTTGTATTTGTGACGAGTTGTATTATTATCTCATATCCAAGAGATGTTTAACTTGTAAAAAAACACTGAAAAATTTTAAAAATTTTTAAAATTTATCTCACTGCACGTATTACGAACCCACAAATTATCTCATTTTATCTCACTTTTTATCACACCTAACAACCCCCTAATATTATTATTAGTGGTGAAATTGAGACAACAAATTTATCAATTAAGAGATGTCATTATAGTCTTTAAATAATTTAATGTTGTATTTAGTTTAAGGGGGTGAGAAGTGGAAAAGAAGAAAAACCGAAAAGCTCTCTTAACCTCCTTTTTCTAGTTTTTGAGTTTAAAGAGAAATAGCGGTTAAAGTCATATAAAAAAAAAAAAAAATCAACACACCATTTCTTCCGTTTTCTGCCCCACTTTTCCTATATATATATATATATTATATATATTTTCCCATTTTTTTCTTCTCTTCTCACGGGCAGACCATAAGATCTACGGCGCATTCAGAGTGATAAAAATTAATAAAAACTGCTATTTTATAATTTGTATAATAAGTAAAAGTTTAGAATATTTTTATAATCTTTTTTATATTTTAATAAAATTTAAAACCTCAAATAAAGTATTGCAGAATAAGCTGCTGCAATTCAGCCAAAAAGTAATTACCAGAGAACGAAAGAGGACAAAAATTTGACAACTGTGTGATTTCCTCTCTTCCACGTCCCTACGATAATTACCGTAAAGTTAGTACTTTGCATACCAATTTAATTTTGGAAACAGAAGGACCCTTTGTTGCCATGGATTCAGATGTTCAACACCAATGGAGAATTTCAAACCACAGATAACTAATCTCTCTAGGTTCATCGGTGATTATAAGTTTTAAACCCCAAAAATACATTACAAGACTGCCATAAGGAATTAAATGGAGGCCCAAAGTAGTTTCAGAAAAACTTTTTTAAGTCTTAATCTATTTAAAAATCTCCCCAACTAAAATAATTTTTTGTAAGATCAATTATAACAAAAATTGACGATTCATATTACACAAATCGACCCTTCAATACTTATAACAAAATGTCATACGTAAATTTGTGTAACAACTGAGTTTGAACTAAAACTTTAAATTTGTTATTAGTTTAACAAGACAAAAAGTTCACCTATCAATTTTACAATACTTATTATATCTAAAATGTTCCGAATTTGTGACTTTTTGAATATTTATTGTAGTTGTTTGGAGTATTAATTTTTATATAAAAAAACACAAATAAATAAATTTTAGATTATTTGGTGCTTGATATGTTTCTCTAACAAAATTGAGAAATATTAGATAAAGTTGATAAAAGTTGAAAAAAATTAAAAACTTTTAGTATGAAAAAATTTAGAAAATTTTGAAGAAATTTGGCCAAATTTGATACTCTGAATGCACATATAGTCGTGCTACATAAATAAAAAATTTCTCAAAAAAAAAAAATATCAAGAATGATATAGCAAATTTAGGGTCTATCAGTTATAAAAAATAATTCATTGGAATTTCATTTTATTATACAAATATTATTATTACATTATTTCAATTTAAATTTTTATGAAAATTTTTGATGGTGAGATAATTTTCATCTATTTAATTTGTCATATATTTAAAGTTCTGATAGTGAACAGCTTGTGGATCAAATGATTGTGGAAAAAGTTAATGTTGTATGTTCTACAAGTCTAAACACAACCTCTTCGTTTCTTACAACAAAAATAATGCACATGCACTCTGTTGACTGATGTATCTTTGAAAAAAAAAAGAAGAAAGAGAGAGAGAGAGAGAGAGAAAAAAAAAAAAAAAAAAAAAGAGAACCACCAGGTCTAAAAATTCACATGGTTAGGTGAGTATTCATTGTAATACCAGAAATACCCAAAATCCTGAAAGCAATTTCAAATGATGCCATTGTCACGGGCTTTGTCTCCACCCATTGATGCTACAAGTTTTATCATCTCCTAATAATGCAAATGGGAGAATGATAGAGATGGAGGTTCACAAAAAGTTTCAGAAATTGAGATAGAGAGAGAGAAGTTCACATAATGTTCCAGAAAACTTTGCAACATAAAACAAAATGAATGGATGCTAAACGCGTTAGAACTCAGATGTTGGGAACGCATCACCAATCACTTGCCGCCATGTGTATATTTACGCGGCTTCACTGTGTTTACCCACTACTCCATCTCGGTGTATTGAATGACTCCAA
The DNA here is from genome assembly GCA_035590655.1 of Pouteria glomerata. Taxonomy (NCBI): domain Eukaryota; kingdom Viridiplantae; phylum Streptophyta; class Magnoliopsida; order Ericales; family Sapotaceae; genus Pouteria; species Pouteria glomerata. The sequence goes on from JAVXUM010000001.1 coordinate 13,640,264, forward strand.
CAACTTCAAAAGCTTCCACCTTCCTTTTATTGTTCTTCTCTCTCTCTCTCTCTCACTGAACGCAAACATATAATATATAGATAAATTGAATTTTATAACACCTACAGTATAATTTCATTCTATACTGAGATTAGTAAGATTTCCTTGTCCATGGCAAAATAAAGGAAAGCAAATCTAGTTACTTAGCCAAATTCTCTATATTTCTTACCCCTTCCAAAATAGACAGCAAATCTTGATAGTGAAAAATAAAAAAGAGAAGAAAACTTGTGTCAAAAAGTTCTTTAATTCCCAGAACCAGCTTTTAAAAGCAAAGGCCCTGTTTTTAAAGGGCACAACCCGCACAACACCTCTCTCTCTCTCTCTCTCTCTCTCTCAATAGTGAAGTTTGTTAGTATAAATTTCTGCCTCCAGCCCAACCAACCCTCCAACATTCTCAATCCCCTCCCCCTCCTCCTACCTCTGTCTCTCACTAGAAAAAATAAATAAACAAATAAAATGCACAAACTTAAGCGCATGAGTGCTCCGTTCTTCTCGTTCTTCTGCTTATTACTCTCATCTCTCAATGTAAGATTCACACTATCTCTCTTGCTTTCAATCCTTTCATATTTGTCTCTCTCTAGACTTGGCCTGCAAAAACATAAATCTCAGTTGAATTTTTTATTTATATATATGTGTTTGTGTGATTTATATGGTTTCACATACCAATGTAGGTGGGTGTAGCCCGAGCCGGCGACGCAACGGCCGGCGGGAACCCATTCACGCCGAAGGCCTATCTGATTCGTTATTGGAAGAAAGAGATCTCCAACAACTTGCCAAAGCCGTGGTTCCTTCTCAACAAGGCCTCCCCAATGAGTGCTGTAGAATCGGCGACTTTCTCCAAACTCGCCGGCCAGAACGATCTCTCTACCCATCTTCAAGGCCTCTGCTCCTCGGGGAACTTGCTCTGCTTCCCCGATTTATCGCCCAGCCTGGAAAAGCACGACAAAGACACAAACTTTGCTTTGTACCTGAACAAGAACTTTACCAATTATGGCACGAGTCGACCCGGCGGACTCGACTCGTTCAAGAACTACTCCGACGGCGACAACCTCCCCGTCGACTCGTTCAGGAGGTACAGCCGCGACTCGGTCGGTCACGGGGATAAGTTCTCTAACTATGCCCCTGACGCCAACGTCGCCGACCAGAGCTTCAACACGTACGGCACGGCCGCAACCGGCGGCGCTGGCGAGTTCAAGAACTACAATCAATTGGTCAACGTCCCGAAACTCCGCTTCACCTCCTATTCCGATGAAACCAACGGACGGAAGCAGACATTCACGGCTTACACCAATCAGGCCAATGCAGGGGACCAATCGTTCACGAGCTATGGAAAGAACGGGAACGGAGCTGCTAACGACTTCAGTAGCTACGGCAAGGACACAAACGTGATGGGTTCGACCTTCACTGGCTATGGAGAGACAGCGAATGGCGCGAGCGATAACTTCACGTCGTATGGGTCCGACGGCAATGTACCGCAGAACAATTTCAAGAATTACGGTGACGGCGGTAATGCGGCCGTTGACACGTTCAAGAATTACAGAGATCGATCTAATGTCGGAGACGATTCGTTCCAATCTTACGCGAAGAATTCGAACGCAGCCAAGGTTAATTTCGTGAACTATGGGCAGTCATTCAACGAAGGTACGGACAAGTTCAGCGGCTATGGCGCGGGGGCGAAGGGTCAATCTGTTGGGTTCAAAATCTACGGAGTTAACAACACCTTCAAAGATTATACCAACAAAAAGAGTGTGTCTTTCGCCAGATACAGTAAAGATAGCTCTGCTAAATTGAGTTCAATGGCGGACAGTGGCCAAGCCGTAAATAGATGGGTGGAGCCGGGCAAATTCTTCAGGGAGAGCAAGCTGAGGACCGGCACTGTGATGCCAATGCCGGACATTCGCGACAAAATGCCCAAGAGGTCGTTTTTACCCCGGTTGATTTCTTCGAAATTACCGTTTTCGACCTCAAAGCTCACTGAGCTTAAGAAAATCTTCCATGCCAATGACAACTCAAGCATGGAGACCTTACTCACAAAGGCTCTGAGCGAGTGCGAGAGGGCACCGAGCCCGGGTGAGACCAAACGGTGTGTGGGCTCCGCCGAGGACCTCATCGACTTCGCCATCTCCGTCTTGGGTCGCAATGTGGTGGTTCGGACCACCCAAAGCACGGAGGGGTCAAAGAAGGACGTTATGATCGGATCGGTAAAAGCAATTAACGGCGGCAAAGTGACGGAGTCGGTGTCATGTCACCAGAGCCTGTTTCCTTATTTACTCTATTACTGCCACTCAGTTCCCAAGGTCCGGGTTTATGAAGCGGATCTGTTGGACCCGAAATCAAAGGCCAAGATCAACCACGGAGTTGCCATTTGTCACTTGGACACATCCGCTTGGAGCGCGGGTCATGGAGCATTCATGGCTCTGGGTTCGGGTCCTGGAAAAATTGAGGTGTGTCACTGGATCTTTGAGAATGACATGACTTGGACTACTGCAGATTGAGAGCCCTCCGTAGCAGACCCATTTTGTAAACTGGGTTCGAAGTGGGCGGGTTAGAATCTGACCCAAAGGTTTGACCCATGGCAAAACCCATTTAATTTACCTTATTGGAGTTGCATTTCAGCTAAAGCTTAATGGCTGTCAAGTTACACTTTGTCCAGAATCTAATTATAAAGTTTCTAAATTACATTTGTCCATATCTTGTTTTAATTTGATTTCTATTCATAGGTCCCCAATTGATACAAATATTTCTATAGCTAAATTTGGAAAGAAAAAATATGCATCTATAATATGGGTATTCAAACAAGATTCAAATTCAAAGTAGAGAGAATCTAGGTACACTTGTAGTCCAAATTACGCATATAGTTGAAGGGGGTAATTAAGACGGACCCATATATCATTCCAAATTAATTACAACTACTTGAATAGTTTGTTTTGGTATTTAGCTCAGTTTGAAGTTTTCATAAATTTTCACAAAATTCTAATTCTAATTTTTTTTACAAGTTGATAATTTATGGACTTTTATGGAGCTCCAAAGCGTACTAAATTTCAGTTACATGCACCTTGAATAGTCACTTTGGGTGGTGGTATGCCATGAGTCCAAATTACAACAACTTACTTGAATAGTTTTATTTTTGGGTGGTTGTCGTGCTGCTCCATGTTTGTTATTTAACATTGTTACGCTAGAGAAACAGAGAATAGGACGATTACAATGACATTGAGAAGTGTAAAAACCAATCAGCATTCAACTGCTATATCAACAAAGGATATAAAACTTGAATGTGGGCAAAAATTTCGTGGTCCTGAGGCACCAAAATATGCTGCTATAGTGTCTATCGGAAAAAATGGCCATTCGCCAGCCTGTTGTTGGGGCCACTGTCTTCTTTATTTTTATTTTTTTTATTTTTATTTTCTTGTCAATTTGGAGCAACTATTTTTATTTTTAAATTTAACTCATATATATATATATATATCACGAAGTTTTTAACAAAATCGCCAACGATCTAATAATTGGGAATTGGGAGAAGAAGCAACCAAACGCGTCATTTTTGTAGCCTAAGTTTGTGGTCAGTGAGTTGAAAGATTGGACATTTGGGTCGGATTCTTATGTCTAGACACAATTAACAATTTCGGCCACCACCGTTGGTATGTTCAGTGAAATAAAGATCAAACTTGAAACTTGAGTAATATATTCAGGACATAAATTCGATTTACCTTTTGGATACCTAGGTTTCAAGTGGGAGCCGCTGGTGGTAGAGTTCTAACGCTTAAACTTCTCTAAAATTTACTTAATGCACACTCGAAGGATAGTGACTGCGGGTTCCTCGTTATAAAAAAAAAATTTTAGGCAGCATCTAAATTTTCAATTAGTTATTAAATTTTGGTTATTTTATTTTGTTTTCTTACATTTTTTTGGTTAGTTATATTATATTTGCCTCAAGTACATATATATATATATATAATCGAGTTTCAGAGACTAATAAAAAATTTGCCGTATGAGCTATATAATAGTGAAATGGAGATTAGAATTTAATTAAGGTGAATTGATTCTGTTAAACTTTATTCATTATTTTATCTTACTAGTATTTATTAATTCAATCAAATGCACTTTAAATTGAAGTTCATATAATAAATTTTGTACTACAGTTTAATGTTATTTAAAATTATGTCAAAAAAAAAAAAACAAGTAATTAAGTAATTATTTAGATTATCTCTCCCTCCTATGCCTAATTGTTTGGTCAAAAATACTAATTTCATTATTCATTTATCTCATGTCAATTATCATTTCTTTTATTTTATATTGTTGATTATTGGTAGTTATTATGAGTATATTTTTTTTAAATTATTATAATTGTAAAATAGTATTTCTTATTTAAAAGTTATAGTGAGATAGGAGCGACTGAGGTGCGGAATGACAGTTGTTTGGTTATTCTTTGTCATCGTACTCTTTTAACGCACTGAAAGAATGATCAACCAATGTATGTTTATTCCACTGGAGAGAGAGAGAGAGAGAGAGGCTCAAGCGTACTAATCGCTCAAGTGCTTATTAGCACTTTTGACTGGTTAGTCTTCAGTTGAAAAATGGCTATGATCAATGAGTTGCTCCATCTAGTGTCCATGATGTGAAGGGAGAAAACTGAAAGTAACCCTATATGTTCATCCGTTGTTTCCCTTTAAAATGGGAATGAGTAATGCTGTGGCAAAATTATGATGCAATTAATTTAAAATAAAAATTTAACAAGTAGAATTTTAATTATAATAATGCCACAGGTATTATATCATTTGATTTTACCCCCAAATATTGTATTTATGAACTAATTAATTTGTATTTTATTATGACGTGTTGTTGTGATCAAGTAAATTTATTTGGTGATTATTAAATAATATGGTAAATAATGACAAAAATTACAAGACGATACATTTTATAAGTTTGTTAGTTATTTATATACAGAAATTACTAAACAAGTAATCAACTATTACTGAGGTAAGAAATCATTCAGATAAATAAGAAAAGATAATTTTTTTTTCGTATATTAATAATTACAATTTTTTTTAAATAGTACAAACTCTACTATTTAAAGACTAAAATTCTTAAAAAATTAATTCATAACTCTTATCGAACTTTAATTGATAATAAATTGAAAAATTGACCCAAAAATAACAAAACCTAATTAAGAATAAAATTAAAAATTGAAAGAAAATCTAAAATTGTCAAAACAAGCGGTAAATAAATTTGAATTTGCCATCAAAATTTATTACATATAAAAAAACTTTTTAAAAATGACAAAATTGACAATTAATCATTCTAAATTTGTTCAAAAATTAGCTTAGGTCATGGCAAAAGCAATAGCTATTGGTTAAAAAACTGTTTTTCACTTCCCTAATTTAATGCGATTTAGAGTATGTCGCTGGTCTCATCGGATTTTATCAAAAATAAAAATTTTGTCCATTTCTTTCATCCCATTTTCCCAAATATCATACTCCTAGGTTCATTCCATCACTGAGATAGCGACTAATGAACTGTGTTTTCTATTATTTTAAATGAGAATGAGAAATAATATATGCAGATATCTTGTATAATATTTAATATACGTTATATAAGTTAACCAAAATGATGATAATACGTAGATGTCACCGTTCTTTAATTTGACTTAACAATGATTAAGTTTTATTTTAGTTCGAATGATATTTTATCCTTTTATGCATTTCATCTCAGGCATGTAAAATTTTAATGAAAATTATTTATTAAAATATCATGAATTAATTATAAGCTAATCATTCTAAAATAAAAAAAAAACTTAACAAAATGGAATCTCATTGCCACGTCATACAAGATAACACTTCCTTGTTAAAAGTTTCAATAATCAACAAAGTTTCATAAACAAGCTGGCTAGAAACGTATGGCAAAGGAAAATGGGGGGAAGGGATTTTCATTACTTTTTAACTGGCTATGAAGTGGATTGACAACGAATGTGACCATAATTAGGGTGAATGCATTTCAAAGGAATCCCATGGAAAATGAAGATTCTTCAAACTATGGCATCGGGAACTTTGTTGGAAAATATTGATAGATTAGCACATATAACGGGATGACTGCTGCTTTTGTATATCGCACGATATGCCCACTTTTTCATGCCTCAAGTAAAAACAAATCTCAGAGAAATAGATTTCATTTTACCTTTTTCTGCTAAAAAAAAAAAATTTGAAAATCATATTACCGACGACCTTAGTCAAAATAGTATATGATGCTATGAAAGACTACTGTCAAATGGTTTGGCAATTTGGCTTTGTCGTATTTGTGAAGTCAATTCCAACCGTTACATGCATATAAAAATTATATACATATAGATTTTAGTAAAAGAAATTATCAATTTTTTATTCTTCAACTGTCAGATAAATTATTAATTTTTATCACTTTTCTTATTAGATAAAATAATTTTTCAATTTAAAAATTATTAAAAATTATCCAAAATTTTAAAAATTTTACCAAACATTCAATAGTTAAAAAATATTATTAAAAATTGCTATTTATGTCAAGGGGCGTTTGGAGATAATTTTTAATTATATTTGACTCTTTTGCTAAAAATTACAACTTTTAGTGTATTTGTTGAAAATGTCAAAAAAAAAAAATTTGAAGGAAAAAAGAATGAGATAGATTTTCTTTCATCTTATGGTTGATTATTATTATTGTTATTATTGATCCCAGGTTGTTTAATTAAAAAGATTGAAATGAGTGGAAATATTTAGATATTTGTGTGTACATGTATATTATAATTTAAATTTTGTGTAAAAATTATTTTAAAAGAAAAAGTGAAACCCATATTTTAAAATTCCACTGCCATTCTCTCTTCTCACTTCCTCCCTCTACGTCTCCATCTTTACTCCTCCATTCCTTTCATTTTGCGGAGGAATTAGCAAAAAAGAAAAAAAAAACATAGGCCCCGCATTTATTTTTCCTCTCCG
>JAVXUM010000001.1:13685313-13696988 GCA_035590655.1 Pouteria glomerata
CCCCCCAAAAAAAAAAGTACGGTTCCCACTAATGCAGAGGGTGCTAGAGGGTAGACTCAGTATAAGCCTAACCTCAAGCATATCATTTGCACAATTTCGCATCCCTCAACGAAATTTTTTAGAAATTTTTGGCCTTTTTTTGGGGGGGTGGGAGAGAGTTGCTAGGTGTAACTTTTTTTTCTATTTGATAAAACAAATAGAAATTTTTAGGAACTTTTAGCAACTTCTGGGTGTTTGGTAAAAATTTTAATAACTTTCAAAAGCTTTTGGTTGTTTAATAAAAAGTTGAGACAAATTTCAGCAATTTTTGCAACTTTTGAGGTGTTGTCAAACCCTTAAAAAAAAAAATTGCTAAAAATTCCTCCTTTTTTTCGCTTCTAAACGCACCCTAACATAGTGAAATTATATAAGAGTGGGAGTGAGACTGCAGATCATCACTACGTGCACCATCTCTGCGCTGGAGAGCTTTGAGTTTGCTTTTGTCGTGTTTTGGCGTTCAACAAGTGTTCTCCCAAGGGTGAAGAATGTTTTCCAGGAATGGTATGGGCGGAAGCAAGGTTTGCGAGAGTAGAAGAAAGTGTGGCATCTCATTCCATCTTGCTTAACATGAATCACTTGGGAAGAAATGAAAAGATGTTTTTGTGATTCTAAAAGGTCCTTGTATCCTTTATGAGTGTTTTGTTCAGCTGGCTATCCTGTCGATTAGAGCTGGACCCTTATACCTTTTGCACTTTATAGAACATATACATACTTGCCAGTCCCTTTGTATTTGGAGAGTTGTCTTGTTAGGAGGGTGCCATCCCCTTAATGCCTTTTTGATATAATTCTTTATTTACTTATCAAAAAAAGAACATAGTGCAATTAAGTAAAATGGCTACATATATATTTGTGTATATATAACCACAACTTCTAGCAAGTTCTTCCAAAACAACTTTTGTGATGTGATAGGGCATCCACCGTGGTAGCCCCAATTTTACTACTAGGCAAAGAAATCTCTAAACACCACTTAAAACTGCTTATAAGATACTCTGATTACTGTCATTTTGTATAGAAAGGGGAATTTTAAAGGAGAACAAGAAGGGGAAAACATGGGGTAAACTAACACCAAATTTGAGGCACCGAAGTAAGTGATTTACCGCAATTGTTTTTTCCTCAATCCTACGAGGGAGATTTTTCCAGATTCTGTCTGCAATAGGAAGGTCAGGAAGAGCCTCACCTTGTTTCAGATATCTCCACTCTTCTCCCAAAAAGCTGCAAAGAAGAGTTCACTTGAATGTTAAGAAGGATTAAATGAAAATTCCCAATAGAAACAGGTTCTTTTTTCTTTTTTTATTTTTTGGGTGTAGTAAGCTATAAGCCTGCAACAAAGATATTTGATACTGTAACAACAAAGAATCATAGCTGAGCATAAAATCATGATAACTCATGTACTGCAGATGAAATAACATATTCGAATTGCCAAACAGATCTTAAAAGTGATCAAGAATGTCACTGAAGCAAGACGATAAAAGAAGGAATAAGTTTTTCCCCTTGTGGTCAAATTTTTGCATTTATATCATAATTGCCAACAAAATCCTCCCAGTACAGTAGTTTGTAAAAATACAAAAGAAAAAGAAGATGGCCCCCACTAATAATCTCCCATCTCAGTAACTTACTCTACTTTCCACAACACAAGAATGGTCAACTTTTAAGTGTCCAAACAGCTGAAATTCTTTTATCATTGATAGAAAGCTTGCGTGTCGAAACAGCCAACATTTTCTTAACACATATATCAGGATTGTTACTTTTAAAAGGCTTCCTATATCTCACCTTCTAACGTCATTGAAAATCGGTTTGCTAAAGTGAAGGCCAAGTGAATCCAAATGAAGAATGATGGGTCCTGATCCATCTTCCTTGTCTGGGATGCAAATAATAACCAAGCTCCAATGAAGACTGCATTAGAAGAGGATAGAGAAGGGGAGGGGGAAGCACCAGAAAGAAGTGAAGAAATTTACAGTAACTAAAATAATAAGAGAAAAGAAACTGAAATAAAGCACAAAAGTAAGTTTATGGTACCTAAATCAAAAATGTATATAGTAGTAAAAGAAGGCACTCAAGGCAATTTTGACCCAGATTGGACACTAGCAACCAATTGAAACATTCATAAGAAATCCTTTTTTTATTTTTTTTCATTGGTTACCTTTCATATGCACAGCCATTTACATCTGGAAGTGTAACTCTAAAAGCAACAACATAACAATCATAAGAACTATAACATTAACTCAAAACAACTTACTTCTCATTTATTGGAAGAAGTATATAAGCTTTTTGAAATATATTGACACCTTTCCACCACCTTCTGAACTTGACAAACAAACTTTCCTTGTCATTCTGCCACATCATCCAGAAAGATAAGTTACAACACAAGATGGAAGATGCAACAGCATTCAGATGGAACTATTATTCTATCAAAAGATTAATTTTGTTGAAACATTGTCAGAAGGGGGAAATGTTAAAGTTCCATTTCATTTTATCAATGTTTTACCAGAAGATTGAAATTGTTATGACTTTCTAATTAGCCTCTGGGTGGGGGAAAACTGATGAAAAAGAAAATATCCTTGCACCTTATAAATTGTATTCCCAGGAAAGTTGTGTCCTTGGAAAAATTTTACATCATCAGACTGGACCAAAAGGGACTACCAGAGACTTCAAAAAAAGGAAAAGCTTCAAGCAATGCTTGTGTCTTCACATGCTATTGTTTCTTTTGCCATCAGGAAACATTGGCAATGACATTGTAAACCAAATTTACAACTCAGTTACCTACTTTTACTCTTTTCAGAGTAAAAAACAGAAACAAATTATATATATCAGAAAAAAAGTTCCAATGAATCAAGATTTTAACTTGGAAAATGAAAGAGATACCTTGCTTGATACTGCCTCTTTGAGCTTATTGTAGAAGTATGTGTTGAAACAGTGATAATTACAGCGTGCCGTATCAGTTGTTGAAGTTGGCTGCTGCAGATATCTAACCAAAATAAAGCAGCAATGACAGAATATTACAATAAGAAATTTATTTTAAAAGTCTCCTCCACTTAGGCAACTAGAATATCATTAAAACCTGATGAGTAACATAGAAATTGAGAGGGCACTTCCATAAGAATCTAACAAAGATGATTGAATATTACTATATCTCAGGCTCAATGTGGTATATGTTGTCACCACCAAGGATAGTCATGTTTTCGAGTATCCCACAATATCAATATGTAAAGTTCCCGTTGCTAAAGCCAAATGATCAAGGAATTATAATCAAAATATCTAACGTAATAATGAGCATAGCAAACAAAATCTAAAATTGACCTATTTTGATCATTTCACTTTACCATAAGGTGGTCAATTTTGCTCCTCTCCTGTGAACCCCAACAAAGTCAGGCAAGTGAAAACTGGACCACTGCCATCCACTATTTGATAGAATCAGGGCTTGCTTTTTCGAGTCTTGCAGTGTAAATCAAGAGCAAGGACAAGTTTATTAGAGTGCATGATTTTTAGTCATTCAACTTGTGAATTTTGGCAATACTTCACATCTGTCTGCCATCAGAAGAATCTAAGAGACAACAGTAGGGGTACAAAACCAAACCAAAAATTTCAGTTTTCGGTTAATTCGGTTTGGTTATTTAGTTCTTGGTTTGGTTTTGGACATTTTTTTAGACCCAAATTAAAATTTAGTTCGGCTCTGGTTCTTGTACATGACAAACCAAATTAGAAATTAAATGTTAATATGCGTATAATTATTTTGTCCAAAGATAAATTATAATTTATATATTTATATATCCTATGATTTTATACAATACAATAACAATAAATTTATAAAAAAAAAAATAGAATTTGGGTTAATTCAGTTTTAACCAAAACCAAACCAAGTTATTTCATTCAATTCGGATTCAGTTATTTTTTCAAAGAACCAAAAAATTTTGGTAATTTGGTTTTCAGTTCCGGTTCTACCCGAATAAACACTCCTAGACAACAATGACAGATCACCTCAACCTAAGATGTGCCAGCCTTAACCTACTCAACAATACTATATAATGATCTATTGAAGACTATTCATTGCACAACTTTATAGCCAGTTGAGTTTACATGGACCTGAAGCGCAACAACAGAGTTCAAAAACCAAGCAAAAAAGGGTAGAAAATAAGATTATTTTTTCATGGAACAAGTTTCGACTTCGGTTATCTCCTTTGGTTCAAGGCCTTCACCCGAGTTAGTTTGTCGTCCATTAGCTATAGTAGATGCTGCCCTGATAAATTTCTAGGAAATTCTCAGTGATATATCTGACTGAGTGTTAACTCAGGCAATAGTAGCAGCAGCCATGACAGCAATAATTACTGATTCAGTAACATTCTGCAAAATTGATCACTTCAAGCAGCAAAAAAAATTTTCCCTGTTAATTGGAGAAAAATTAACATCTCATTGTTCGATAAATTTTTAGTAGTTAATTCAATTGTAACCATATAAAGGGACCAACAAATTCATTTTATTTATTTCATTCTGTCAAGGATTAAAAAAGCGTGCTTTTTTCAATAATTTTTTCTTTTCTTTTTTTTTTTTAATTCTTTTCGTTCTTATTGGTTGGAAATGCTCCAAGTCCCCGTATATATCTCGATCACTTCATCAAATTATCTTAAAATAGCCATGTAAACTTACCGGATGTAAAAATTCATAATAGTTGATGACAAATAGGCTTCGGGAGCAAGGCATTCCAAGTCTGAGTAATGAATTTCCACTGATTCTGGATCATCCCTGCATCCACAGATTTTTAAAATAAAATCAAAATCAAAAGGATGGCCAAATGCACGAGTTCCCGCCTAAAATAGTATTAAAAAAGAAAATGATATACAGAATACATCTTAGAAAGTTCATCAAATACACATATACCACATTATGATTAAGAATTTATTGTACCTTGAAGGATAGTTGATCTTACTCTCTTTCATGCTGGGAAGAAAAGGCGGAAAGAGATAGAAACCAGAATCAGATATCGGCTAATCTCCCAACCATACATCAGCTAACAGACATGTAAAAGAAAAAAAATTAAAAAATAAAAACGAAAAATGAAGGTTACATTTACCGTTCATCTAATTTATCTGCTTGCTGCATCAACTCTATGAGCTCAGGCTCCTCATCCACAACAACAACTGTAGTTTCTCCCTGTTTCAATAATTATAGCACATACAAGATGATTTAGATCCACAAACTGTAAATCCAATATACTACAAAGAAACAGAATAAAAGTCATACTCAAATAGCCTCCAAAAAGGAAATATATAGACAGATATATGCAATTAAGTGTGCTTTTCAGGAAAACAAGAGAAAACATGTTGAATAAAGGAAAAAGAGTTTAATGAATTAGGAATCTTCCAATGGAACACAATACTCAAATTCAATGAATGGTAGCAACTTAGGAAACATAAAATCACCCTTATCCAGCTCAAAATGTAAAAATGAGACAAACAATTTGACTGTAACGAGCTGAAACTGAAGTATTGTGCAACCGCACAATCAAATCAAAAAGCATCATGGTGAACTGTAGTGAGCTCAAAAAGTCACACAAGATGTTTTGTCCTGTATATTTTTTTTTCTTTTTTTTTTAGTGGATAAATAAATCGCGCTCAATGAATGATAACGGCATTTTTTTCCGTATACAGAATATTAGAGCAGTATAAGACCAACAATGACGACTTTTCCACAACTAAATAACACAAACAACTACTGCTTCTGAATAACCAAAGCAACATAAACTGGTGCCCATTTAAAATCTAATAGAATCAAATTCGAGAAAACAAGTAAAGATAAAAATTAACCACAATGAAAAAAGCATCATTTTTTTAAGCCATTTAGGATCCCCCAATGAGAAATTAATATGGTGCAGCTATTACGATCCAGATAAACATAATTCAATCTGGGAATAATATCAAAGAAGACAGACCATTAATTAAAGACCATGCAAATCTTCTCATCACAAAAAGAAAACTAGGATTTCTTAGAAAGAAAGAAAAAAATGAAGAAAACAAAACGATTCAAGAACTGAAGAAAAATCTTGATTAATCTGGCTCTGAGACCCTGTTGATTAATTAGGGTTCAAGGAAAAGAGAAGATGAAAAGAAAAGAATAAGCGAAAAGAAAAGAGACCGGTAAGATAGTCCCTTAGACAAACTCCTCTTCTTATATATATAATCATAATAATAAATCTGGATAGGTACAAAATTCTCTCTTCTTATATGTATAACCACAATAATGAATCTGGAAAAGTACAAAATAACAACCCAACATCAAATAGACTTAATTCACTAACGGTACCAATGCGCCATAATATTGGGAACTGCAACAGAACTCTGTCATAGACAGCACACCTCTAAGATTATCCATAAAGCCATGAGCCCAAAGCCATCCAACAACAGAAGCTCCCTGACCAAGTGAGTGAAATTACACAACCAATTACGCATCTCAGGCATCAACACCCAGGAACATTCTCTCTCAAAGAAAACTTTCACAGGCCAAGAAAACAATTTAATTTCTTCGACTTGTAAGTGTGATACTGAAAAATGGATGAGATTTCCTCCAGCACTAATAGTACCCTTTAAGAACATTGTTTGGTTAAAAATAATCAAGCAATCTCAGCAACTTTCAGTCTACCCAGATTTGACATGGCTTTACAATTCTAACAGCCATACAACATCTTTCGGGGATCCCTTGAGCTAGGATAATTTCCTTCTATATTACCTTTAAAAGGCATCTTGCAAGGGTAAGGACAACACGCTCTTCAGCGTGCATGCTGATGATGTACCAAAATCCAATTGAAGTGGAGGACAGAAAACACTTAAGCAAATTCCATTTCAGACTGAATTCTCAAATTATGATCAAATTACTAGCGATTAACAGTGTGCAGCAACGGTACAGTACCTAATAAGGAAATACATAGAACAAGAGATCTTCAGGTCAAATAATTGAATGACAAATTTCAGCTACAAAGATTGAATAACATCTTCCTCAGTTGCATATTGCATACTCAAGTACTCCCCTTACTATTTTTTTCTACATCCTTAGGGTCCGGTTGTGAGTTTAGGATAAAAAAGAAAACATTAGTTAGGAGAGAAGAGAAGAGAAGAGAAAAGAAGAGAGAAGATAATATTTTCTTCATATTTGTTTGTAAGTTTAGGAAGGAAAGGATAATAGCTTTCTCTCTCTTTCTTTTTGAGTTGAAAAGAAATGGAAGGAAAAGAAAATATATATTACTTTACCATTAAATACTTTGATAAGTTGAAGAGTTGTCAATTTATTTAGCCTTAGGATATGTTTGTAATTTCCTTTTTTCTTATTCTTTATTTTATGGGAAATTATGTCGTTTTGAAGTTTCATTAATTCACTTTTCTTTTCTCCCCATTTCCGCCCGCTTTTGGGAGGATGAAATTTTTAAAATTTTGACCCTCGCTTTTCCTTCCATTTCTTTTCTTTTCTTTCCTAGAAAAACTCACAAACAAGTGATAGATTCTAAAATCTCTTCTTTTCTTCCCACTTCACACCATCCAAATGGACTGTTAATGTTACTCAACAGGAACTTAACCTTGATAATTAGGAATACAACATTGCCCAAAAGCTCTATGTAATCTACTATCGACATTAAAGTTTCCAAATCAATATGAAGTAGAACTTCTGTAACAGTTCAGGTCCTGCAATTAACAAATTGGAGGAGTAGGGCCTTTCACAAACTTAAAATTTCAAGATTTGGCAATGTTTCCAATCGCCTTTTATCTGATTTTGACAAGCAAACACAGTAATTTTCATACAGTAACATCGCCAAAAAATTGTTGTGTGCATGTGTACATAAACACTTAAAACAGGCATGATCATAAAAACCTGCTTCAAAACCTCTATTATTGGGTATTTAAAAGAAATTAATAGTAGCATGTAATGTGCACATTCTTTGTTTCACCAGGGTCAAATCAATGGAAGAGAAAACAAAGTAAAGAAAAAGAAAGTATATATAAAAAATGAAAATAAGAAAAGCTTACATTTCTCGGCCTCGAATCATTTGAAGGCGGGATTTGAGAAGCCTTTCTCCTAGCAATAAAGAAAAAAATATATGCATGTATCAAATTTATATGGCAGGCATTCATTCAGGTCAAGTACTGTTACTAGAGAGTAGAGAATCTTCCACAAGAAAATTTCAAGTAAAAATTCAGAGAACAACAAATAAAGAATAAGTCTTAAGCATAGAAAGTGAGGAAGGAAAAACAAATAAAAAGTAGCACATGATTCCTCTCATTTTTTATCTTTCCAGATTACCACAAAGAATTGCATACTTCTTTCCAAAGTCCTTCCGCAAGAATTGGCTTCTAAGCAACCAGCCATAAGATAGAAGTCCCACTAGCAAGTATCAAACAACTTGGCCGATATATTACAGCCAAATGAGTTCTGCATATTCAAATCAATATTTCGGTTGTATTGCAACATTTTCAGCTCAACAAAAAAATATTATCCTAGCTATACTTTCAATATTCAAATTGAGAATTTCATACAAGAAAAAAGAAATCAGATTTCCTATCCAAATTCAGCAAAAAAATAAATAAATAAATATTGAAACACAGTCCAACTTAGCCATCCCACCAAACCATATCCAATGTGGCTACAATTATGCTACCATGAAACCTCAAAATTTGAACACTGAACACACGTTCAATGAATAAAGCAAGCTATCACATGGAAACATGCATCATTACACATTTCAAACCTTTTTTTTTTTTTTTGGGTGGCTAAGCCATTACACATTTCAATCTACAAACAAATAAACATGAATGACACATGCCCATATCAGAATGATAAATATTCCTTTCAGCCACATAAAAATAATGTATCTGTGAACCCCTTTTGTCCAAATTTGATGCACAGTAAGGCAACACATTTGTAACAAAATCCCTAAGGTCTAGCAATGTGACCCAAAAAAAAGGGAGGAGGAGTAAAATCTTGTACATGAAATTCAAAAAAAAAAAAAAAATCAAAAAACAAAAAAACAAAATCAGGAAAGAGGCGAATAATCCATACTTCCTAGGCAGAGAGCCAGACAATTTTTCCTCAAAATGACGAGGGGAACGAGTAGAACACCGCCCACTATTTTGATCAACATTTGAGGGTATGTGTTTATTAACAAGAACAGACAGATTTGTGGGGCATTGAAAAGGAGATTGCCTTGAAGATGATGCACTCTTGTGTCGTTCCCTTGGTGAAAACTGCCCATTATGTCTCATTTTCTGGCGGTCACAATGACGCACACATGCTAGTTCTCCTTCAAATGCATTTACTGTCCTACTATCTGTCTGCTACACAAGCAAGAGTTGAAAACGATTATAATGCTTGATCATAAGGGTTGCAGCAAACCAGAAAAGTAGAAATATTAATGTTCAGTAGTCCAACATACATTTTCTTCCAACTTTTTGCAAAAAAGTGAGGTGAATTCAGACTGCGAGGCTGGAAGATATGATGAAGCCTCTTGCATAGGGCCGTCTGATGCACCTACAAAACATATTTCTGTCCTAAATTGAGCACTTCATAGCAGACAATGCCAATAAGAATGCTGCCCAAGAAACATTGGCTGTGTTTGGAGTAATAAAAAATGAGATAAATAAGATAAAGAGAGATAAGTTATGATTCATAATTCGTGCAGTGAGATAAAAAGTGAGTAACTTTTAGAGATTTTTAAAGATTTTCAGAGATTTTTTTTTTTTTTGTTTTTTAGCACACCATACAGTGCCATTATGTCCAACACATCATCCAAGCTTCACCAGTTATCCTTAGTCTAACGTCCATTGTCAACAAAATGCTTATGAATTAGACATGGCCTCCGAACCACAGAATAGATTTGAAAGATTCACAGTCAGCCCGCAATTTCTAGATGAATCAAGATTTTTAATACAAACACAAAGAATTGCATATGGTTTCATGAAAGTTACTCAAAAACCATGTGTAAATCATAGATTTTTCTGAAAGAAAATCGGTATGCCTTTAAAACTCATCAGCACATCCATCTCGTAACTTCATCTAAAACTATGATATTATTAGGATCTGTCTGTCAATAATAAGCATATCATTTGGAATGAGGAAACAAGAGAGAGAGTTTTCAAATCAATTCCAAATATAAAAGAAGGGGGAAAATGGAAAAAGAAAAAGGTAGGACCAAATGAAAAATAAATGAGAAATCCTTAGACCCAAAAAATTATAAGAATGCTACCTCAAAGGTGTGGTGGCATCAAGCAAGCACAACAGTTATTTAAATTAGGTGGATCACTCCATTCCTTCCCTAACCTTGTTTCTTCCCATTTTCCTATCTTACTTCATGTTGTGAACCACACAATACAGACATGCAGCACATAACAACAGACTAGAACTTGGGAATAGGGAAGAGAGAGAGATAAATGAAATTATAGTGACAAACACATTTCACAAATTAATCTAACATGGAAACAGTTCAGATGGAAATACAAGTGGGATTTCTTGTTTTTGGGGTAAAATAGAAATATCAAGAGGATTTTCTTTTTTCATTTTTTTCTTTTTAGCTGGACACGTCGAGGCAGATTTGGCAAATTATCTCCAACTGCATTAATTTACCAATATCCACTTCTTAAATTTAGATATATACTTTTCTAATCTAAGCATTGACTCACAAATTCAAGCCTGAGAGAAGATCAGGCTCAATATATAATTCACCTGACGCTTACATATAGAACTCACAAATTTGAGGAGCCAATTTCTAATGGTTACAGTGGCTGCACAAAAACTAAAAGGAAGGGAAAAGGAAGTGGGATGCAGTTTCATTCAGGAAACCAGTGGAAAAACAATCAGATTCTCACCAGTAATAGGTGGGCTCCTTGATTCCGTGAGCTTCTCACACCCATCATCAACCTGTCAAACGAAAATCACAAAAAGCACATCATTAAATCAACAGATATATATTTTACATATACATCTATACATCTATAATATTTAAACGTATACATCTATAGCCTAAGGTTTCCATGTATAATTTACAAGGTAAATGAAACTCACAAATTGAAATAAATAGGAATGAAATGAGAAGCTAGCAAAAGTCAAATTGAGAAATACATATCTCTAATAGTACATCTTAGTTATAAGAGTCTTTGGCTAATATTCTTTCAGAACTAGTTTCCCAAACTGTTGAATTTGCTCAACTAAATTTAAACAGCTTAATCGTGTGAAATCTGCCATCAGACCCAAAGACATCCTCACATTCTAAGTAGTAGTACAACACAAAGATGTTCCAATAGGAGCTGTGCCCATGTCAGACATCAACACTTCTTGAGGCTCCTAGAATTATATTCAAAAACTTGTTGAATGTCTAATATCTAAAGTGAAATTTAATAATTTCAAACACTTCTATAGCACTTCTCAACAGTCCCCAAGATGAATTATATAGGGCACGTTTGGTAACATTTATATTTTCTTTGCTTATGTTCAACTATTTTTGTTTTCAACTTTTTGTTTTCAATTGTCTTGTTTTTTTCTCTGAAATAAAAACAAAAACATGTTTGGTAAAGCAATTTTGTTTGCAAAAATTAATGTTATTATTTTTTTATACAATTAATTGAATTTAATAAAATTATTTCATTTTATTTTAATCAATATAATAA
>JAVXUM010000001.1:13704948-13717633 GCA_035590655.1 Pouteria glomerata
TGCCAAAGTGGAGTCAAAAGGTCCAACCTTGCTCCCATTGGTCATGGCTATTCCAAATTACTTCATTTGGTCAAAATTCAATACCAAAGCATGCCTTAGCCGAAATTCTCCATCCTTTTTCCTTTCTTTTTCATTTCCTCTACACTACTACATGCTTCCATCATCCAACCAATACAAGCAAAATTATAAACACACACATTTCATGCCATGCACTCATAGAAATGAAAACATGCATGTTAAGACAATTAACACATGCAACTAACCAACACCAATCCATGCCTTCTTGGTTCATTTTCATTCATTATCAACTCATAATACTCCATATAAAAACCCTCCATTCCATTCATCTCTCAAAGGTGAGGGGTATCACACATAATACCTTAAATATCCAAAATTTATAATTTACAAGAACTCACTAAAAACTTGCCAACTAATAAAGTTAGATCAACAAACTTTCAATACTATTAAGCTATCTTATAAACTCTGTTATAAAACATCTTACACTCGAGAATAACAAAATACGTAATATCTAGCATTTAATTACCTCTACTCATCAAAATTCAATCCTACTAACAAAATTTAAATTTCAAAATATAAAATTTCCAATGTTCATTATACAAATAACTTTTATCCAATTCAAAGTGATATGCTTAAAAATGTAAACTATTAAACCTTAATATAATAGTACTCTAATATGCAATTATATATGTGTAACCTCTCACTAGTAGCCCACAAAATCAGAATCAAGATTAATTACCTACAAACTTAACTTACATTCTTATTCATGCAAACTTTAGGGACTAGACCTTTACTAATAAAAACTAATTCTATAACATATTATCAACTTAATGTTCTGATACCACTTTTGTCACATCCTAAAATTTAAGGATGAGACCGGTTGTGAACCACAGTGCCTTGGCTCATGGCACACGTAAGCCTTCATAAACCAAACTGCTAACATTTATAGTAGTAATAAAATAAAATCCTTAATGATTATGTCAAATTTAATTTTCTAAATAAAACCAACCAACTAGTCTATAACAGTAATTGCTCTAAAATTTATACAACTCAATAATACCTAAATTCTCAAACCCAAAGCAAATAATTATATATTCCTATAGGAGATCACAGACTCATGATATCATGGCCCCAACTCAATCCAAATTCTTAATTATAATTCTTTCATCTTACCTGAAAAATGTTAAAAAAGAGGAGTGAGTTAACAGCCCAGTAAATAGATTGTCAAGCCAAAATAATAATAGTAACTTTGAAATAATAAATTTTTTAATAAACAATTTAATCAAGAAAATTCAAAGTAAATAATTTCCATACATCGTTTATAGTAACTTAAAAAACTTGCACGTAAGAGTGCAATAATATGCTTAAATTAACCCATCAATCATAATAGTGACGACAAATATTAATATGTGGACTATCACATAAGAATTAAATAACAAATGCGCCAATATAATTTCTCGTGAGCAGTGCCCGTTGGATCTAACATCGCACTTAAGGTCACCTAGTCTGGCTCCTAGGTTCTTCTCTAAGTCGATCTGATTGAAGTCACCACGATTTTCACAAGTCTGTTCTTACAATTGTTGAAAACTAGGGTTATCACGGTTTTTATGGGTCTATTCCCTAGTTGCTAGAGTCCCACCACTTAAAGAGCTTGTCTTCTGAACTTTTATTTCAATTTCAATATTTACAACTAAATATCTATTGCAATCCTATAAATTTCAAAATTCAACATTAGTGCTCAAATATTTATTTTTATGCTCAATAGTATAAAATATACAATCTCTTATCAAAATAATACAATTTTTCATAAAAAATGATTCAAAAAATTTAACCTCAAAAACCTTTATGCAGTGAATAATTTACAAAATAAATACTAGCAAAATAAACCACTCACCTAATGTCCAAATGTGCAAATATAAGATAAATCAGAATAATCTGTCACGATCCTCAATAGACTAATATAATTATTTATTATTCTAAAATCTACCTTGAAATTTCAATTAATAAAATAATTAACTATAAACTCTCTCTCTGTCAAAATAACTAAAATTAACAACTTTCAAGTTAAATAATTTTAATTAGCACTCACTAACAATTCTCGGACAGCACTTCATCGTCAACGTTAACTTTTTTTTAACCAGCTGCCAATACTTAATGGCCTATATATATACACTCATATATAGCCTATTCGTAATCACTTGTCAGTTACTTTATAGTACCATTAGTACCATTCGTATACACACACTAATAGTACCATTAGGTTCAATCAATTCATAAGAGTTTTTTTTTTTTTTATATATCATGTCAATTGCATATATATCTTCCATGTATATATAATTACTGAAACACCTGAATCTAATATATACATGCACATATGTGTATACACAATAATCTCCAATCTTTTTTTATCAATAATCTAGAGAGAAAAATAATAAATGCTAACCTTTAGGATTCTTCTTTACTTTTCACCCGCACGCACAGCTTTCATCTCCATCTCATTCTCCTCTATCTTTTAATGTACAAAAAAATAAAACTTTAAGTTACAAACCCATTTACATGTAACAATTTTAATCATGTGTCATCACATCTACCTAAATTATGATGAACCTCTAGTCACATTCCAATAATAAAAATCCCTTTAAAACATTCAATGGTCTATATTTACCTAAAAATAAATATTTATTTAAATAAGCCCAACTAAGTTTCTAAAAATATAACACATAAATAAAATAAATAATAAAAGTTAAATAAATAACTAATTTCTGGGTTATAATAGAGGGTGGGTGACAACCATGAGTGAATTACATAGGTCCGTCAAAAAATTAGAAAAAGAAAATGTAGGTTGTGAGCACGAGAAAATAAGGAGCATGTGCAGGGGAGGGCTGTGTTAGTGTGCACGATAAACCTAAAAGTCAAATACCAAGTTTAAACTCTAGATAACCAAACCCAAACAAAAAAATTGAGCAATTAAATCAATTCATGCATCAAATCAATCTCATCAGTTAACATACTAAATAAGTCATAACAACACTATTACGAGTTTGAGAGAATGAAAAAAAATTAAAAACTAAATAATTGGGCTACTGGATAACCAGATAACTCGATAACTTATTTCTTGAAACCTCAAAAATTAGGATGCTAATTTATTTTTGGAGTTGGGTTAAGTCATTATCTGAAGTAAGGGCCTTTGGACTAGGGGTAGATATCGACCCGCTGGCTCAAAGAACCTGCCCAGCTTAACTCGATATTTGTAGGACTTGAGTTTAGAAATTTAGCTTATAGGGCTGGGCTGGGTAAATTTTTTAGGCCTGATCTATTTTTGGGTTGGGTTTAGGTTTAAATATCGTAACCCAGCCCACCCAGAGTTAATAAATAAGTCAGCCGAAAACCCCACACCCCTAACACATAAACCTTAGTCTCGCTCGTATTTTTTTTTCCCATAAATCTCCAAACACTCAACCGCTATTGCTTTCTTCCCCTACAAACTCTAACCCAAATACTTAGTTGCTCTTCCTCTCTTCCCCCACAAATCCTAACCCAAATACTTATTCGCTCTTTTTTTTTTCTCAGTTTGTAATCTAAACTCTATATCTCTCACTATCTTCTTTATCTCTTCGACCTTCGTTCTTTTCTTTTCTTTCTCTCACTCTCTTTTCCTAAAACCATCTAATCTCATAAGTAAATCGGCATAAGATCTCTCTAATCAATTATGTATAGGCCATTAATTTTAGAACATGATAAGGAAAAAATATTAGTAAAAAATAAATTTTGTTTATTTTTTTGGGTGAATTTACGACATGTTATTCTAACAAATTTTTGTTTACTACAAATCTTTATTTGGGTTTATTTTATACAATGAATAGGTTATTAGTTGTTTTTGTATGATTTTTATATTTTTTTAATGTCTTATTTTTTGGCCCAATGAACAGGCTTGGGTTTTAATTTTTCAATAATGGATGGGTTTAGGTTCACAGTTTTCAGCACGATATCAAGCAATGCCGGGCTTAGGCCTGGTCTTAAAGACTCGACCCAAATGAGACCAACCTAACCCAGCCCATATCCACCATTTCTTTAGACCCGACCGTTAAGTGCCAAGTTAAGTTGCTAGGTCATTTCAATCACTGGTTCATATGCACGCTGTAAGGTTATTTTGTAGCAAATTTATATGCAATCTTAAGTTAAATGTGAATTAAGGAAGAATTGAAAGCTGATAGAAAGTTTTCTAATCAATAAAGAAATTCAATAGTTGTAAAGTTTCTAAATTTGAAGAAATCAAGAGAAATTGAAACTGAATTGAAGAAGGATTTAAATTCTAGTTAAAGCAGGACACGGAGCAAGGCAGCGGAAACATTCTAGTACACCTCGCAGGTAGGCGCGGGGAGTGCGTGGTTGTGACCTTAGTCGCTGGCAGATCGCTGGTGCATCGTCTTTGGTTTACAACTGTAGCAAAATTCCAGTGTAGTCCACAGGTAGCAGGATATGAGCGAAAGGGTTTGATCTGTGTATCTTCTGAGCAAATTTGTTTCCTATTTTTCCAGATTAGAGTAACCTTTATAACTCTATATATATGTACCCAGCCTTAATGAAGAACACATACATGGAGAACATATTATAGAGATCTAGAGAGAGTTTTTATTCTTGTAAGCTTAAATATTCTTTCTCTAGTTTTTTCTTGTATTCTTTTTTTACTTTATGTGTGAGGCAAAAAATCTATTTGTAAGATTCATCGAGTAATTCATGCGAATGAGTCGTAGAGAATCTAAGTAGAGTCTTGTAACCTGTTAATAGTAAAGATTCCATAATTGAGGTTTTTTTCTCGGTGATAGGGTTTTCTCGTTATTCTCTGATGTGATTCTTTTCCACATTGTGTAATTGTGTGGTTTAAAATTTTCAAATAGTATCAAAGCAATTTGATTTGGTTGGGATTTTTTTCACACGCCCTAGTTGTTTTTATTGTAAAAACCAAGACTAAACAGGAGTTCGCCAGCAAGGATAGTTTCAGAATTATTTAAAGATCTCACAGTTGTTGGAATAATACAAATAAAATTATGCCTCTTATATAGATGCAAAAGGAGAAAGAAATTATGGCCCGGATAAAAAAAAAATTGCATGATGGTGCCCTTACGAGGGCTCATGCCATGCGATATCCTTTCAAAATTGTTGCAAGCATAACGCCTTTACAAAAGCCATTGTCACATGGAACTTCTTAAATGAGCATGTTTAATCTTATTTAGGTAAGGGATATCTTGATCATTGATCATTGGTTTAATGTTCTATCTTGATGCCATGGTATTATCGGATCTTAATAAGGCATATACCCATTGTTGTTGATTATTTTGGACTCGTTGGTAAGCTTGAATTGTCTAAATTCCAACATATTTTGTTATAAGCTTTGAGCAAATGTGTCCAATGATGCTCTGATTGTTTGATTTGAGGCTTAAACTATTCAGGGTCGTAATCATTATTATTGTATATGATGGTCATCATTAACAATTTGAATCCGTTCTAATTAATCCAAAGCCAAATAACTTTTGACCTAATTTAGCCAATTTATTGCCATTGGTGCCGGCTTGCACCTAATTGATGATCAATGTTTAGATATGGGTTCTCCTCACAATCGTAAGCTATTTAGATCTTTGGATTACCAATCTTCAAAATGCACACTGAAATTTAACTTGATCAAACAGTTGAATGCTTAGAACTTAAACTGAAGCTTATTAAGGGATAATGGAATTCTTTGATATGTCTAGAAACTGGATCATCTTCGAAGTATCACAGTATTTATACGATACTGACAGGATTTCTTGCCGTAGCTTTAATGGCAAGACATCTGATTATTTATGATTAAGTAGTCAATGACTTTTATTTTAAACCTTTTTTTTAGCCTATTCACATGGTCGTATTTAATAGTTTATGGCTAATTTATTCTTAACTGACTTTTTAGCTGTTGCGGAAGTGTATTGTGCAGGTCCTACCTATTGTGATGAATGATGTGGATACCTTTAGACCTAAAGACCTTAACATGCTAAATATTGATTGCAACGAGAATACTAGTGACAGTATTGTATAACAAACTAATCAAATAGAAACATATTGTTAAGGAAAAATTACAAAAAAAAAGGATTTTTGATAGAAAAATTATATTTTCATTAATGCAAATTTTGAAACTCAAAAGAGGTAAATTTTAAAAAATTAAATTTCGAAGATTTTAATTTTAATTTTTCAACTGAGAAAAACCCTAAAAATATCGTAAGTATCATGTAATATTATCTTTTATCACATTCAATTGCCACAACCCTAATTGTTCACACACACATTGTAACACCCAGTATTTTTAATTTGGTTGAATTTGTATTATTTTGAGTAAATAAAATAATTAAATGAAGCGTACATTGATTATTATAATTTTCCTGAGCTGAGTTTAGCTCATATGAGTATTGGGTTGGACAAAATGGGTAACGGGCCCAACCATATTTTTTTTTCATTTCTTTTCTTTTTCTTTCTTTTTCTTTGGTTCTTTTCCTTTTCTTTTCGCTAGTTCAGCCGACACAGAGGAAAGAGAGAAGAGAGATAGAGAAGAAATAGAGAGAGGAAAGAGAAAGAGTCGAGGCCGGAGATTGGTTGATCTCGACGCCGTGAGCAACGTGGTGCAGTCTGTTTCGTGAGATTCAAAGCAAGGTGGGAGAAATCGGAGTTTGAAGTTTAAATGCCAAAACGGTTTTCTTCATTTTTATCCATTTTTCTTCAGATTCGAGGTAGGTGGGACTTAGATTCGTGTTCTAGACATCGTAAGGATCTTTTTCGGATATATATATGCATGAATTGGTTATATTTGAAGAAAGTTATATATATATGTATATATATGTGTCTGTGTGTATATATATGCATATATGTTGATGGATCTTGCATGTTTTTGAGTTATTTTTTAAATTGAAGTTGTAAAAACATGATATTTATATATGGGAGTAGTTTTATTTGAGTTTTGGGTGAAATCGAGACTGAGATTTGATGAAAACGAGGTTGGATCGAAGTTAGAGCGAACCAGAGGGGGTTACAGGTCACGGGTATCCGGACGGTCCCAAGAGGGCGTTTGGACGGTCGAAACTCACTTTGTATGGGTTGGTTAGTTTTGAATCCCTGATGATTGTTTATGGCCAAAACGTGTTTATATGCATTTTTTAAGTGTTAAATGGATTCCAAATAATGGGTTAGATGAATGTGAATACGTTTTTATATTGAGTTAATGTTTAATTCTATGATTGAGCATATCATGTGCATTGGGATTTGGGTAGTTTCATCCGGTGGAAATGATGTGTACGGATTGGCCGAGAGTGCCATAGATTGTGACATGCCGAGGCACGAGTGCTATATGTATTGATTTGATGAAATTGAGAAAATAGATTTTTACAACACCGGATGATCCCCAGATTATATAAACGTGACTAGAGCTTAGTCACGCGAAGTTGGGACGTTAATAGGGGTTATGGACTTGACGATTTCTTAGCTGAATACCTGCTTAGAATAAGCAGATGCCTGCCTAAGATATGTGGATGCCTGACTAGAGGTGTAACTCGATTCTCTAGCGGAAGGGTCAAAGGGTGTAACTCGAAGCTTCTGAGTCTTACACCTGTGGGGGTGTAACTCAGTTTCCCAAATGAATATGAGATATATATATGTATATGCGTTTGCCGTCAGCGCTGAAACAGAGTGTTTGGTGACCGCGCTTGTCTTGGTTAAAAGCCTTGCTAAGTGTCACCCGTCCCAGGATAAGGTTGGGGGTAGATGGAGAATTTAGAGTGCATGGCCATTGCATTTCATTTCATATCATAGAGTGAGATATGCATATTTATACTATGCGATTATACATATGTTATGTATTATATATATGTACACTGGGACACACTTGCACTATCCTACCTACTGGGCTAGTTAGCTCATCCCATTCACTTTGCAGGTGATATAGCGAGGTCGGGGAGTGATCACCCTGAGTTGAGTTGACCGATGGTTTGACCTAGAGGATATTTTATATTTTACAGAATTGTTGTATTCTATTTAAGCGACTCGGAGTGTGGGTTCCAATATTTGTGAAAACATGAGATATCATTGCATTTTTATTTAAATCTGGGAATGAGGGACGTATGTTAATTGCTCTGATTAATGTTGTTATGTTATGACTTGACCTTGTACATATTTTAATTGTTTTAATTAGTTCATATATTCCCATGCCGTCCGTCCCGGACAATTTAAGTTAGAGGCGTGACAATATATCGGTTGGAGAGGAGAACATAATTTGTAGCAGCTCGGGACCTAATACTGCTAGCACAATATTGTCCACTTTCGGGATCCACGCACACGTAGACGACACACAGCATCCCGACCCATTACGGTTTTGTTTTTGGTGAGGCGACTCGGCGCCCCCTAAAAGGCCTTGCACTAGGGAAAGGTATCCCCACCCTTTATTAGACGTGGTTCGTTCTCCTCCCCAACCAATGTGGGATCGTTACAATCCACCTCACTTTAGGGCCCAGCGTCCTCGCTGACACACCGATTCGGTACCGATTCTGATACCATTGTAGCAGCCCGAGACCCAATACCGCTAGCACAATATTATCCGCTTTTGGGATCCACGCATGCATAGACGGCACACAACACCCGGGCACACACAGCATCCCGACCCGTCACGGTTTTGTTCTTGGTGAGGTGACCCGACGCCTCCCAAAATGCCTCGCACTAGGGAGAGATATTCCCGCCCTTTATTAGATGTGGTTCGTTCTTCTCCCCAACTGATGTGCGATTGTTACACGCATGTTTTTAAGGAAAAATTACAAAAAAAAAAAGACTTTTGATAGAATAATTATATTTTCATTAATACGAATTTTGAAACCCAAAAGAGGTAAATTTTAAAAAATTAAATTCTAATGATTTAAATTTTAATTTTTCAACTAAGAAAAACCCTAAAAAACTCGCAAGTATCATGTGATATTATCTTTTATCACATTCAATTGCCACAAACTCTAATTGTTCACACACACATGTATATATATGTAAACATGCGTATGTATCATTACATATTGCAATCAATTGACTTTTGCCACGTCCACAAATCTTAATTAGATTAATATGGGGCCATTAACAATTAAAAATTTTATAAAAGACGAGTAAGATTTTATTCAAAGAAAAATTACTGAAAAATGGATTAGTTTATTGGTTAACTAAGTTATGGTTTGGGTACAGTTATTTCTACATCAGTGCAACTTATTTTACGCTTGGAGCAACTTATTTCTGTATTAAGTGTTAATGTTGAAATGGAAGTTCTATTTATTTATTGAGTTTTTGATTTCGGTGCAATTAATTCTATGCTAAGTACAACTCATTTATGTACGAGGTGCAAATATTGAATACAAGAATCGAATTTTAAATATGAATATGACAAAATTAACCTTAATTATTGTCCTTAAGTCCTTGAAATACCTTGGACAACCTACCACTTCTTCTTCCTCCTCATTTTCTCCCTTTTGCATTCTTAGGCAGTCCTTTATTATTTGGCTGCGTTAATTTTTACCTTACTTTCACTCATTTTCTTTTCCTTCCTCCATCCATTATATATAGATACATACTCATATATAAATAATTTGGGTTTGTGAGAAGAGAATAAGATAAAAAAAGAGTTTTTAAGAGTTAATAAGGCTTTTTGAATTTTTTTTGGTCGAAAATTAAAAAAATTCAGTGGTTTAGAATTTAAAATTTTAAAGTTCACATTTTTGAGTTTCAAAATTGTGTTCATAAAAATAAAATTATTTTATCAAAAATTTCTAATGAAAATGGATGATTTTATCAAACATTTATTATTATCATCATTATTATTATTATTATTATTATTATTTTGTAATTTTTCATTTTTATAATTCAATGAGGGGACGCGAGGGGTATAATTTGAAATTTAATTATTTACATGTCTATACGCATACGTATGTCTCCATTCGATTGGTTTATTACGCTGTGTCATAACAATGGGACTATGTCCGTTGCAACGTCTCTCGAAGCCATACAGATGATAGACCACAATGTCAAAGAATAGTTGGACGAATAGTTATTTGCCATGTCACAAAATTTAAAGAAAAATGTGTACCGCCAATACACTCGATATCATCCGGAACCCACGCATCAAAATAAAAAAAACTCGTTTTTTAGGGCACGAGAGTCGAACCCCAAACACTACCGCACAGTCGGACAACCACCGATCTGCTCCGCGAGTTCTCTCTTTCAATGGCGGACCCTATTACATCTCCGGCCACAGCAGAAGCCGTTTCGCAACAATCGGAACGGGAAAACCTGGCTGCACAATCGAATCAGCCCGATCAGTTGCCGCCATCATCATCGTCAACTACGTCTACCTCTGTCCCTGTAAACCCTAATCCAATCCCACCGCCACCGGCAATCTTACCTCTTCCTCAGCCTCCTTCGATCCAACCCTACGCACCGCCTCAGCTGTCCACCTTGCCGCCAGCGGCGCCGTCTTTCCGACCAGCGACACCACCTGTTCCAGTTCCCTCGGTGCCGCAGTTCTCGCCCATTCCGGTTCCTAATTTGCAGAACCCGAATTTTCAGAGTTCTGGCGTTCAAATTCCCAGCGTTCCGCCGCCGGGTGTGAGTTCTGTACCGGGCACGGTTCCTGGTGCGGTCCCCGGGGCGGGGTCAGTGCCGCCAATGATGACCCACTATGCTCCCCCCGGTCAGCCTCCTAATCCGGCTCTCAGACCTTACGTGCCGATGCCCAATGGCTACCCAACAATGCCCGCAGCTGTACCTCAAGGGACTATTCCTCCTCCGGGTGGGTTATTCCTTCTCTCTCCTCCTCTTATATACGTGTGTAAATATGTAAATGTTCATATGTCTTTGCTTTTAGTTTGAGATATCCATTGATTATTGGTAACCATTGTTGCTGTTAAAGTTGCAGTTGTTTTTTTTTTTTTTTTCAATGGATAAAATAAGTTTCATTAAAAGGCATCAAGGGAATGCTGGGCATGAATACAAAAAGAGACGGCCGCCACTATGTAGTTATATGTTCAAAAAAGAGTACAAATCTGGTTCCATACCCCCCACTGTACAAAAAAGACAATAACAAACTCTTCATTGTATGAGAAGGCATATCAATGCCTTGAAACTTTCTGCTATTTCTTTCTTTCCATACCAGCCAAAAGACAGAAAGTTGCTAAATTCCAAGCCTTCTTTTTAGTCGAACTCATCTTGCAACCCCACCACGATAAGAAAAAAGTTGTTTACATCT
The DNA here is from genome assembly GCA_035590655.1 of Pouteria glomerata. Lineage (NCBI taxonomy): Eukaryota > Viridiplantae > Streptophyta > Magnoliopsida > Ericales > Sapotaceae > Pouteria > Pouteria glomerata. The sequence goes on from JAVXUM010000001.1 coordinate 13,716,254, forward strand.
CTTGGGAAGCTCCAAAGCACCCCGAAGTTAGAGAGAAGCAAGTCCCACAACTCGTTTGTCCGGAGACAGTATATGAGAATGTGCTCTGTCAAGTCCTCTTGATTTTCGCACAAACAGCATCGATTTGCCAAAACATGCCCTCTTACTCGAAGGTTATCAATTGGAAGAAATCTTCCTCTAACTGCAAACCATATGAAGAAAGTCACTTTAGAAGTTACCTATGATTTCCATAGTTTGACCCAAGGAAATTCCACCTCCCTTGTTAACTCTTTGTGGTAATAACTTATTTCGAGTTTCTCTTAACTAGAAGCTGCCCATTTCACTAAATCTTCACCACCCTCGACCTTTGTGCATGCTGCAAACCAAGAACTCTGTAAATATATCCAATTCCCAATCAAGTTTCTTCTTAGATTCACATTCCAACTCCCATTTTGGCCATGTGTTACCCTGCAAGCCTCTATTGACGCAACATTATCCATTGCCAGACTGTAGATGTCTGAAAATAAACTGATGAGTCTACCTTCCTCCTTCCAAAATTAGTTCTGTCCCCACTTCCTACATGCTATAACATATTGTCTTTGAAACAATGGCCACTTCTTCCTTATTCCTTTCCATAAACTCATCCCATGAATTATAGCAACTAACGAAGCTCCAATAACCCGTTTCAGTCCCAAAATTGGCCGAAATTACCTTACACAATCTCTCTCTTTTCAACATGAATCTCCAAAGCCACTTCTCCATTAGGGTCTCATCGAATATATTTTAAAGTTGCAGCTGTTGGGTCTTATTTTGTAATGAAAATTTAAAATTTATATGCATGTTTTTTTATAGTTATAATTGTTATTTAGGGATTGTTTTGGCTGCAACGACTTCCTGATTGTGGTATTGGCTTGGTCTGACACAAGAAGTTTAATGCACATCTTTAAAATTTTGTAAGTACACAAAATTGTAAAGATCTTTTTTAATCGTTCAGTTTTTGTCCAATCTTTTGTTGTCGAAGTTCGAAGAGTTGTTTACAGTTCACGGATAGCATAGTTATGTTGGAGTTAATGGTCTTACTTAGAGGGAAAAGTTTGGATGAGAGGAGTGGGGAGCAATTCGTGTTGGTTGGATAAGGGGTATCGATGACAGGATGTTTTCTCCTACAGTGTACTGATTGATTACGGTCAGAAAGGTTCGGAGGCTTCATATTGCAGTTCCTTAGAGACTATCCACTCTACAACTCCTTTTTGGTATGCATATTTGTCTAGTTTCATGATTGCTTTTTGAAATTGACATTATTATTTGGTGAAAAATTTACTGTGTTTATGCTCAAAACTAGCCTCAGAGGTTACAAATTCAATGAAACAGCACATTTCTAGTTATCATGCTAAATGTTGT
>JAVXUM010000001.1:13717733-13730579 GCA_035590655.1 Pouteria glomerata
TTATCATGCTAAATGTTGTCTGGCTGTGTCAGCCATTATCTGGTAGTTATAAAGGTACTTTCCCTTTAATGGGCTCTTGATACTTGAATTGCGGCAGCAGATCATGTTAGCAACTGAGTGCTCATTGCCTTTGTACTCCAAGGTATCACAATCTTTTCAATTACAATTTCTTTATCTTTGGTTCTTTCTTTGTTATTTCTTCACCGAGTAATAGTTGAGACGTGCAAAGGTAGCAGCATACTAAGAATTGTTTGTATCCTATTCCACTGATAATTGGTGTACTGGGTAGCTTGAGATGGCTACTATTTCAAGTGGATGCATAAGGTAAGTGCACCTGACATGTCCATGATTTATGAATTCGATGTTATTGTGTTCATGTTCCTTCAGGTTATCTGTTCAGGTGGTGATTGTTGCCATTCCTTTGCTGCCATCTCTGTTATGCATGTAATATGTGGTAAAAGCATTTAGTTATTCTTGTGAAATTATTTTTATGAACCTAAGCCTTATCGATAAGGGAGACACTTTGTTATGATAACTAGTCTGTAGACATTCTCTGATAATTTGCGTAGATTTTTTTTCTCATCTATGCAGGCCTTCCTCGCTATCCCTCTCCATACACACCAATGGTCCGGACGGCATTTCCTCCACGCCCTCCAGGTGTAATCGGGGTTGTCCCACCTCTTTCACGGCCCGCTATTCTTGGAATTCGTGGTCCCATTGCCCCTGTTGTTAGGCCAGCTGCCATTCCCAGTGTTACATCAACAGAGAAGCCACAAACTACAGTGTATGTTGGCAAGATAGCATCGACAGTAGAAAGTGATTTCATCCTCTCTCTCCTTCAAGTAGGTCACTTTTTTTGGTTTTTAATTAGTTTGGAGGTGCACATTCTTTTTCTGATCTCTCTTGTTTCTTGAAGCTCTGTGGGCCTGTCAAGAATTGGAAACGTGTTCATGGTACAAATGGAACTCCAAAAGCTTTTGGATTTTGTGAATTTGAGTCTTCAGAGGGGGTTCTCCGTGCGCTAAGGCTGCTGAATAAATTAAATGTTGATGGGCAAGAGCTATTGGTAGGATTTGATTTCTATTTATACTTTCTTTTGGTTCCATACATAATATATTTTATAGCTACCACTGTTCCTACTATTAAGAAAATGTCTAAATAGTTGTTCTTGTATAGCTTGTTATTTTTTCCTTCATTGATGTTTTTGAAACTGGCCCATTGCAAAATGTGCATATGTATGTATATTAATGTAAAAGCATTAGTCTAACTTCATTAGATGAGGTTTTGTTTAGCTGTGGCATGGTTTCATTTGCAGAAGCAGTTCTCCAGAATTTTGACACATGTTTTGCATGTAGTTGAAATCGTGGATTGTATTCCTTCCATGAAACAAATACACACTCTTTCTCTATCTCGTGAATTACGAACATTTTTCATAGATTAGTACCATGTTCTATTTATTTTGGCATGGAACATGAAAATAGAGCTACAAATATATTGGACAAATGGGTTTAAGTGAAACTTCAGAACTAAATACAGTAGTGGAGGAATATAGGAAATTCCTTTATAAACTCTTTGTGATCTGATTTTATTTGATAATGTAGTTCATAGGAATGCACCACCTCATGGTCTATCAGCCTAGTGTTATTCCTTTATTTTTAACATACACAGTGTTTAAATTTGCCAATAATATTCCACTGGGGACCACATCTCTAGCTTGAGTAATTTTGCTTATGAAAGTACTAGGCTCTTTTTAAAATTTGTTCGTTGAAATTCATGTATGTTCAACTAATTGTGATGCTTGGTCATCCAGTGGTCAAATTTCTTTTGTCAAATAGAAACAAGAGAATGGGTTAGCGTGAATTTTGAAAAACTTGAGGAGTTTTCATGATGAGCATATTCATGTTATACTTGTTTTAATCTGTTGAACTGTCTATGTTGTTCTCAGTGTAGATATTTGATCTTCAACTAACATTGTTTTGTAAATTGATGCATATTCATCTACAGATAAATGTTGACCAAGCAACAAGAGAATATCTGGAGCGTTATGTCAAAAAGAAAGCTGAAAACTCAAAAAAACTTAGAGAGGCTGAAAGTGAAGGGGCGGAGAAAGAGGAAGAAAGTGCACCAAGTGCTGAGAAAGGTGAACCACCAAAGCCTTCTACTGAGGACTCAAAGAAAGATGACAATGATTCCGTGAATGAAGAAAAAAATGACACTTCGAGCTTTGGTATTGTGACTGATGAAGACAAGGAAGCTGATCAAGAGGCTTTGGAGAAGCTTACGACCATGATAGAAGAGAGGTTAAAGAACAGGCCTCCACCACCACCGCCGCCACCCCCACAAACCATTGCTGATGGTTCTGGTAACTCGAACTCAGATCAGCCAGCTAGATCAAAGGATGTGGATTCGGATGTGGATATAATGAGAAATGGTGAGTCTTTCGTGGTAGTTATAGGAAACTAAACGTAGTTGAAATTTCAAAGTTAAGAGGAAAAACATATATATATATATATGCAATAAGTTGTTACTACTGCCAGTATAACTGATAACTGTCCCAAAAGGAATTATCAAGGTAGTTTCTTCAAAAGTAGTAGTTCCATGTGATGTGTTGGCTTCCACTTCACTTCCTTCCCCCCTTTTGCAGATGCAGCAGAAGATAAAAACGACGATGAGATGACAAGTGAAAGAAAATCTACAAGTGAACATGATAGACCTGAGACAAGCTCGCCTGATAGGAATAGGAGGAATGATAGGAGGAGCAGAGACAAGGAGCGAGATTTGAAACGGGAAAGGGAAAGGGAACTTGAAAGATATGAAAGAGAAAGGGAGCAGGACCGAGCTAGGAGAGAGAGGGAGAGAGAGTATAAGATCAAGGAAGATGAGCGTAGGTACAAGGCACGTGTTAAGGAGTGGGAATCTAGAGAAAGAGAGAAAGAGTATTTGCGGAAGCTGGAGAAAGAGAAGGACAAAGAAAGGGAATATAAGCGGAAGTGGGAAATTTTGGATCAGGAGCATGAAAGTGATGATGGTGATTACAAAAGGAGGAAACACAAAAGTAGTGGATCAGAGGAGAGGAGGAGAAGGTTACGGGAAAAGGACGACGACTTGGCTGACAGACTTAAAGAAGAGGAAGAAGTTGCGGAGGCAAAGAAGAGGGCCGATGAGGAACTCCAGAAGCAGAAACAACAAGAAAAAGAGGCAGTAGAGCTTGTATCTGGCAATGTTACTAATGGCAGTGATAAAGCCATGTTGGCTGATGAAACTGATGTGGATAGCAAAGACAAGGCTGTTGAAGAGACTTACATTGGTGATTCTGGGCACGGAAACCATATTGGTTAGTTTTCCTAGTTCACTTCTTGTTTTTTGCCTTTTCTTTTCCCCTTCTGTAGCCAATACCCTCTCTTTTATGTAACCTATTTTATTTTTCTTTTTTTCTTCTTGGGTTCAAAAAATGGTTTTGGTTTTCCATTTGCCAGGTGGTGGGGTATTACAAAATGGAAATGGGGATGAAGCTGTCATGGGATCAATTGCTGCCTCAGACTTGAGGCAGAACAGCAACGTCCCAGCTAAAAAGTTGGGATTTGGCCTTGTGGGATCTGGAAAACGAACTGCTGTCCCCTCTGTTTTTAATGAAGAGGAAGACGAGGATGCACAGAAAGAGAAAAAGATGAGACCTTTGGTTCCCATTGACTACTCAACTGAAGAACTGCAGGCTGTCCACTCTACCACTTCTAGTGTGCCATCTCCAAATTTGGCTGCAGCGGCAGAATTTGCGAAACGCATCTCTGGTGGCACTCCCAAAGAAGACAGGCCTGATGCAGAAAAAGAGAGAAGCAGGCGTTCTCATGATAGGTTAAGCCAGCGGGATCGAGGCCGGAATGATGACGAGACTAATCGCACTAGAGATGAGAGTAAAAAGGAGATTTTTGAACGGGATAGGGATCGGGAACAAGTTCTAGATAAAGTGAAGACACAAGATAATCAGAAGCTCTTGGATGCAAAACAATTGATTGATATGATACCAAAGACCAAGGACGAGTTATTTTCATATGAAATTAATTGGGCCATCTATGATAAGGTTAGTATCTCTATCCTTACGATGCATTTTAAATTCCCAATGCTGTGCTTGAAATTTCAAGGACATTTTCCCCAAACATAAGCAAGAAGCCGAGAACCAAAGATTTTAGGTTTTAGTCTAGGCATACCTCAATCGTTGTTTATTTGTCTCATTGGCTGGGCATGCATATGACTGCATTGGGCAACAGTGGTACTAGTTATAATTTTATGTCCTTTAATTTTAGGTGCAAATGGTGGATAGAGGCAGTTGTTCTGAGAGTGTATTTACATTGCGACACTTATCTGGGTCTGGACTAGTTAAAAAAATTAAAATAAAATAAAATCTGGAATGTAGGACTTGGTTTTGTTTTTAACCTACTGGTAGTTGGACCAATCGTTGCACTGTCTTTTCCCCTTTTCTTTGTAAATCTTAAAAAATTAATAAGTGGAAATATGTGGGGGCATGGAAGTTCACATGTGTTTTAAAATCCTTTCAAACTGTGCTATCTTTTACATGTTTTTTTGGTAAGTAATCCTTTACACCTTGGGGCTTATAACTTGATAGTCTGCCTTAATTTTATTATTGTATTTCACTGAGATGATCTATAGATCTCGCACAGAAAATATAATAGGCAGAGGATACTATTTGGTAAGGCAAAACCAAATGAAAATAAACTTGGTTTTCACACCAATCTTTTTTGCCCTTTATAACAGAAGAAACAGGTATCTGGTTGATGTTGAGCCAAGTGCATAAAAGTTTTTCTTGCCAAGTGCAATGGGAAATTGCAGATAAATTTAGGATTTTCGAAGTTGAAACCTTGCCACCCCTGTTTTCCAATATTTGTTTGTCTTTTACTTTTTCAGAACCAATCCTTTTATGTGGGTTGGGGGGGGGGGGGGTGAAGAAAAGTCTACCAAGCAGTCGTTGAAACTGGAATTACTTTTTGATACTTGGAGTCAACTTCTGGAAATATTGGAAATGAGATCTAATTCTTCAGCTAGTTTCAATTGTGGTATGGATTAGTTATACTGTAAGTATTTTATACATTTGTCTCCTTTTTGAACTTTCACAGAATGAGCTGCACGATAGAATGAGACCATGGATCTCCAAGAAGATAACAGAGTTTTTGGGGGAGGAAGAGACCACTCTAGTAGATTATATTGTGTCCAGCACACGGGAACACGTGAAGGCAACGGAAATGCTAGACAGGCTTCAGTCTATCTTGGATGATGAAGCCGAAATGTTTGTGCTGAAGATGTGGAGGATGCTTATCTTTGAAATTAAGAAAATAGAGACTGGACTTGCTTTGAGGTCTAAGTCCTGATGGAACTCAGGTTGCTGAGCCAGCTTCCTTGTGGCTCTGGAATTGATTTCACCTTTTTGTTTTCTTGATATTGTTTTCTATCTCAATTCCTTGTATCGTAGAAGAAAAATCAGAATTTTTTTAAAGGTATACTTGTTTTCTTCTGCTTGTAATGCTTAAGTCCTTTTTATTTTAGAGGTTTTAAGTCACTTATTTTGCCTATTCTCAATAGCACGATGTTGCTGCTTGTGGCAAGCGTTATTTGACGTCTGGTTTAGATATGTCGGACAAGTGCCCAATATGGTACTAAATGTTAGCGACTTCTGCGTCCAGTGACCTGTGATAACCTATGATTGATAGGGAAAATTATTCCATGTGACACATTTCAAAATGATCTTCACTCTGATTCGAACCATGCGAATGTTAGAATCATGAAAGCTGTGTAACGGCCATTTGGAATAATTTCTTCAAATATGAGGCCCCTTTTTTTAGTTTGATAGGTACCTCAAACAAGGAGCTTGGCATATGGTTTATGGAAGTGAGGCTCTAACCCTTCAAATTTTTTTGCCCTGTTGATTTTTGACCGAAAATTATTTTTTTATTTTTGGGATATGATTCGATTAAGGATTTTTTGTTAAGTTAAAATATGAAAGGGAAGGTAGGTTACTTAAATATTCATTTTTTATATTTAATCAGATTAAAAATTATTTTCTTTCAGAAATACACATTTATTTTCTTTAATCTTTCCATTCGAATGAAAAAAATTGTAATAAATCGAACTTGTTAAATCTTACGTCATTCACTTATCACCTTTTTGTTTGTTTATTTATTTTTTCAAGGGATTTAACTCGAGACCAAGAGTAATTTGGGGGACCATATTGAGCATTATGACCAGTTGGTCGCAAACGTGTTTAAATGGCAATGTGCTGTGCTATTTGATCCCAGGTACCATAAATCCAAAGCTTTTTATTGACCATATTTTCCAGGTAACAAAAGGTAAATTGCATCACCTATTATCCAGCAATGTAAAACGTTTTTTTTTAAATATTTTCATTCATTTGTCAAAGAAATATCTTTTAAAATATAAATAAATGTATTTTTGAAAAATATTTTACATTAAGACAAATGCAACATGCGTTTGCAAATTCAACTGCCACCCTGGTTTTAACTTCTAGTGTAGCGACCTTCTCGAGAGCAGTCTCTTATCAAATATTGCATGGCACTACTCCCAATCTAGCTAATTAAAAAGACCACTTTTGGGTAAATACAACCAAAGCATTATCACAAGTCTAGTTAACGGCTTCAGATCTTCTCTGGTCCTCCAAATTTTTCATAAAATAAATTTAGCGCCAGACATAGGAAATGTTCAACAACTATAACCCCATATAGGAGGCTTAACATAATCATCATTACTACATAAACTACAGGGAAAGTTGAGCACTACATTTTTGCCAATCTTTCCTCCAGCTATTACAGCCTGTACATATATATATATACATATACATATATATATATTTTTTTTCTGTCACCTTTGGATCAATATGTCATGCTCCTACCACTAATGATTCAAGTGTTCTTTTCCGCCTTTTTCTGTGGGTTCTGAAAATCTTAGAGAGTTGAGCTCAATGTACTTTCCAAAACTCTAAAAACCATAAAACAATGTAATAAACAAGCGAGGCAGCTCCATATCAACCCTGGCCACACCACCTCTATTAATACTGAGCCGTCCCTTAAATTTTACACATTCGATTCTCAATATATTCAGTACTGTAAACCATCAAACTGGCCTCACTGGGGAATAGATGAGGATTGAAGAGGGGCACACATTTTTGTTGCTGCACTTCTGTGCAGCAATGCCAACGAGAACAAAAACCCGGAGAACCAATATGCTTTTGTGTATCTCTCTCATTTTGATTCTCAGTAATCCCCTTCAAGCTCACTGCAGTTGGGTGGGGGAGGGTTTGTCCATAGGGAATGCAACAAAAATACCGAAAGGAGATTTTGTATCAATGAATGAAATTAACTATGTTACTAAAACTACAAATGCTCACGTTCACCTTTTGCCTTTATACAATCAGATTGGTTTTTCATTCGATGAGGATGCTGATCCATGGAAGATTGGTGGCTGCACCATCTCCCATTTTGAGAGGCTTCTGTATCTGTCAGTTCTGTTCTTAATTGTAAACCAAACATGTGTCAGTATATCGGCCTTGACTCCACATATATACAGATGGGGGAGGATGGCAGCAGATGTTCTCTAGTCCTTCCAACTTCAGGGATATGAACCCATTGACCAGAACAAAGCCTCCATGTTTTCAATTGACTCAGCATTAGAAGGGTCGAGCCTGCTGCTTCACAAGCCATAACAATGGATTTAACTGGGTGTTAACTTTCTGACTTAAATAATAATGTCCAGAAAAAGTTCAACCCCCAGAGTCTTTCCTTCTCTTATTCAGTCTGGTTTTGGGTTTTGGATGATCAGTTGCATCAGGTGGGCTCTTTTGGACTAGTGGGTCGTTTGCCTTTGCGTTGCTTCTGGTCTCCAAGTTGGGAGGACTGCCTCCTCCCTCTGCATTGCAACTAGGCCTCCGAATTTCAGTTGAATCTGAAGTGAGTGAGGGCTTCTCAAAGATGATGACAGCATCCAGTGTGTGTATGCGAAGCGCTAGGGCAGAGAGAGTAGAAATGTTCACTGCAGCTGAAAGAGATGACCAGTACCACCACTCCTTTCTCAGGTAGTCTGCTTTTATCATATTCTCAAGTACAATTGTCGCTTGGACCATCTGAAAGACAATTAAGCATTCAATTTGGCCACCCAATTTGGGGCAAGCACAAACAGTAAAAATGACACCAATTGATCTAATCAAGCATGTTGAGAAAAGAAGTCAATATTAGTAAAAAGGTTTGTCCCCCCTCCCTAACAACTTAAGTTTTTAGGTGAGATGGTAGCTAACACTTTGATATAGTATTAAGGCAGACAAAGGTACTGAGTTCAAACCTCACTACCATCCAAATAAGTCAACAATCCCATGCGTTTCACCTTTCAAAGTCAATTTGGCCACTTGTGAGGGGGCGTGTTGAGATAGAATAAGTTGATACAAATAACAAAGTTGTCCCCTCCCTAAAAGCTTAAACTTTCAGGTGACAAGGTGACTAACATTTTAGCAAAGTACATAAGTAGGAACCTTAGGTCCATAAACAAAGAATTTCCAACCATACGGCATCCTCGATCTAGTATATCCAAGTCATGACAGCGCAGAGTAGAGGCTCATTAAATTGAGAAGGAAGTACAACTTAATATATCTGAAAGGCACATATACAAGTCAAGAGACTTGTAATCCCAAGACCTGCATCTCCTCACACCATAGAACTCAAGTTTGACATTATTTCTGAATAATAGATTAGGCTCCATAATATATTATGACAGTAGAATGATATTGATAGCATGTGTTTCCAACAGATTCCACTTTCTGTATATGTTTTGCTCGTTCAGACAATTATGCTATTTCATTTGTAAGGGACGGAAATTTCACCGAGTGGGTACCTACAAATCCAAGCCGGTATGGGTAGAACATGGGGTACATCCCGCTTGTTAAGCCAGTCGGTGAGGATACGAGTATTCAACAAAAAATATCCTAGTGGTGTTGGTTAAAGACCTCATTTACCCATTAATCCACTTGATTTTTAAACATTTTTTCAGCTATTTACATTGCCCTGAGCTAATTGGTTGAGAGATCAAGTTAATTGATTAACTCAAGTTAGCATTTTCCTAACCAAATAAACCAAATAGGGTCCGGCTAGATGGAATTTTTCTCCCATGTTACTCAATCAAGAGCCATTTTACCATTTTACCATTAAAACACATTTAGCCATGTCTTTATTTATAATTTCGATACAAGTTAATTTTGGTCTACCCTGCCTCCTCACATCAACCATGATTTAGATGGTTATCACTTCTCCTAATTGGCACATCTACTGGTTTTTATTTGTATAATGTCAAACCACCTTAACCAATTTTCCCTCAATTTATTCTCAATTGGTGCTACTTTTACCATATCATGAATCCAATCATTTCTAATCATATTCTTTCTCATTTGACCACACATCTGCTTTAGCTTTCATTTAAGTAGATACATTACAACATGGAGTAACTACCTTGCTACTTAATCTACCCATGCCAAGTGCATTGATCATCTTGATTCATTGATTCCACTGCTTTATGGCGTGGATCATGCTGCATCATCAACAATATACTCTTTTTTTATTTTTTCCCGAGAGGTATAATTGACATCGTCAAATCTATATAACCAACCCCACCTAGTGGGAAAATGCTTGGCTTGGTTTGGTTTAGGTACGATTGACATTATACTCTTATCAGTATTTAATGTTACATTTCTTAAGGTAACATAGACCAATCCCAAAATTTTCAATATTCCTCAATTGGTAAGAGCGATTGCTTACATCAAAATACTTCTTATTTAGATACTTTTTTTTAGTATAATCTCAGGTAATGGATTTTTCCAATGGACATGGGGAATTTGCACTCATACCTGCCCATGATAGAAATTCATGGATAAGGGTACCATTGTGGGTACTCCTATTACGCGATGGTGAGGGTATAGTTATTCTCTTTTGTACCCACGCAGGTAAGGGCAGGGTATGGGTAGATATATTATAACTGGGTAACGGTAAGAGGGTACCTTACCCGTTGCCGCCCCCAATTTACATATAATTGCATGCCTTTAATGCCTTAAAAGTGATAATATCTTTCACTTTTCAAACAGCTCTGTAATGAAACACGACGTCAAACAGTTTCTGAACTTATTACTAATCTATATTCAGTTTAATGGAATAACAGTGGATAATTAAAAAAAAAAAACTAACCTCATAGATTGACCCTGCAGATTTTACAAATGCACGCCAAGCAGATCTTTTTTCCACACAGGCCATAGAAGGCCTCAGAGCTTCCTCAGGAAGTGCAGCATCCACGTCAAGCAAGTTGATCTTTAGCTGCCCAAGAATTTGGGAAACTTTGCCCACTAATCGTCTCAATGAGGATTTGGGAATTACGCAGCAGTTACCCACCCCTGCTGGAGTCCTATGCTTTGCTGATGAAAATTTGTTCCTCACATTTGTCAAATTGGAGATCAATCTATCAGCTTGTGATACCTCCTCTCTGTCGATTCCAACAAATCTTGGAAAATTGAAGTTATTATCACAGTTGGCATCCTCTGTGATGCTGATCTCTCTTGTTGATTGTTTCACCTGTTTCTCCAAATTCATTGATTCACTTCTACTATTGGTCTCATTTTTCCTTGCAGAGACAAACCTTAAAGCAGGGTCCTCGAGATAAGGAGATACACTCAGCACAAGTGATGGAGTCCCACCAGATCCAATAAGCCCTATATCCCTTACCAATTCCTGGAGAGAGTTTTGGGTTACAAAGTTTCTGCAGATCTCCTTTAAGTCGTACGGACACTCTGGCTCCACTAATTTACCTGCATTAAAGCTAACCTCAATCTTTCCACCTTTTGATGCCCTACCAATTCCATTGTCATCATGATGCTTCTTAACTGAGGTTTCAGTAGTCATCCTCTTACCCTTGAGAGGATCTTCATTTACCCTGTTATTCTTTTGGATAGGTGAACCTGCACTGCACTTTCCATCACTATGTCTCTCTAGTTCCTCACTAGTGGAAAGTGTCTGATGGCATGAAAGGCAATGGTGTCTAGAAGGCCAGATAAGTTCTAGGCACTCACATCGATACAGTATCCCCTCACAAGTTACGTTACCTCTGTGACCACGCTTCTTTCGGATGTCAATAGCGTCTGATCCCAAGCAAGGACCATACTTCTTCTCCAAAGCAGTTGTGGCCTTGGCCATGAGAAAATTGGAGTCTGCAGCTTTTGCACCATTAGAGAGCTTCAAACAACTTTGCTGTTTCTCATTTTGAACTCGATTTGCAGCATTGCTTGAGCCTTTTGGTGTGAATCTTTGCCAATTCAAAATGGACTCCTTCAGTTCTTTATCTCTCGCATCACCACTGCTCAGCCACCCAACAAGCTCTCCAATTTCAGCATCAGACTCGTAAGAAACCCACGCTGGTTTGGCATCACCATCATTCTGTGCATATTCATATACACTGGAAATGTTCTGTCCTCCTGAACTTGAAGGATTCTCTGTTCCATATTGAGAAGATTTCAAATTTGAATTGTTCCCAGTTAGACCTCCATGTTTTGTCACTTGATTCTGCCCTACCTCCATACTCCCATTAACAACCATCAGTGAGCAAGCATCTGGCCTGCCAAAAACCCAGTACAATCGACCAGCAGAGTCCCATCCTAACAATTCCTTCCGAACAGACACCTTCTCAAGTTCAGATTCTAGACAGGTAATTGAATCTTCCAGAAGAGAAATTTCATGCTTCAGAGAGCTCATCTCCAGGTGGTTGGCCTGTAATGCACTGGCATCTGATTGAAAAGATGAATTGTTGCCATCAACCGTTAGTTCAGAGTTCATATTGGTCCTAATGCCTTGCTGAACTTGACAAGAGGTGAGCAATGAACCACCGCTACTACTGTCTTTCAAACCTTGTGCAGTAAGAGGACTGAACATATTTTCTAACCTCATATCATTCTTTAATTGCTGAGGAATGGATGGAGGCAGCTCATCTTGCCTGTTGGTTCCTTTTGCACCAGAATGTGTATGGGACGAATGATTTTCAGGCACTGAATTTTGACCCTTGTCTGGCAGTGGATATTGCACTTGACCAACAGCATCAGATCCCTTAAAAATTTGATTTCTATTACCATTACTAGGTTTCTCTGAAGAAGTTTTTGAAAAAGACCAGTAAGGCCGTTCATTGTAATCATTTGGCCCATCCCACTGAGGACCTTCCTCTGGCCGTCGAAAATTACCAGAGCAGGAGGAAACATTGTTGCTTCCGTTAGAAAGCTGCCCTGTTAATTTACTATCTTTAGAAAACAAACAAGCCAACCCATCTGAAGTTAATTCTCCAACTCTATTTTGCACAGCATTTGCCTTTACCATATAAGATCCTAGAATTTCTTCTCTAAATTTTAGATTCTTCCATTCTGAAGAAAGGAATCGGACTTTCTGCTGCAAATCAGCAGACACATTGGCACAATGTTCTAGGTGTTCGCGAAGAATGCTGGAGTTGAGTGCCTCATCACACAAAAATTTTATAAGTAGTACTCTCTGCATCAAGAAGAAAAACAAAAGTTAGGCATAAGAATAATGAAGGGGAAAAGGAGAGAAGCAAAGGCAAAAAAAATATGGCATACAAGTACAACTCATACGCACTGCCTGTAATTTTACTAAATATATACAGAAAATAAGCAGGACAGCGGCTATAATAAAAAAACCATAAACCCCATATCCATAGCCACCATTTGTGGAAGTGGAGGAAAAGACAGGCATGATCATGCATGATTAGATATGCAACCATGTCCCCAACACCGCCCCC
>JAVXUM010000001.1:13732851-13751468 GCA_035590655.1 Pouteria glomerata
ATCAAATTAGGAAATAATTCTTATATTAGGATACATCAATTTAGGAAATCAAATCTCATAAATAAAATCCTACTTATTCTGGAATCTTCCAAAATTCTAACAGATGCAAAGAGACCATAGAATTTAAAGTCAATTCTCTAATAAATCTGAACAAATCTGAACAATTTACACCAGCAATATCATGACAAATACATGACTGCATTGACACTATCACAAGCATAACCATTTTTAAATTTTACAAGAACAAAAGCTTCAATGATCATATTTTGCGTGTAAACATAAATTTGATTTAGCCCCAATGCATTTGGTCTTAACAATGACGAGATATGGCTCACCAGTCTACTGATAATGGAAGGGCCTAAAGACGTAAAATATGAACTTTGCAGGTTGCAGCATCCAACACTTAATACATCTAATTCCTTTTTCGTTTGCGTCAATTTACTTTAGCACACTGAATACATCTAAGATTCTAAATCAATATGTCCTAATTCCTAATGAGAAAATTATTACGTTGCTGAAACAAATACCCAAGAATTTTTGGACAGAATTGCTTGAACAACCCCAGGCGTGGGGGGAGAAAAAAGAAAGAAATAATAAATAAAAATTTTCTTTTGATAAGTCAGGTATTAATCATTTTATATAATAAGTAGGGGATAAGATACCTCCCGAACGTCCTCAAGGAAAGCTTCGTGGGATCCACCATAGGCCCCGGCAGCCAATCTGATATCAATTGTCCTGAAGTCTAAAGGACGAGATACCATCGCAGGATATCCAAGAAGTCCCTCATCGTCATTATCATTTGGATGTAGAAGCGTTCGGCCCAACAGATTGCAGAAGACTTTTTCTTCGTCTTCAGCAGCTGCACGACGCAGCACAATGCGACACTGTTTTGTTATCAAATCAGATACAGAGGTGGCGCTCTTCACTTTGTCTGTCTTTTCAGGTTTGGGATGCATATTTTTACAGCTCACATCTGCCAGTAATGACACAATTGCTCTCTGTGTACCCAGTCAACAGTAATATCAAAATCACTACGAGGACTCTTTTGCGAAGAGAATAAAACTCATTTAAAATTATAAAGCGTTACCTATTTACAAAAATTAGCATCAAAATTTAGCAAATATTTCTCAAAATTGGGGTATACTTGGATTCAAATTGTAATTAAATCTGACAAAAAATTTGGAGTTAAGAATATTAACAAAAATACTAATCTGGACCTAGTCAACAATAATATCAAAATCACTACGAGGGCTTTTCTTTGAAGAGAATAAAACTCATTTAAAATTATAGAGCTTTACCTATTACAAAAATTAGCATCAAAATTCAGCAAATATTTCTCAAAATCGGGGTATACAAGGATTCAAATTGCAACCAAGTCTGGACTAAGAATTCATAGTTAAGAATATTAACAAAAATACTAATCTGGAGACTGGACTCTGAATTGAGAAAAAAAAGGATGCAATTCCATGGTTCACAGATCCGTTGAATTGAGACCAAATAAATTATATTATTATGAATTCAGATGAATTCAAACACTCATAATTCCAGAGAGTCAAATTGAAGAAGTTTTTGATTTAGATTCAGGTTGAACTTCCAAAACTATAACAAATTCATGACTATAAAAGCACCAAAATAACAAATAAAAAACTTATATTGTCAACCTTTATAAACACCATCAATGTATATATATGTGTGTGTGTGTGTGTGTATCATGACTAGTTTTCTCACCATGGAAACGAAAGTAGAAGCTACGAATTAGGAATTTCAAACACATGTAAAAGAGATCCTATAAAACACACGAACAACATGACAAGTCTTATAGTATCAAGACTAGTTTTCTCATCATTGACAAAGATGGAGGATCGCTGGTTAAGCATATGAACAAATTATCACTACCATGAGTTAGCATAATTAAAAACAAATATTTTGTCATGTCTGCAGCACCAACACTATAACTTTGATCCAAACCTAAAACCTTCCAACATGAACAGCATATAAAGGATGTGATTTTTAATATAAGAAACACTTGATGCATGTAATTGGATTCGGGTGAAAGATGGAAACGACCGGGTTCCTAAAAACTACATCTATGTGTGTGCGCACCAGTTTCTTTCCTCTGTATGTCCATGCATGTATGTTTTTCTGAATGAATTAGCATCAACAACATATAAAGGATGTGGTTTTTAATATAAGAAACACTTGATCTGCATGTAATTGGATTCGGGGGAAATACGGAAATAACAGGGTTCCTAAAAACTACATATATGTGTGTCCACCTGTTTCTTTTCCTCTGCATGTCTATGCATGCATGTTTTTTTTTTCCTGGTGGACACATAATACCTGTGTACTTCCAGCCATACAAGCCAAACAAACTGTAGCTTTGTTCAATCCAGCTTAACACTATCCACAAGTAATTTATATACCCCTTCAATTCACTGGTTGCCTACTCCAAACATGCAAAAATAAATGTGCTTCGCTAACTAATCTTATCTTGACCAACTTAATGCATTAGATAACCTTCTGACAAATTTAATAAAGAAAAATCACCTTTGTAGGTCCTGATGCATTCCCCTTGTAAACCTCCTTGCTAATCGAATGTTCCAATCTCTTCTTCGCCCATTCTGGAGGATTTAAATGTAAAGCATCATACACACACTTCCTAATTCTAGCTCCAACATTTGTGGGCAGCTTTCTTACAGGTTCTAGTGCCTGTGCCCAGTCGGGGACGTCGCTGCCATTCACTTTAATCATTTTGGGGGCACTGATAGCATCAGGTTTGTCTTGATCTGTGGTAGCAGATTCATTTTTTTTCACTGGACCAAAGACTCGCTTTGAAGCCTCTGCAAGAAGCTGAGAATCACATAAATTAGTGCATATTCATCCATCAAGGATTTTATCCACACTTGATAAGGCAAATGGCAACTAATTATCAAAACTAATTTTGCTATGAAAACCACAAGCTCTACATGGGAAAAACGCAACTAATTATGAGGCAAAATGAAACAAAACTTTATCAGAACACAGACGATACCATTCAGCTAGATCAAATACAAAAGAATATTAAAATTAGGGATTAATTTTTTTGTCAAAAAACAAAAATACAAAAGGCATCAATTCAGAAAAAAAAAAATATTACAATTAAACCAAAAAAATGAGAAAAGTACAAAAGCAAGCATGTTACTATAAGACTAAATTAATCAATAGCCAAACACATGTAAAAGAGATCCTTCACAGTGGTCTAGTGAAGGAACTCACTGACCCTCTAGAGAGGGCCCAAATGGCTTTCCCTTTTCTCCCTACTTCAGCAAAAATATGTTCCATCTATATACTGCACAATTTAGACGCAGATGTTGCTTGCAAAGTTCCATCGAGGCAGTTAAACAAGCAAAACACAAATCAACAGCTCAAGCTTGCTAATTTGTCAGTCTGTTAAAAGTATGTTCCCAGTTTAAACCTTTTACACTAGGTTATTATTATTAATTTAAAAAATTATTTAATAGTTGTATGTGCTGGGAGTCTATCATAAAACTAATCAGCCTTAATTAATTGGTATTAATATTAATTTAGTTTTAGAAATTATGGGTCATTAGATGATTTGAATAGTGATCCTTACCATTGGTTGATGAATACGATTATTTGTGGTACAGACCATATGCCTACTTATATGGCTAGAAATATAATGCCACATGTCAATAGTTATTTGTGGCAATCAAGTATAAATTTACTCACAGGATGCCAAAAAACAAGTACAAAAAGTTAATAAAAGTGATATATGACGAAATTTGATTAGAAGAAATTGCAAAAAGTTAGTAAAAGTTGGTGGGTTTTGGTAAACCAAACATCCCCTAAGTAAACACAACGAAATTTTCTTCCCTAAATATTCAACGACAAAGCAGTTAAAAAGGGTATCAAGGAAACGTAATTCACTAAGAAATAAATAACTAAAATAGATGTAACACAATCTCACCAGAGCATCAGCCTCCATTCCAGCAACTCCTATAAGAGAACCGCAAAGTGTTCCACCATCACCTTGTAAACAATGAAAGATTTTACTACTCTCACGGCAAGTAATCTCTGCAGAATCAAGGTTACCTTCCATGGACAAGACAACAAGGATGTATCTCCGAGCCAATTCAGGCCAAGTAAGTTCATTGATCTGAAGCATATCAAACTTCATTCTCTTTGAAGTAACTGAGTTGTCGGCATCTTTCTTTCTACCTCGTCTTGATTTACATTCTCCAGCATCGGAATTAGGGTCCACATATCCTGCAACTTTCGAGAGGAGTTCACCAACTACTACTTTCAGAAGTGAGCTATGGGCCTTTCTCAATGCCGCACCTGTACATAAGGTGACATCTCCACAATTTTGGGTTCCATTTTCAGCCCCTTCAAGTGGATTTAGGGTGTCCAACCAAGGATTAATCAGCTCATTTTCAAGTTCCTGGAATGAAATAGGTTCCTTCAGGCCTAACACATCTGAGAAGCGCCATAGAAACTCCCAAGCCTAAACACGAACAAGATGATGAGAATATGCAACCAAGAGAAAAGAATATCTCAAATGATCACTCAACAAGAGAACGTCAAGATACCTGAAGGGCGTCACCTATCAAATAGGAAGGAAGCTTTGCACTTAGTGACTTGCCTATAGGAAAGCATTTCTCCGTAGCCTGTTCAGCTAAATGCTCTTGTGATCTTTTACAATTTAAGAAAATACCATCTGCTCCTTTCCCACCTTGTAAATCATTCTTCCTTTTAGCCAAAAGGAACCCACTTCTAACTGTTTGTGAACCTGAATTCTGACTTCTTTGATTCAGAAAATTATAATCTGAACAGGCATGTACCCCAGGAAGCTGCTCCAAGATTTCCTGTACAAATTCCATGTCTAATCCAAATCTGTCCTGCCGTAACCATTTCATCAGCATTTCACTATAAGTGTCAAACTCATTGCTGCTCTGAATCAATTGTGGAATGTCATTAGGACCATACATATAACAAAATTTGGATAATGAACCAATATCGTCTGCAGATTTAACATTCACTCCATTCACATTGTGTTTACAGCAGAACTGAACTACACCTCTCTGCTTATATACCTCATGGCAAGCACGAAGTATAGTTTCAGATGCCATTTCCCATACCAATGATGATGATCTCCCTTCCACTAAAAATTCACCAATACAGTCACTCAGGCCTATATCATCAGGCATGGCGTTTACAAGTCTTTGTGGTACACAACTGGATTCTGTTGTCAAACAACTTGCTTTTTGAAAATCAATATCTTCCAGATGTGGTGGGCTATCTTCTGCTAGCATCATTTGAATACTCGGATTCTCGTCATCATACATTCCAGAAGCAGTCGAGTCATCATTTGCAACTTTCTCTCGCTCACTATACGAGTCAGATTTGCGCCTCAAGAGGACTGTTGAACCAATTGGAATGGGATGTGTGGAGCATGGATACCTTTGAACTTTAAAATCAGGACCAGCAGCACCACCATCTACAACCTCAGAAACAAAAATGGATCCAGTAATCTTATCATGCCAGCAAGACTTGTAACCAACAGGACAGATTTGGCTGCTTTCATAGTGTGAGGGTCGTGGATCAACCTTGCCCAAAGAAAGGACAAAAAGATCTTCAAACTGCAACGGAAGTACATCCTGAAATGACAGAAAAAAATTAGAGAAAAAGAGAATTAAACTAATTCATCACTCCAACCTCAACTGCTTCAAAATTATTGAGAATCACACACACACACACGAGCATATATATTTTTTAGGTAAAGACGGCAGAAGGGGGAGGGAAAGGTGCAGGGACAAAGGAGAAAGATTGAAGGTGTAAAAAGAAGCAAAAGACATCCAATCACACATGCATTTACCTCAGACTCAGCAAACCCATGGCGACCGTGTTCTGTGTAGTCACAGTCCATGTCGCTGCTGCTCTCAAATTCGCCGGTCTTCTGATCCAGGATGCCAATTCCCGGTGGAATTCTCACAACAGAACTGCTCCTTGGAATATTCTGAGTTTCTCTACAGTTATTGGATCTTGAAAATGTCAAAACATCATTTTGTCTTTGGTTTGAATGTAATCCTTTTTGCAGCGAAGAAAATCTGCCGCTTCTCTCCCCAGTCTCCAAAGAATGACACTTTGTCAGCAAACCAAGATACCCAGCAACATCAGACATTGACTCAAATCTACTTCCATCAGGAGCACAGTAAATTGGAATGGTTTTACATCTGTTCATACAATAAGGAAATTCCATATGCCAGCCATCACCTAATGAACCTTGTTTTTCATGTAGATATTCTCTAAGAGCTTGAAGATACACCTCACTTTGAATCTCTGGAAGAAAATTCAAAGGGGTAGAGTGGCTAGGCCAAAGGCCTTCTTTAAGTGTGGAACAGAAACCTGCTTCCCTTGAAGTTCTATTCAGTCTATACTGCACTATATCCTCAAAAACTGATTTAGGAATTTGTGTCACACTGCGAGAAGCCTTCAAGAGATCAAATCTATTCTCCGGATATAACACATTTGAAGTTGTCACTGGGGCATTGAGTGAGTAGCCAGTGAATGAAATATCATGCAAAGCATGCACTCTACAAACAAATATATATACTGTTAAATGCTGTGAGATTAGTTATTGAAAACATATGATGAAAAATGATGCATGAACTAATTATAATAATCCAAAGCAATTGAAGCGAACTACTCAGAATTCAATGTCATGAGTAAATTTCAAGAATTAACTCTCCGTATGCTAACCAACACTGGAAAAAGCTTACACTTGCTTAATTGCAAGCCAGCAAGAACAAGGCAAAAACTCACTACAGGAAAATCTAAAGCAATAAGAGTGAACTTGTAAAGATATTGCAGCTCATGCGGAATCCTACCAATATGAAGTCAAATGTTACAAACAATAAACTGTCAATTTCAAAGTGAGGATCTAATATGAATTAATCACAGTGCAACAATGACACCATATAAAAGTCAGATGTAATATGATATTCTCAAGGCCCAGGTATATCTGACGAGGCAACTTGAGAACATATATACATCGATATCAACAAGAAATTGCAATCTTGAAGGACTGTAAAGATCAAAATGATTTTGAAGTTTAAGTAATGGGCTAGAAGTGACAGGTGATAGTAAAGGTGTAGTTCATCTTCTATGAGAACTAGATACAGAGGTTTGTATCAAAGATCTTTGCATATACGTGGATGCAAATGCATGTCACTCACATGTTAGGTTTTCATCTTTGTTTAGCCATGACATATAGTGTAATCCTATCTAGCTAATTAAAACAACACATCCCAATAGTTAATGAGACATAAAAGTGGTAAACCTGCTCTAGTTCCTCCCATTACCTTCCATCAATTGCTCTCGCTGACAACCAATAGCCATTGAGCTTGCTACTCCGACAACCAACACTCTACGTGTCTTTGTTAGAGAACCAGTAGCCTTGAAAATTTTAAAGAACTGAACAGAATGTAGTGTCAACATCTCACTATGTAGATGAAGCGTGACACCTCGTAGCATGAAAAGAGACGAACAAACAAGCACAAATGCCAACACACAACAAAAGAAAAAAATATATGAAGAGACTCAAACTTCTGACTGATGGAGATTGGAAACGAGTTTATTTGGGAAGATTCTATTAGATTAGTACTTATGTGATTGATGGTTGTTTTAAATAACGATTAGATTTGGTTTTAGTTTAGTCGTTTTGGAGTTGGCCTATATAAAGACTAAAGGTTGAAATGGTCTGGTAGCTTTGAAGAAGGTCTGACTAAAATTAAGTTTCCACCCTTCCCCTGCTCTGTATCCTTTCTTTTCTCCCCTCTAATCAACTTTCTCCTCTTCTATTTTTCTCTAAGCTTCTTTCCCCATGTCTCTTTCTTCTCTTTGTATCTTCTACATTTATTCCCCTCGTCTCATTCTTCGCTCAATCCCTATTCTCTTCTTCTTCTCTCAGAGTCGTTCCTCCCCTCTCAGCTCATTTTCTCCCACCACATCCTAGATCAATTAGAATCAGATCCAAAATACTGTTCATATTCCAAATTACAAAATTTTCTTAAATCTTCATCACTATTCCTTGATCCAACTCATAGCCACCAGTGAAATCTTGTTTTAAGTCACCAATAAAAGCCAGCATAATCCCCACCCATTATTCCAAAGGCCTTGTCAGTTGCCCACAATTCACACTTTCACCGTAAAAAAGCAAGACCTCACTTCGATACCCCCAGAAGTTAGACTATCCCACCATTAGTGATGTTCAAGCTTCAAACACCACTTATAGCCGCTGACAACCTCAGCTATCCACTCCAGCAACTTTTACTAATGAGACTTGCCGACACCTCCGGAAGATGGTACAGTGCTCGTTGTCACCCAGCCAAAACAATCGTTGTTGCTACTGTGAAGGTCAGTATATTCACTTCCAATGGCCATGGTCAGCAACCCACCTCACCAAGGGCTTAAACCTGACAGCTGCCAGAAGCCTCACGTGTTGCCACACACAACCCCAGAGCAGGAGCGTTAGATCTACACACAAGTATTTCTTCTAGTGCATGCAAGCATAAGATCCCTTAGATTGTCACCGGCCACTGACCACCATCAGCAAAGCTCCCTATCGCCGAAAAAGTAGATTTTTTTATTTTTGCTTACTGTCACTAAAAGAAAGGGGGAAAAAAAAAAAGCATACACACACTGCAGCAGAGTCTAAACAACCTTTCTGACAAAATTTTGTCTACTTCTACCCTTTACTTAAGGGAGGCTCCTTAGGGGCTGAAGTCGATCAGGTGCATATGGTTAAGTGAAACTACCGAGGAAATCAAGTTCAAACCACCAATTTTGAATGTGGACGAGCATAAGAAAAAGGCGCACAAGGCCACCTGCTTCCAGATGATGTATGACAAGAATGCGTGGGTTGGTCACTAGGAGCCGAGTTTTTATCACTCGAGGAGAATGAAGGCAAGGAAAATGATGTGGACCAGAAGCAAGTTTTTTTTATTTTTTTTGGAGGAAGATTCTTAGTTTAGGATTTATTTTTTGGTATTTATTTTTAGGGAGATTTTCTTGAGCTTTTAGGGATTTTTTTTAGTTTTATTTCAAGTAGGGAAGGATTTGATCTTTTGGGATTTTGATTGAAGGTTATTTTAAGAATTAGATTTTATTTTACTTAACTCGTTTTAGAGTAAACCTATATAATGGCTAAAAATTGAAACGGTTTAGTAGCTTTGAATATGATTTGAATAAAATTCAGTTTCCCCCTATTTTCTCTCTCTCCCCTCCCTCTCTTTATCTATTCTTTTCTCTCCTTTCCTGTGATCTTCTTATCCCCTCTTCTATCTCTCCTCTAAAGATTCTTTCACTATATCTCTTCATCATCTATCTCTTTCCTACTCCCTGTTCTCCTCTACAACTCTTCTATATTCTGTCCTCCTGTATCATTCTTCCTCTCATTTCTTTGTTATTTCTATACCTCTTTCTTCCCTACCATGTCCTGCAGCTTAACCTTCAAGAACTAAAACTTCAACACAAAAACTTAAAATTTAGTTGCCAAAAGCTGAACTTGATAAATAAAATGTCCCTTCAGTTATTTATTTTTTATATGCAACTTGACAAGACTTGCACAATAGTCTCTTTACCATAACACAACACAAACTAAGCCGCGAAGATATTCTATAATGGATAATAAATAAAAATTCAAATTCTAACTTCATCACTATTGTTT
Organism: Pouteria glomerata; assembly: GCA_035590655.1. Taxonomy (NCBI): domain Eukaryota; kingdom Viridiplantae; phylum Streptophyta; class Magnoliopsida; order Ericales; family Sapotaceae; genus Pouteria; species Pouteria glomerata. The sequence goes on from JAVXUM010000001.1 coordinate 13,742,579, forward strand.
CCTTTTGTTTTTTGCTTTCCATACTGATCTATCTTCCTTGCATGTTCTATGAATGACCATAATGTCCTAAAAATATTCTTTCGCATATCTAGCTTTTCCACCTACCAAAAAAAAAGGGAAGAATATTTAGTTTGTACATCTTTCTCCCAAAAAGCAATTGCATCAATTAATAACATACTAAGAAGATACTCTGAAACAGCATGGGGCGTTTAGCAGGTTATCATTCTCAAGTATGATGGATTGCTCTTGAATCCACAAAGAATGAAGCCTTTTTTTTCTGAATCCACAAGAACCAAATAAGAACACAAAGTTCTAAAAGAATCAAAATTTGATTAATAACTTGAATGAATAAAAATATTTACAAAGGGTCCTACTTATAGAGAAAAGTAATCCCAATGAAGATCGCTTTTCTAAGAGTTTTCCTATCCAATCTATGAATGAAAAGAAATATAATCTAAATCTCATAAGGATTACAAATCGCCTTTGGCTCAAATATAAAAATCAATTAATTAATAAATCCTAGATAAAATAGAAATGAAACTAATCCAAAATAAAATAGGAATATGAGAAATTCATCCTTCATCGTATCCATTAATGTTTTAATTTGTCTTACTTGGCTCTCCTTTTGATTCAGTTCTTTATAATTAAAAGAAAAGCAAAGATTTTGCATGAAAAGATGCATGGAACTTTGCAAACACTATATTATCCAAGAAAATAACTGAATCATATTAAGAATGTGAATATGTTGCCCAGTCTCCACACACATCCAACATTGAGATATATACTTGCAACTAACATAGGCCATGACCACCCAATACCTCATTTACATTAATTTGCCTGAAATGACCACTATGTAACCTTTGTTTCTAATTGGACTATAAACTAACTCCTAGTTCACATGGCATTTAAAATCCTTATCGAGTCTTCCCATAAGAATTGGAGTTTAAGTCTCCAACGTTTCGGCTACTAAAGTAGGAATGGTGAAGTGAGAAAAAAAAAAATAGCAGAAATTTTAAAAAATAATTTAACAGTTTTAATTTTAAAAAATAATGTTACAATTTCACAATATTCATGTGGGATGAGAGTGATTCAGTTGTGTGTGACACAATCCATGTGCTCTATCCTACTTTGCCTAGGGAAGGTGAGATAATGTGCCATGCATGTGGGGGTATGGATCTTCTTGGTATGTCGCGTCCTAAAGATATGCAGATTGAGGTCCAAACCCAACAATATCATACCATTTGGATCAGCTTCTTGCAGATCAAGTATCAATGTTTAGGTTCGTAATCTAAGCTCTGTACAGATGGAGTTAATGTAGACAACTTTCCGTTTTCATTTATTGTTGTCTAGCATCCTTGCATATCCAATTTTGTTTATTTATGTATTGGTTTATTGAGGGGAATATACAATGGAAATAATTGAAAAGTATTTGAGACCTATATTACATGGACTCGTGTGTGGGTATGTATCCAAGTGTCAATATGTTAGACCTATCAAAATTTTAACTTTAAAATATTGGGATATATATCAAAAAATAGGGTACGGATACATGGTCAGGATATAAATATTTAAATAGACTATATCTTGTCCGGTAGATTGATACAAGATATGTTTATTGTTTAGAAATGCACTTGAAATTAAATGAAACTCAAATAAAAAATGAGATTTTTATCTTCTACTCATGTGAGTAGTTAGAAAGTTGTTGTTATTATTATTATCATCATCATCATCATCATCATCAAAGGCAAGCTGCTGTCTTTTCATATAAGTTAAATGGCTGCTAGTCCTCGAATTCTAACCTTGACTGAGAGTTTAAATATGTTTTCTCAAACAAGGGCAAAAGGACTGTGAGTAAGAATCACACCGCCAGTTCATGGTATTTGCCACTGACAGAGAATAATGGTAAAGGTTTTGGGCATGTCATTAGGCAAATCATTCTATTTCTCCACCTTTTCCCCTTCTATTGACCAATCATAGAACTCCAACATTGGGCATTACAACAATAACTAGATACCATGAAAATTGCCTCTTTGTTTAATATAAGAAAGTTGTTTCTACATCCACTTCTTTGTTTTGAACCTGGATTCTTGGATTGCTATCTTGAACACCTTGGTTTCTCCTCTTTTACATGTCAACATCTCATCAACTGATTTGTCATTCCCAAATGATTTTGAAGATGATTTTGAAATTTCTCCAAATTCACACTTTGGCTTCATATACCCGCCTCAGTTTCAAAAATATTCTCGTATACATATCTTGAAAGCTGTGGTTTCCCCACTGTATAACCTTCACCCGTCAGCTCCTCAATAATATGTTGCATTCCAAAAACATGTAGGTGAGTTTGGATCTCGTCTGCAACAAAAGCCTGCACTCACGTCTGCAACAAAAGCTGCCAATATGGTTCAAAGAAGAAGCTTCGAGAAGTTTTTTTCCCCCCTTCACATTTAATCAACTTGAACAATAGCGCGTTTGTGCCCTTATTGCCTTTTAGCTTATATGATGCAGCATAGCTTCCAACCTTATAAGAAAATGGGTTGGGTGAACTCCTATCTCTCGTCCACGTGAAGTCTTCTTTTTTGGTGGTAGACAAAAGGAAAATATCACAAGGATATGAACCATTTGGCAAATTATAGTAATCACAGTGAGAAAAGAAACAACAAAATCTCTCGGACATCACATCATTAACAATGAGTGAGAGAGAACTTAATTCCACACATCATTAGATAAAAATCTTGAAAGAGATCACAAGATAAAAATTTCCAAACTTAGATTGCTTATCAACTTGACATTATTCACATTTAACATGACAATCATCCAAGTCGTCTAGTAAACGTGATGTCACAAAAAATATAAGATGTTTGAGAACAATTAGGAAAATAGGGTTAAATAAAAACAAATACATCTAGTAATGATACAACCGCAATCACAACATCCTTTAAGAGGAAGAGTCCACCCTCAAGATGACTAGAACATCCCCACAATGCAAAGGCCTTCCTCTTCCTTCCTAATGGAGTCAACCCTTATTACCTTACAAGCCCTATAACCTTTCTCTTAGAAATGTGTGTGTGTATACATATTGACAACTCACGGTATTCAGGCCAACTTGTACATACCTTGATTAATCTACTCTTGTAATTAACGACTTGCTCTTGGAGATAATACATCCTATTTTTAGTATTGAAACTTGTCTTTATTGGGTTCCTTCTAAACCAAAGGTACGCTCTGCTTAACGTAATCAAGCCAAATGGAGATTTGGCTTGAGGTGCCTTTCTCAATACATGTCACCAACTCACCCTATGAACACCATACATTTTAGGAAGTTAAATCCAAAAGCAAAGAAAGTAGATGGTTGTAATCCATTTCTTTAGACGTTCTTTGCACATAGATAACATACTAGTCAATGGAATGGAATGAAATGAAATCCTACTAAGGCACCGTTTTGAGTGCAACAAAATAACAAAAAAAATCTACAAATCTAACTTTTTCCACCTCGAACCACGTAAATCTATTTAAATCTCTACAAATCCTAACAAATCTTTGCAAATCCCAATAAAATCTCTACAAATTTTAAAAAGTTCTAACACGAAAAGTCAAAAAATGTCCGTCAGAATCTGTTCAAATGGATTTTCACTATTCATCTCTATATTGTGTTCTGTTAGTTATACTCCAAATGCCAAAAAATTACCCAAACCACATTTTAAACAAATTTAAAGAGCTCCAAACGGCCCCTTAATGGAATTATCGCCGACATTGCTTGATATAATTATCTTCAATTGTATGAGGACATTAAAAACTACAGTAAAACATTAGAAGTCTTCAACTAAACAATAAGAAGTCAGACATGGTAACAAGATATGCATTCCACTAAGAACTCCAAACAATAGCCATTCGATTAGAAAAAACAACATATATTTGGAGGAGCATAATGAGAGTCATAGACAACCAGTCAAAAGTTATTCTTCTTCAAAGTGCAAAATTGGCACACGGCAGATGCCATTGAGGGACAATTTCCTAAATCATTGCTATATAGCTTAGCATACAGAACAGTATAGCAAATTTTTAGCATATGACACTAGTTGGTGAGCATGGATGCAGCATTAGAAGCGAGTTTGCTGGGAAGTGAAGTTATTTGTGACATTTTTTGGAATGTTTTAGCAGAGATTGGAAACATGGCAAAGATAAGGTGTTAGGAAAAAGTCCAAAATCCAAATGGATCAAGAGTGTGTGTGTAGCCATGTTTTCCAGGACACAGCTTATGATAATCAATATAACAAAATCGCTCGTGATGAGACATGTATGACCTGTCACAGGCTAGTGATCGATAATTTGAGTAGGTGATGCAAAAACATGATAAATTGGTGTTGCACACACAATCATGTTTAGCTACATTGTCCAATCAAATGAGAACTTAGAAGCATATTGTTTTCAATTTTTGTTGTAGAGTGAGTCATACGTCGTCATACTAATAGAGAGCTCTTTAACCTTGTAGTAGGGTTAAAAAAATATATATTTTTATGGAGAAGCAAACAATCTTTAGTTTGAAACAACATCGGTCTCCTTACATTATTTTGGTCAAGGGAGATTTTTCCCTTCTCTTTACATTATTTTGTAGATTTTCTAAAAGTCATATGCCCCAGTAGATTTACAGGAGAAAGAGTGGATAGCCTTGTGCACGTCATAAGTAAAGTTGCGCTCCCTTGTGGCACTTTCTATGAATCAATAACTTTTCTAATAAAAATTTACCAAAAAAAGAGAAGGACATAAGTTGAGCTCCCTTGTGGCACTTTCTTTGGATCGATACTTTTTCTAATAAAAACCTACTAAAAAAAGGGGAAGGACCTCAATTCATGAAAAAAAACATGCAATTAACATATCAATTGAAACCACCTCTCCATATAGAATCCAAGAACACTATGAAGCGTGGCATCTATCCACATTATGTTTAGCACTTCAGCTTCTCTTTAACTCATTTACGTAATGTCACTGAGGTTGAGCTGAGCTTGTATTGTTCTAAAAGGGTCTAATAGAAGCTAAGGAAAGGTGAAGAATGAACACTTAAACAATAAAGGAGAATCTAGACACTTGTTAATTGGTTTGGTGGTGTCTTGGCCCAATGAAAATATAAGCATCTAAGTTATGAGCATTAGCCCATTTCCAAAAAAGGATGGATTCCTATATTTATTGAATTCAAAGGCTAACCAAACAGGAAGTCTGAACACTCAACACGAAGGAAGTAGAAATCTTCTTTCTTTTTGATGATTTGAACCACGTAAAGGCAATGTATAGGGCTATAAAACTACTAGAGCTCGATTCATTCAACTCATAAAAATCTTGTTTTGGATTGGTTTCTCATTAAATAAAGATAAAAGATTAAAATCATTCATTTTTGAGCTCGGCTCAAACTCAGTACAATAAATTTATATATATATAAACAAATTACTCAAACCCGACTTGATTAAATCTTGTTTAAGATTAGCTCAAACTAAATGTTGAAAATAAAATAAAAGACAGGAAATAATAGAATTTGGGAGAAGAATACAAAGGTTACATCTTGTCATATAATTCATAAAAGTAAAAAAGAGGCATTTAAATAAGCTTACGATGAGGGGTACGTACAAGAATGATCTACATACAAAAACAAAGCTAACTACTCACTAAATACTAAAATATAGAATATTCTAATATATGCAATATAAATATGAAGGAATCACATTCCTTTATTAGAAAGAGATTACAACATGATATTCATACACATAATCTTCCTTAATCTGCAGCAATCATCTTCCTAGAATCAAGGAAACTAATTCTTATAATCTGCAGCTATAATCTTCCTAGAATCAAGGAAACTAATTCCTATAAATCAGCAATCCAAATCCTAAAAATCTGGAACGAAAACTGTACATCCTAATTTAAATTGTAATCATCCTAAAGTAGATAATTATCCCTACAAGTGATATATACATATTTGTTTTCAAATATACATGAATTACCTACACTTCCCCTCAAGCTGGGAATATATATTAATCATTCCCAGCTTGTTTACCAGACCTTCAAAGCTTGGTTTATGCAAGCCTTTTGTTAGAACATCAGCTATCTGTTCTTTGGTTGGAATGTATTTCAAGCTGACCCTTCCACTATCTATCTTCTTTTTGATGAAATGTCGATCGACCTCAACATGTTTAATACGATCATGATAGACTGGATTTTGTGCTATCCTTACAGCTGCCTTATTATCACAATATATTCTTATAGGTACATAGTTAGGCATCTTTAATTCATTCAACAATCTCTCCAGCCAAATTCCTTCACAAATTCTATCAGCCAAAGCTCGAAATTCAGCTTCTACACTACTTCTAGCCACTACAGGCTGTTTTTTACTTCTCCAAGTCCCCAAATTACCCCAAAGGTAGGTACAATAACCCGAGGTAGACCTTCTATCAATTGATAAACCTGCCCAGCAGCATCAGTATAAATTTCCACCATTCTCTGATTTCCTTTCTTAAAAAATCTTCAAATACTTGAGAATTCTAAACACAGCTTCAAGATGTTTCCCCTTTGGTGAGTGCATGAACTAACTTACCATGCAAATAGAAAAGGAGATATCTGGTCGAGTATGAGACAAATATATTAGCTTCCCCACCAGCTTTTGGTATCTTTTCTTGTTGATTTCCTCACCTCTTTCAAGTTCAAACTTAATATTAAGATCCATTGGAGTCTCGGCTGGCTTGCAACCTAGCATTCCCACTTCATGAAGGAGATCAAGTACATATTTTCTCTAATTAATAGTGATTCTAACACTGCTGCGAGCCACTTCCATACCAAGAAAGGGGGTGTTTGGGTGCAAAAGAAATTCTAAAAAACTCTAAAAATCTCTTAAAATCTTTAAAACTTATCTCACTACACGCATTACGAACCCACAATTTATCTCATTTTATCTCACTTTTTATCATACCAAACACCCTCAAAATATCTCAATGTTCCCAAGTCTTTCAGTTCAAACTCCCCTGCCAAATACCCTTTTAAGGATTCTAATTCTATAAAATCATCCCCAATGACAATGATGTCATCTACATATACAATAAGAATGGCAATCTTCCTAGCCCGAGAATGTTTATAAAACAGTGTATGATCAGTTTGGGCTTGAGTAAAACCTTTCTCCTTAACTGCTCGAGTAAATTTCTCAAACCATTCTTTAGGTGATTGCTTCAGTCCATAGAGAGATATCTTCAACTTGCAGACCAAATTCTTGTCTTCTTTAAATCCAGAAAAAGCATCCATATATACTTCTTCATGTAGATCACCATTTAGGAAGGCATTCTTCACATCTAGCTGTTGTAAAGGCCAATCTAGATTAGCTGCCAAGGATAGAAGAACTCGTATAGTATTCAACTTAGTTACAGGGGCAAATGTCTCTTGATAGTATATCCCATGAGTTTGAGTGAAGCCTTTAGCCACTAGTCTGCCTTTATACCTACTAATGCTGCCATCTGCATTGTATTTAATAGAAAACACCCACTTGCAGCCGGCTGTTTTCTTCCCTACAGACAGCTTCACCATTTCCCGGTATTATTCTTTCTAAGTGCATCCATTTCTTCTTGGACAACAGCTTTCCAATTTGATTCAGCTAAAGCTTCTTCTATATTTCTGGGAATTGCAATTTCTAACAGGGTAGTGGTGAAAGCATGAAACATAGGAGATAGCCTTGCATTGGAGACATACTTAGATATAGGATATTGGGTGCAGGACCTAGTTCCTTTTCTGACAGCAATAGATACGTCCAAATCCTGTTCTAGAGCCTCAGTAGCATCAGTATTTTCCCGTGTCTGATCTATTTTATCTTCACTGTTTTGTGGGCTGGAGTTCAAGTCAAATTGGCTATGCTGTTTGTTGTTCCTTCTTGAGTAAACCAATAATTGTCCTTCTAACCTGGGGCCAAATCTGGTTTTTTCTCCCCCTGACTAGAAACTATCTTCTCTTGTTTCCATAAGTGCAGGTGATATAATATTGGGCATTAGAGGTAAGGAGGAAAAATCTGTAGACTGGGAGTGGATTTCTGTGGACTGAGGAGGCTGCTGAAATGCTGCAAACTGGAATTTTGCATATTAAGGCTGAAGAAATTCTGTAGATTGGAAGTCTGCAAACTAAGGAGATTGAGATTGGAAGTCTGTAAACTGAGGAGACTGGGACACATCCCATGACTTATCTTCATGTAACCCATTCTCCTCCTGAAGATAAGCAGTGGTAAAAAAAATTTTAGACTCAACAAAGGAGACATCCATGGAGACAAAAATTCTTCGAAGATGAGGGGAGTAACATTTGTAACCACGATGGGTTGGAGAGTAGCCAATAAAGACACATTTGATTGTTTTTGGATCAAGTTTAAACTGAGATGGTGAGTGATTATAAACAAACACATGCCAAATACTTTTGGTGGCAGAGATGACATAGATCTGAATTGTGGGTATTTTTGGTGAAGAATAGACATAGGTGAGGAAAAGTTGAGTGTCTTGGAAGGTATTCTGTTAATTAAAAATGCAGCAGTTAGTACTGCTTCCCCCCAAAAATACTTAGGTACATTCATAGTGAACATTAAAGCTCTAGCCACCCCAAGAAGATGTCTATTCTTCCTCTCAGCTACACCATTTTGTTGTGGCGTATCTGTGCAGGAACTTTGATGGATTATGCCATTCTTAGCAAGATAATCACCAAGAATTGAGTTAAAGTATTCTCTCCCATTATTAGTTCTTAAGGTTTGAATAGGAACATGAAACTGAGTTAGGATCATGGAGTGAAAGGTTTGAAAGATTTTTGTGGCGTCTGATTTATCCTTAAGAAGATACCCAATATACTCTAGTATGATCATCAATAAAAGTGATAAGCCACCTAGTGC
>JAVXUM010000001.1:13768494-13782444 GCA_035590655.1 Pouteria glomerata
CTTATTGGCCAATCTTAGTCCAAATTGATTTATTTAGTCAAAATTAACATCAAACTCTCACCATGGCCGGCTACCCCATTTTCTTTACATTCTTAACTCTATTTTCATGCTTAAAGTGAAAATGTGATCATGCACAACTAAACCATCCATAAAAAAATTCTAACACTTAAACATGTTGAACAACTAAGGTCTAAAACCACCACAAGCTCTAATTCACTTCAAAAAAAACAAACTAATTTCATTAATCTCATTTATGCCAAGGGTCAGGGTATCACAATACTAGCATTTTTTTTTATTAGTAATACATGTGAGTATAAAATTCTTAGGAAAAGTAATAATTAAATGCATAATTGAACATATAAAACATAACAATACACGAGATAAAAATATTTTAAAATTTTAGATATTTGACGACTAAAATTTAAGATTATTTTAATGTTATAGTGAACAAAAATGATAAAATAGTAGTATACATAATACCGTGTGTTTGATATGTCTTTTGATGTGTTTAAATAGTATATATATCTAATATGTATCGGATAAACACATGTAGGGGCAAAGAAATCATTGCCTCCCAAAAAAATAATATTTTCAGTTAAAAAACTAAAATGCTTAGGGTATATTTTAGGTTTATTATAAAATTACTATTACTCCTAATTTTTCATATTTTGCATGTATCTATAATTTTTACATATTCCCCAAAAAAAGTGACATGCTTTTCTAATTCACTCAACACCAATGTTAATGCCACTTAAGCATTGTTTGGATACACAAGTTTTAGTTAAAAAAAAATGCTTATTCAATGTTTGACAAATCATCAATTTTTTTTCACTTTTCTACTTTGTTACAGTAACTTTTTAACTCAAAAATTATAAAAAAAATTATTGAAAGTTATCAAAAATTATTACTTACTTCACCAAATATACCAAAAATTATAACTAATAATTTTTGGTAAATAATATCAAAAATTACTAAAATTTAAACTTTCAAATGGTACCTCACTGTTGTAATAGTATAATGTCACCTTTCCATTTCTAATAACTTCTCTCATTTTTTAGTAAATAGTCAAAAATTTTTACGTGATTTTACCTTTATTAGGCTTTTTTAGAAAATACTTATAGAATTTCTCCCGAATTGAATAGGAGAAACCAAGAGCCATCAATTTTGAATTTAATTTCTTGTATTGAACGATCGGTTATGGGTCTTCTTATATTTTCTCGTAACATCTTTGTATGTGTATTAGGGTGGACACTGACTCGTTAACCTAAAGAACTCGTCCAGCCCAGTCTAATATTTGTAGGGTTTGGGTTTAGGAATTTAGCTCTTGAGGCTATGTTAGACTAATTTTTTAAGCTTGATCTATTTTTGTACTGGGTTTGGGTTCAAGTATCGCAATCTAACCTAGCCCAGCCTGCCTAAAGTTAATAAGTGAGGTAATCGAAAATCCCATACCTCTGAACACACAAACCTTGGCCTCGTTTTTCTTTTCTTCCCTTATAAATCCTAATCGCTTTTCCTCTTTTTTCTCACAAACCCTAACTTACACTCAGTCGCTCTTCATTTATTCTTAATACAAACTATGTATCTCTTACTCTTTTCTTCATCTCTTTGACCTTCGCTATTTTCTTTTCTTTGTCTTACTCTTTCTTCCTGAAACTCTCTAATCTCGTCGATAAATCGGTATTAAATCTCTTCAGTCAGTTATGTATAACTCATTAATATTAGAACATGACAAGGAAAAAAAGAATTAGTAAAAGATAAATTCTATTTTTTCTTTGTTTCTTTCTTTTTGGGTGAATTTATGATTTGTCATTGTTACATGTTTTCTGTCATTTTAACAAATATTTGTTTACTACAGATCTTTATTTGTGCCCATTTTTGTATAATTTTTATGTTTTTTAATATTTTATCTTTCAGCTAAATGGACGGATTTAGGTTTTAATTTTCAGTAATGGATGGGCTTTCACATTTTTCAGTCCATTATCGAGTTTGAGCCAGGCTTGGGCTCTGTGCTTAAAGACTCAACTCGAATAAACCTAGTTCGAACTTAGCCCAGCCCAACACAGCCCATGTTCACTTTTAATGTGCATAAATAGGATAGGATTTGTTGAGAAAAGGGTAGGCAAATGAGAGGGAGCTTTGGTAATGGGAAAAAATGTAAATATCAGATATGAGGTGGCCAGAAAAAAATGAATTTGTAGCCACTACAGTATCCTAAAACGACACAGTTTCAGTTTTTTTCACTCAAAACGATACTATTCTACTTTAGTCCCCATATTCAAATATGAACTGATTTATTCGAATACATCAATTCAAAATCAAGGATAATGTTATAAAAACACAAATAAAGGTAGATGAAGAGATAAAAGAGATAAACATAGAAAGAAATATTAAGAAGAGATTACCAGAAACTTTTAAATTTTATTTTAAACTTTAAGATTACATAACCAATAGGTTATCCTCAGGGTCCTCTACCTTACAAATGAAAGGTAAGTCCTTTTTATAGACGAGAAAAAGAGCTGGCGGACTTCAAATTTAGAATTTAAAGAGTAACAATAATATAGACATAATAATTTAGGCATGTCTTTTTCAACTTTTACAAAAAGCCTTGCAAGACAGTTGTACATGGTTATCACAAAAATCACATGATGGTAGACACTAATCTTTATTACAAACTAGAGATTACAAAAGTAAAAGTAAATATCTAAATAAAGCTAAAGACTCCCAACACTGATGGTATAAGTGATTGAAAGTGGTGAATAATCACTATCAGTACTACTGTAGTGTGGGTCTGATAGTTCTTCCTCATCTAAAAGTCCATCTCGATCTAGGAAAAAGTAAGAATATGGATATGATTCTTCACAATAAATCCGAGAGATACCGCAGTGCACAGTAACTGCACTGAGCAGTTTCACTATCTCGAAAGCAGTGTTTTTTTGTGTAGATATGCTAATATAGGGTCCAAATAAGCTTGTCTTCAATAGAATGAGAGAACTTCCATTGATAATTAATTGTCAACTAGTCAATTGGAAATTGTTTTTTATACTTATTGTTGAGAGTAATAATCCTTAATTACCAAAAAAAAAAAAAAAATTCATTTGGAGAAAAGAGAAATAATCGATGGTTCGTAATCTTCTGGTAGGATAATTGAAAATAGTAGAATGATTCATTAGGGCTGAATGATTGCGAAAGAGTAGGATCGTCTGGGGGATCAATAGGAAAAATAGTGTCTAGATAAAACAAGGTTGGTTTATTTTTAAAGGTTATGAGGACATACAGGTTGTAATGGGTTCTAAGCATGGATAACCATGTTTTAATAGGATGAAACCATGTAAGCAAAGTGAAAAGGTTTCATGTTCTAAGGCTTGAGTTAGGTTTAGATCCTAGAAAGTTGGCTTGGGTCAGATAGGCAATGAGAGTCCAAAAGTCAAACATGAAGGGGATAGTATATTCTTCAAAAAGATACCAGAAAAAGCATAGTACTTCTTTTGGTATATTATATTCATTTCAAACTTGGAACAGGGTGACGAATGGGTTGTTTATTAGGAAAATAAGACCTTTTAAATACAATCCATAATTAGCTAAAAGTATGCTTAGAAAAGTTAACCAATTTTTTTTGCAATGTCTGGGGGGTGACTGGTTCAACTCATGATCTGATGTTGAACATCTGAAGAAAGGTTGTATACTGAAAAAATAAGTTCAACAGGTCAGGGTTCATGTTGAGGTTCTAGTGATGGAGCTGGTTGTAGTCCTATGAAAGATGAGGCTTGATTAAGGTCAAGAGTTGTAACACACATACAAGGTATAATTGGGTAGACTTGGATTGGGGTTCTGGAAAAAAAATCAGCTAAGACATTTTTTTCTTCTTGGAAGATGTTTGACATCAAAATTTCACTGTGAGAACCATTCTACCCATCTCAACAGTTGAGAATTGGGTAAAGTTTTGGTTTTGAACTTAAGCATTTTTGGAAATAATGACGTATCCATTTTGATTAAGAAGCTGCATCCAATTAAATAGAATTGAAATTTTTCAAAACCTCTACAAACTGTAAGAATTTTCTTGAATGTTGAGTGATAATTCTGCTCTGATTGTTTGAATTATCCACTCACATATATACACACATTTTTTTTTCCATTTTCATCTGTGAGAAGGATTGTTCCCCATTAATGATCGCTTGTATAAGTTTGAAGAATAAATTTGCTATGAGATTGGGGAATCTGCAGTACTAGAAGTGATTGTGCCTTAGGCTTAAGGATCTGGACTGCTTGAGTTTGCACATCTGTCCAATGATGAGAATCTTTCTTCAATTCATTTTCGAATATAGGAATTTAAGTAGAACAACGTCGTTTTGAGTGAAAAAATGTTGAAGTGACGTATTTTTTGGTTATTGCATTTGCATTCAAATACATCAATTCATATTCGAAAATGGGGACTTAAATGGAATAGCATCATTTTAGGTGAAAAAATACCGAAACGATATCTTTTAGGAGTTACTGTAGCCTCCCTCTTCTCGAGAACACCCCTGTTATAAGCGTGCTAGATGAAGATGATAATGAGAATATTCTTAGAATATTCATTGCAAATTTATCAAATTATAGCTCGCCTTTGAAATTTGTGTAGAAGTTACAGTTTTCCTACCAAATTTATAAAAATTATATTTTGCCCCCAATGTTTCTAAAAAGTTCAAATTGACCCTAGAAGTATTAGATATTTACAAGGCGGCCCCATGTTTTGGAAAATTTCAATTTTACCCTTGAAGTATGGGAAATTTCAGTTTAGATACTAAAGAATTGTAACTTTTTAACTAAAGCTTTTCAGCTCCCCATTTCAGATTTATCTGCAAGATTATAATCAAGAGATTTTGCTTATAGACATGTAAAGCAAAGTTGGCATTTTTCAATGTTAGACAAGACTTTTTTGTAGCCACAAATATGATTTAACATTTCCATCAACGTAATATTTCTAGCAAATCATATTTTAATAGGACCTCAAAATTACTAACAATTTTGATGATATGAATCTCTCAATTGAAATTCCACATCCATGATACAAAATAAGGTCCCAAATGTAGGTTGTTATTCTTCCTTTTCCATTTCCCCTCTAATTACAGTGAATGTTACATCCACTTTGTTGTGATTAAGGTGGACACCAGCCTATTAGCCCAAAGAACCAGCCCAGACTAGCTCGATATTTGTAGGGCTTAGGTTTGGAAATTTAGCCCATAGGGCTAAGCGAGCTAATATTTTAGGCTCAATCTATTCTTAGGTTAGGTTTAGGTTCAGGTATCACAACCCAGCCTAGGCCAGCTCGGCCGAAGTTAATAAGTAAGGCAACCAAAAATCTCACACAAACCTTAGCCCCACTCTTCTTCTATTTTCCCACAAACCCCCAAACACTCAGCCGCTCTTCCTCATTTCCCCCACAAACCCTAGCCCAAACAATCAGCCATTCTTCTTATCTTCTCAGTCTATAATAAAAACTTTGTATCTCTCACTTTCACTTTCTTCTTCGTTTCTCTTGTTCAACTATTTGGCCTTCGCTTTTCTCTCTTTTTCGTCTCACTCTCTTCATAGTGTCTCTCACTTTCTCTTTTCGAAACCCTCTAATCTTATCGACAAATTAATGTTAGATCTATTTATGGGGTGTTTGGCACTACTTAAAATACTGAAAAACTCTAAAATTCTCTACTACTTTTTACACATTCACACCTATTATAACTCTAGAAAAAATTACATAATTCGAGTTCGATTAATAGAATAGCTGTAATTTTTTTTTTAATATAACTACCGTCATCTAAGCTACCAAACAAGACTCATTATTAATATTTTTTGAAGAGATTTCAAACCTGTTCCGACAGATTTTAAAATTGTTTCGACGAATTTCTCTACAAAAGTTAAAAAGTTTCACTATTTATCTTTAAAAAATGTAGTTTCACATCAAATACTTAAAAATCACTCAAACCACGTTTTTCGTTATTTTTCATTATTTTTCGTTACACTAAACACTTCCTTAGTCAATTATGTTTATTTGTGAACAATGGTTGTGTATAAAGTGTGAGCAGTGGCTGTGTCTTGAACAGGTTATTAGATGTGCCTATTTTAATGAGTTTAGTTGTTTGTGCCTATTTTATATAATGAACAGGTTATTAAGTGTTTTTGTATGATTTTTTTTAATATTTTATCTTTGGGCCCAATGGATGGGTAAGGATTTTAATTTTTAAGTAATGGATGGACTTGGGTTTATAGTGCCAGTCCGGGGTTGAGCCAGGTCGGACTTCAAATTGGTGCTCAAAAACTCAACCTAAATGAGCCCAATCCCCGCCTAACCCAGCCCATGTCCATTCCTAGTTGGGACTATGTCAACAACACAACTCAAGGGGACCGGCCATATATCAAAATCAAATGTGAAGTCTTCAAAGAACGTACATATATATATATATATATACGCACCTTATGTGTGATGTAAATATAATTATTGCAAATTGTTTTTTATTTAGTTCGTAGGGCTATTCATGCTATGATCCAAACAATAAAGCACAAACAGAAATGTTAATATTCTATATATTCATTTCTGTTTGTCTTTTTGCCTCAATGAGATTAAAATAAACACCTGCATCCATGTTCATCTGACACAAGCCCATTCGGCAATTCTTCTTTCACTACTCAACAATGAGAAGATAACAAAAGGTTGATTTTATAAATTAGGATATGCTTTAGAGTTCAGATGAAGTGAAAGGAGTTTTGGCATGGACTTAATTCTCTACAATACCCGACAAATATATTATATATATTCTACCTCATACAATGGACTTCAGCCATTTGCATTCTGCATGCTTCAGTTTCATAAAATAGCAGTAACTACGCCTTCCCTCTCTTTCACACGCTGGTAAATTGAAATTTTGAATTAATAACAAGTCTCACTCATGTCTGTTATCAGCTACTCTAATACCAATAAAGTATCCATTTAAGACTCCATATTTCTAGTCTTGTGCTAAGGTATTGGTGTCGATTCCTCTCTTTCCGCAAATGAATCTATAGAATCAGAAGCATTCCAATTTGAGAAGAGCAATTTCTTTTTTTTTTTTTGAAAACTCTAAGAGTGTTTGAAAGAAATTGCGCACAGTTCAACTAATTCCCGGATAGGTTGAGGCGATCAGGTTTTGAAGCGACTCTGATTGATTTTTTCTTGAAAGAGAAAAGTAGGACTGAAGAACAGAGTTCTCCCAAGCCTATCATTAGTACACATCTCAAATTAACCTTTTATCAATATATCTGCGTCATCAACCTTCCTTGGCTATATCCTTGTTGACTTTTCACATTTATAAGGCAGCAATGTATCAAAAGTCCTCTTCCTCCTCCTCCGTGTTATCCTTTCTAGCCTTATTCGCTACTGTTGGTTTAGTGTTTCCCGAGACTTCAGTCAGTGATTGTGTCCTAGATATTCAACTTCCCTCATCTGGGAATGACTCAAATTGCACTCAAGGCAATTGGGGAGGGTTTCTGAGTGGCAATTGTTGTGGATCTGCTTTTGATGTGTATCTGCGTGCACTTGGGCAGCGAGCCAACAGAACTGGACAAATATTCTTGAATTCTACAGAGCAAATAGGCTGCCTGGTTTCCATGAAGAGTATTAAGGGAGATATTCTAAACTGTGGTATTGAGAAGCTAAGCAGCGGGGCTGGTGGATGCTCTGATTACACTGTTACGGATGTTGCTCCTAAGCTAGGAAAAAAATTAGAGTCTTTAGGTGAAGATTGCAAGTTTTTGGGTTCAGATAATCTGTCAGTTAAGTCATGCAGTGCATGTTTGAGGAGCTGGGAAGAAATGGGTGTATCGCCAAGCAATGGCAGAGATCAAATTGTAGTTACGGCTGATATTTGCAGGTTTGCAGTGCTTGTGTCGCTAACAAGCAGTAGGATTAGTGATGAGAAATGGATCAAGTCACTTCATAAATGCTTTGGAGAGCAAAGCCTTCATATCAGTAAGGAAAACAAGATTCACATATTTGAATTCAATTTCCCTTTTGTTTGTCAAGATTCGATTCATTGCCTTTGTCATTCAATGACATTGTACAAATTATGATTGATTATAGTCAATCTAACTTCATCTGCGGACAATCTAGGAGCTGATAAACACAAAGAGGAGAAAACAGGTAAATGGTTATCATACCTCTACTAGTTTCAATGAGTTCCATCGCAAATCTAGTCTTCCTGTGTTTGATCATTCCTACCAAATCTTGAACAAGTTTCTTTATGATTTCAGGTCTATTTATTGTAATGGGAGGTCTAGTGGGGATTATAGTCGTTGTGGCTGTTGCATCATGGATCTTGTGCGGGAAATCATCCCACCAACAATTCTTGGAAGAAACTTCTGGTATACAACTTAACAATATATCATAGAAATGCTCACAATTGATTGAAGTTATGAAATAATCAGCAGGGATAAATATTTACAGTTGTAAATTGTTCACCATTTATTGTCTTTCTTGACAGCATCAAGTTATTCACTGACCAAGGATTCTATCTGTCAGAAGATACAAGTTAAGGATGTTTATTCTGCGACAAACAATCTCAGTGAATCAAACTTCATTGGCCAAGGAATAGCTGGTGAGTAAAGGTGACTAGCAATTTAATTTAATTTTATTTTTATTCTTTTGAACAAGTTCAAGACTGATCAGCTGGAGATGTCTAGATAAAAGAAGCTCAAAACTAAAAACTTCTGTGCTTGTAGATCTATCTAGTAACAACAGCCGAAACCGTATCTAAGTATAAACACATTTGATCTATCTATGAACATTGTGCCAAATAGCATAATGCTTTTTCCCAAGTTGGATTTTGATTAGTTGCTGTTCTTTTTTACCAGGAAAGGTGTACAAGGGCATTCTATCAAATGGTCAGCATATTGCAGTTAAACACCTACTCAATGATGGTCATATGGAGACATTTGTCCGGGAAGTCAGAAGCCTATCGCATGTCAGACATCCAAACCTTGTGGCTTTGTTAGGGTACTGTGAGGGAGAAGAGTGTTTTTTGATTTATGAGCTGTGTCACAATGGGAATCTGTCAGAGTGGCTATTTGGTAACCTTCTCTCTTCATTTATGGACGCTACTATGATTTTCCAGTCATTTTTTCCCATAGGAGTGAATTGACAAAATGGTAAACAACAGGTAGAGAAAAAAATCTATCTTGGATCCAAAGACTTGAGATTGCAATTGATTGTGCTAGGGGTCTCTGGTTTCTCCACACATATCCTGAAGGCTGCATTGTACACCGAGATATCAAGGCAAGCTCATTACATCTATTTGTTTGTTTAATTGTTTTTCTCCTTTCCTCCATTTTTACTGGTTAATTTTTTTTTTTTTTTCACATTTTCTTTACACTGGGATATCTTTTATTTTTCTTTTCCTTTCCACCATTTTACTGGCTAAATTTCTTTCATTTTCTGTGCACCAAGATATCAAGGCAAGTTCATTACACTCAGATCCCTTTTTTTGTTTATTTGTTTTTTTTTCCTTTCCTCCATTTTTACTGGTTAAATTTCTTTCATTTTCTTACGTTTTTTGGCAGCCAACAAATATTCTCCTTTGCACTAACATCCGAGGGAAACTGTCTGATTTTGGTCTGTCTAAAGTTATGAACTTGGGACAATCCTTTGTGAGCTCGGAAGTAAGAGGAACATTTGGTTATATGGATCCTGAGTACCAAAGGAATCACCGAGTTAATGCTTCCGGTGACGTTTACAGTTTTGGAATAGTACTTCTACAACTTCTGTCAGGGCAGAGGGTGATTAATCTGGATCTGAACAAACCAATGTCTATTGGCAAAATGGTAAAAAGAAAGAGAAACTTTCAAATCAGTTATATTTACATAATCTAGCTATTGATTCTGATTCTCTGAATCACGGATTCTGACTTTCCCCTCATGAATTGTCTTTGCTGCACAGGCAAGATTTCTCACAAAGAGTGGGAATATAACAGAATTTGCTGATCCCAAACTCCATGGGGCGTACTCAGTTGAAGCTTTCGAACTAGTTCTCAATTTGGCCTTGTCATGCACGGGGCTTAAGCAGCAAAGGCCATCCATGGAACAAGTGGTTGTGAAATTAGAGAAGGCTCTAGACATTTCAACGATAGAGCAGCCTATTTTCACATTTTCCACACAAAATTATGCTTGATTTTAGAAAATAATTCTTGTATATTTGAAACGCAGGTTTTTTGTGCTAAACATCATTAGAAACACATGACGAAAAACAGTAACACAATCTTATTGTTATTGAAATGAGAAAAAAAAAATAATCATAATACAAGTATGAAACTGTATTCTTGTACAAAGCTTCATGAGAAAAAAAGCAGAAGCTGCGCAGAAATTAGCTCTTCAAAAAACCGAGCTAATTTCATGATCACAAACCGAGAACTGATCCAAGCATCCCAGACAAGAATTTGTATTTACACAGATGCTTGGAAAGAACTGAAGATTAAATACACATATACATATATATATATATATATATGGTATTACCAAACATGGACAAATTGTTCTTGTGGAAAAGCTGGGGAGACAGAGCTGGAGGAGCTTCTTTCGTGGAATTCATGGAGAAGTCTTATGAGTGAACTGGCCTTCTTGCTTGCACGAGAGGTGCCTTCAGCAAGGATGGAATACAACGGACCCATGAGGGAAGGGTTCTTTGCTAAAAGAGGAACCACATCAGCCCCACCATTGACGCACAAAGCCAGCAACAACGAGACACAGTACTCTTTCCCTGCCCTTAAAGTGGTGGAATTCAGAATCTCCAAGATCACAGGTAAAGCTCCAGCTCTCAGAATCGCGGTTGTTCCATCGTGTTTCTCTGCTAGAGTTGCTAAAATTGCTAAAGAATCTGTAGTGAGATCTTCCCTTTGGAAGGATTTCAAAAGATTAACAAGCAAGGGGACTAATCCAGCAGAAAGAACTCTCCAATGGTTGTCTGCGCATATTAGTAGCCCGAAAATTGCAACCAGAGCATTCTTTTTGCCCCTATCAGTCCCCTCGTTGATCAGGTCAATCAGAGCTGGAATAGATCCTGGAGTTTCCCCAATCAGAACCCGGTACTCTTCCACTGAAGCAAGGTAAAAAAGGGTTCCAGCTGAGTGCTGTCGAGCTTCACTCTTCAGTCCTCCTTTGAGGACATTAAGAATTGAGTCCACACCCCCATTCTCAACTATAATGTTCTTGCTCTTGGAATGCTTTGAGAGGTTCAACAAGGCTGCTATTGAATTCTCTTGGCTTAGCGAATCTGTTGAAGACAGCAGATTCAAAAGGTGTGGAATTGTGCCCGATTCCACCAAACAAGACCTGTTAAAAATGCTTGATTTGGTCAGAATCCGAACCTCGAAAGCTGCTTTATTCCTCTGATCACCATTCCCGGACTCGAGCCTGCTGGCGAGAAAATCAGCTAGCATTTTCATGGCTCCTTCAGCTGCTGGACTTCCTGCTTCAGCTGTCCTCGTTATGTCTTTATTCTTACCCCCCAATTCAGCAACCGGAACCCCATTTTCATTGCAGTACTGGTGAATGAGCCTCTTCAGAGCCAAATTGGGGACTAGCTCTGTGTTTGTGAGCTTCTCACCTGTCTTGGGACAGGTCCGATGGCCAGCTTTAAACCATTTTAGAATCGAAGACCGATCATAGGTGTGTCCAGTGGCTATAACCACCGGATCTGTCATGATCTCGAGTGAGATTGGACACCGAAAATCATCTGAATTTAGGTGTTTAATCACCTCACTGGGGATTGTGGTATTAGATTGTCGAGTGGTTACTTTGTCCACAACTTCGAACAACACACTACGACAATAGCTCAAGAACCCAATTAGACTGCTCAAGATCGCCAATTCTCTCTTCTTTGAGCTCGAGTACTCCAAGGCAACTTCAGAGTCTAAGAACTTGATCTCTTTGTTGCATCCGCTCCAGCTTAGAATCCCCAAATGGTTAAGAACCCGCCTCAGATTACTCCGGTCAGGAACAATTCTATCCTCAAATTGGCTCAAAATAAAAAGTAAGTCCCTGTAAGCCAATCTGTCATTCGGGTCGACCTCAAATCGCGACTTCAGGGCTTGTTTCATTGCCAGCTGAATCGATTCTCTAGCTTCGACTGAGACGTCAGTCGAATCCAGAGGGAGAACAACATCGAGAGCTGTAGCTACCGCTCTCATCAGCACCCGAAACTGAGTCGCGACCCGCTCGCAATTAAGCAGCATCCACAGCCGAGCATCGTCGCGCGAGCAGTCTTCCAACAGGAATAGAAGTTTCTGGAAGATGAAATAGAGCTCCGACAAGCTCAAAACAACCGAATCCGAATGACTCGATCCTCTTTCCCGGATTTCTTGGAAGAAAATAAATAAAATTCCGACCAGGCGAATTGATTCCCGCGCGTTCCGATTCTTGGAGACGAAGTGTTTTGATCTGTAGTCGCATATATTCGATGCGAGAGTGATCAGAGAGTCGAGAAGGGCCGCCGGAGAGACTGCTTGGCAGGGGTGAACTGCCGGAGAGGTCAGAATCCGGCGAGTGGACTCATCGGATTTAGTGATCATTGACGAATGGAATAAAACAAGCAAACAATGATCGAAAAGAGAAACCAAACAAACAAAGGACACGATTACAGTTGTTGACTTGTTTTTGAATTTTTGGAACGTTGTAGAATGGATTTTGGGGTTTGGATTGCATACAGATATGGACGATTGTGCGCGCCTATATAGGTGCAGTTGAAGTGTTTAGATAAACCGACACGTGTCACGAAGTCATAGGAAGATGCTGGATGTGTGTCAGGGTGACGGTGGCTACAGCACTATGACCGGCTGATGCGGTGGAAACTCGTGGCAAGGGACACGTGGGCTGACATGGAGATGGGGAATGGCAGCCTTCGTGAGTAGTTTCGCGCGCGAGGGGGAACGAATGGGAGTGGGACACGTACAGCGAGATATAGTGGGGCAGAACTCGTGGTTGAAGCTACGTGAAGGGACTTAGCCGACATCTTCTGTGGAATAATTAACGTTAACGCGTGCAGTGAATTATTAAGGAAATTATTGATTGATATTATTATTTTCATGGATGGCAAATAAATAATAAATAATGACTTGGACTGAAGCAATCAAGTGAGAATGATCCAACGAATGGAGATCTTGTACCCTCGAATCAACGGTTCTCGTTCTTTCTTGTGAGCTAAATTATCGTACTCTTCTATTTTTTTTTTTTTTTAAAGGGCAAAAAAATATATATGTATATAAGAGGCGTTTGGTATAACGAAAAACAACGAAAATAATAAAAAACGTAATTTGAGTGATTTTTAGATATTTAGTATGAAACTACGTTTTTTAGAAATGAATAGTAAAATTTTTTAACTTTTGAAGAGAAATCCGTCAAAATAATTTTGAAATTCGTCGGAACGGTTTTGAAATATCTTCAAAAAATATTAATAATGGGTTTTATTTGGTAATTTAAATGACGATAGCCACATTAAAAAAAATTATAATTATTCTATTAATCGAATTCGAGTTATATAATTTTTTTCTAGAGTTGTAATAAGTATAAAGATGTAAAAAATAATAAAAAGTTTCAAAATTTTTAAAAATCTTTCATAAACATACCATAAAAACTCTTTGTATCAAACGCCCCATGGTTAGGCCCCATAGTCATGATGTCGGCCCATAATGCCTAACACTTAAGGCCTTAGGCCAGTTTACAATTACCGACCGGGCTTAAATAAAATTATTCAATCTGGGTCCGGCCTGCATATTTCATGTACATTGATATATATTTATATTAATTTTTCTTGTAGTGCTATACTATCTCAAGATTTTTCAATATATATATACTAGGGGTTACCCGTGCCTGAAGGCACGAACAGGTAACCGTTAATTTTAAATTAAAAAATTTCAATAGTTGATTTTAAATATAAATGTCAAATTATGAACA
>JAVXUM010000001.1:13875843-13888040 GCA_035590655.1 Pouteria glomerata
AGATTTGAATTTCAAAATCATATTGTGCTATTTTGTGTTTGCTTGCATTATGGCTTTGATTTTTTTTTTTTTTTTTGGGGGGGGGGGGTTGGGGGTGATGCTTGGGCAGTGGAGAAACTAGAATTTTTAGCCAGATGATGACGTGTTTCGGTAGTTGTTTTAATATTACTAGCAAAAGTCCTGTGTGTTGCTGCAGTTATTTGTAATGTAAATAGTCTTTCTACCAATGAAAATTGAGCATATACAATATGTATAACTACTTATCATTGTTGTTGTTAGTAATATTTGACGAACTGTTGGTGGTTTGTACATGTATTTTTTTTATTTTTTGTTTGGGGTATCTACATGTGTCACATTTTTTTTATAAGCTTATATGAATCATTTTATTTTAAATTAGGTGTCTTAAATATTTTTTTTTTCTTAATGTTTAACACATACATGTTTGTTTCATTAAATGTTGTTTTGTATTTTGTACATGATAATATTTTATTTAATCATAAAATTAAACATATTACAAAAACTCAACAAAAATCGGGACATTCCATGAGGGATCCCTAGTGAATTGACAACTGTCCACTATTGAAATTATTATTAGCTGAAAGTTAATAAATTTTCATTCATATTTATTTAAAATTTAATACAATTTTAGCAAAATTACTCGTGATTGATAAATTTCAGTCATTGATCTATGTTTAATTTAATATTAGTTAATTGAATAAATTTCATTCATATTTACTTAAAATTAAAAATAATTTTATTAAAATCTGTGTTGGTCGCATGAATTTGCAAAATACGTATACACATTAATACATATACATAGATATTATATAGATATAGATAAAAAGAGGGAGAGTGATGAGATGAGAGGCCATGCTATGTTTCAGAGAAAGTGAAACTGCATGAAGACTTTAAATGATGTTTGACTGGTCAAACCTCACACAACATGCTTTTGCCCCCAATCCATAAAAAAGAGTTGGATACGTGGCTCTCTAAGGGTGAACATGTGTCAAATTTGTATGAATCCTCACCCATTCTCACATATTAATGTATTGTTATAGATTGTAATGCATACTGCCTAGGTTTAGTTTTCAATTTCACATTCTTTGTATGTTGTGGTGATACATGGTTCTTATTGAGATCCAATGGCAAGGCTCTATTTAAAATATAAGTAGGAACCGATCTGGTCCACAATTATTCCAAACCCATCTTCTGTTGAATATATAAGTGGCAGAGTGAGAAGGTCTGGTTTGCAAGATTATGTGCTTTCCCTGTACTAACTTTCCAATTCATTCTTTGAATGCCACTCACATGTCTGAGATCACTAACAAGGGTATTTCAGGCAGCTGAATTTATTGGCGTTTAGCTTGTGCATGCTTTTGGCATACTAATGGTGATGTGGCTTAGTCATTGAAAGCTTGTTGTTCTTTGGGTATCATGCCAAAAACTCCCTCACAACTGTTATGATAGGTTCAACTAGCGATGTTTTGAACTTCTGATGCAAGTTGTAATAGCATAGTTCTCTGGGATATGGTCTATAACTCCTTCCAAGGTTGTGATGGCTTTTGAGGTGGCTCCTTTGCTTTGTTTTTTTTTTCATCTTCGTTTTCTTGTAATATTGAGTTGAATTTCACCTTTGGGTGATACTAAATTATGTGCCACCCTTTACAATTAGTGAGAGGATTGCGCTGTTGTTTCTTCCTTCACCTCTATTCTTTATGTGCATATTTTGTAAGTGCTAGATGCATAAATTTGATACATCCCATTTGGCATTTGATGAAAAGTATCCAGCTTTAATCTCTCCTGATTGGATTTTGTCTCCATTTGGTTTCTTCATTCTGAAAACAGCGAATAAGGCCATCATTGGCCTCCAGCTTTCATTTCCCCTAGTTGGGGTTTTTCTGCCCCCATTTAATTTCGTCATTCTGAAAACAGCCTCATTTTGTTTTCGATTTACATTTATAAGAGTCACTTAGATCTTCTTTTGTAGGTTTCTGATATTTTTCCCTGGAAGTTCCTTTCTGTCTTATGCAATATTTTTTTCACTTTGTTTTCAAGTTACTGTTCTGAACTTCAATATGCTCTTTTAGTCCAATTTTTTGGCTGGAAAAGTCCTATGGAGCTATGAGAAAAAATAAATTGTTCAATCTATTTCTCAGGAGACCATAGCATTTTTTGTGGAAAAAATTTCAGAAACAGATTTAACATTTCCATTTGTTTGCTTTTCTGATGAAGTCATTATAATGCAATAGCATACTCATAACTTGAAAGGATCCTTTATTTGTTCTTGCAACCTCTAAAAATACTGGATGAGTAAGTATCCAAAACAACAATTTGAGACTTGGTCAAAAATCTCTTCACACCCCATGTAACACAATAATTTATCGTATCTACTAGTTAGGTCTACTATGACTACATGGCCCAGTTAATAGTCCTAAGCATAGGGGAGAAACTTGGCATCTGAATTTAGCAGATAAATTTTTATTTTTGATTTGGCTTTCCCTTCTCTATATTGTCACGAGGGACGTCTTTTTGTATGTTTTGAAAATCTGATCTGCTTCTTAATTTAGGTTGGTCCTCTCATGTATGCATGTTTAGGTAGTTATCCTGAGGCCAATATAATTTTGTTCTTTCCTTTCCTCCAATTTTCTTAAAAACAGATTGCTAACGTGTAAATTAAGTTATTGGTGACATAAATTTCGTTTGTGTACTATCTTTCAATGGTGATGCCTACTCATGCTAGGTAATTAATTTGAAGCTGTTTATGTAATCACATGGCTTATACTTAATGTTCCAATGCAGGGACATGATTCGGGCTATACGTGCTTGCAAAACTGCAGCAGAGGAGCGGGCTGTTGTAAGAAAAGAATGTGCTGCAATTCGTGCAGCAGTTGGTGAAAATGATCATGAGTATAGGCATCGTAATATAGCAAAGCTCATGTTCATTCATATGCTTGGTTACCCCACACATTTTGGTCAAATGGAATGCCTGAAGTTAATTGCATCTTCTGGATTTCCAGAGAAGAGGATAGGATATCTTGGCCTTATGTTGCTTCTTGATGAAAGACAGGAAGTATTGATGTTGGTCACAAACTCATTGAAGCAGTATCCAATCTATGAGGCTTCTTCTTTTTAGCTTTGTGACTTAATTGTTGGGTTTCTAATCTGTCTTTTAAAAATTGAATGAATTTATCATCAATTTACGATCCTTACTTGTATATTAGTGTGCCATTCAAAAGCCTTGACTTGTGCACAGAGATCTCAATCACTCCAACCAGTACATTGCGGGACTAGCTCTTTGTGCCTTGGGAAATATATGCTCTGCAGAAATGGCTCGTGATCTTGCTCCTGAAGTTGAAAGATTGCTGCAATTTCGAGATCCAAATATTCGGAAGAAAGTAAGTCTTCTTGATAAGTTCTTTTGCAGCCATGTACCAATGATTTTATTACTTAAATGCATGAAGGAGATCTAAGTTTTTGGAAGGCTTGTAATTGTACGAGAAAATTTTCTGATGATTAGAAGCAATTACAGTTATAATATCTTTCTTCTTATCATCTTGGCCTGGACACACAATGGAT
The DNA here is from genome assembly GCA_035590655.1 of Pouteria glomerata. Lineage (NCBI taxonomy): Eukaryota > Viridiplantae > Streptophyta > Magnoliopsida > Ericales > Sapotaceae > Pouteria > Pouteria glomerata. The sequence goes on from JAVXUM010000001.1 coordinate 13,879,420, forward strand.
CAGAAGATGCTACATTTTGACACAATTAACGAAGTGGAAATATTGTAATTCCCTTCTAATTTCTTCCAAGAAAGCAACTTCATTGTACCTGCTTCTTCCTTTTTTTGGAACCAAAAATTTTCATTACCTTAGCTTTTTCGACCTTCCACATAGAAATCATATAACTAATTTGGAAGAAAAAATTACTAGGAGGCAAATTTATCCATAAAATATTTTTCTGTTCTTAGATCAAATCATCTTTTTTCAAAAGGCTGATTCTGTTTTAGATCTAACTTTTTGATGCAGTAATGACCAATTATATGCATGACTCGTCTCCCATTTACCTTGTTGTCATTTTATTGTTATAATGTTCTGGATGGCTTGTTTTTTATGTTGCAGTTGGATGGTGAAAATGAAGTTAACAGGTTAAAGTATAGACTTCTTTGATGTTTCTTTACATAAATAATAGAGTTGCCAATATGAAATTCTGTAATGCTTGATTGTTTGATGTTTTCTATTTCATTATCAGCATTTTGGTCATCTGGCATATCTTTTGGCATATCTTTTATACTTTGTGGGACTCTGTTTACTTTATTTTCTGTGTAATGCAGGCAGCATTGTGCTCTATAAGGATTATAAAGAAAGTCCCGGACTTGGCAGAAAATTTTATAAATGCTGCTACTGCCTTACTTAAAGAAAAGCACCATGGAGTTTTAATAACTGGAATCCAGCTGTGTATAGATTTATGTAATGCCAGTGCGGAAGCTCTTGAATATTTTAGAAAGGTAAGCTGACAATGGCAATATGCCTGCAGATGTGTAGATTATTGAGCTTTACACGAGTTTCTGTTATATTTTAGAAGGACAGAAAGCAAGGGTGCATTCTGATTCTCTAGTCTGATTTCAATATGACAAGATTTATACTTCCTTGTGATTGTAGAAATGCACTGAGGGTGTGGTGAAAGCTTTAAAGGATGTCGTGAATAGTCCATATGCACCTGAGTATGACGTCTCTGGGATTACAGATCCTTTTCTCCATATCAGGTTGCTCAAATTTTTGCGTTTATTGGGCCAAGGAGATGCAGATGCCAGTGATGCTATGAATGACATCCTCGCTCAGGTTAGTTGCTTTTTCCTATTTTTTTTCTTCTCATGTCATTCATGTTATATTATTTAAAAATTGTAAATTAAATTATTGGCAATCTGTCTTATTTATTATTTTTGTGATGATTTAACCCACAATTCATTTCCAACTGAATTGAATAATTACTTCCTTGTCATGTTTGGTGGATGATCTAGGTACCTTTTTTAGTATTTTCTTCTGTTTCTTATCATATTTTCTGATTTTGTAACTTGTAATTATTAAATTCATTAACTGTGGGTTTCCTCTGTTGCCTGGCACCTTGATCTGGCTTACCTATACTCAATGAGGAAAATTACCTTAATTGGCAATTTCTGAACTGCTTTGTGCTTCTGCAGATGTTTGTTTTTATGCTCCTTCCCAATTGATGGCATATTATTATTTTTGTTTATATACATATACGCACACACATATATATGCACAAAAATTGACGGATGCTATTTGCTCTTGCATAATAATAAAAATCACCTTGTTTGACAATCTTTGGAAATGCTCGTATCACTTGCTTATGTTTTTTATGCTCCATGTGATTGATAAATGATGTCCCTTTTGATAGTCTGTTAATGTTTTTATTACTCCATTTATCAATGTTAAACTGAATGAGCATATTTTGCTTTGACTTACCTTTAATATTATTTAGTTATTGAACTTTTAGTGCTTGAATCATGAATATGAATTCTTAAATAATCTCTCTATTCATAGGACAAAGTATAATCACACTCGTGATATGTTCTATTCTGTCGCCAGGTTGCAACTAAGACTGAGTCAAACAAAAATGCGGGGAATGCGATTCTTTATGAATGTGTTGAAACTATCATGAGCATTGAAGATAATGGTGGCTTGCGGGTGCTTGCTATCAATATCTTGGGAAGATTCCTGTCAAACCGTGATAACAATATCAGGTCATTCTTTGTTCATTTGCATTAGTTCTATCTGATTTTAGGGCATGACTGTTATGGTTGATATGATGTCTTTGAGAACCACAAAATGCATACTTGATGTGTAGATATTGTTTGCATCAATGCAACATGGACCCTTTTGAAAAATATATTAAAAATTTATTTTTATACCCACATTATTGTCTTTAAGGCTTGTTGCTTAGTTGGCTAGTTTGTGGCCATGTCAGCGCTACTATGGTACCTCAGCTCCAAACCTCTGTGCAGGACCTGCCCATGATGGCACCTTGGAGTTCCCCGACCGTGACTAAAATCCCCTTTCTTAGGACACCACTCGTCATGTGGAATGTTTCTGCAGGGGCATTCCGAATCCTTATAGGCTGTTAAGGCCCTAGCTATGAGAGATCTCCACGGCTTTGCCTCTCTCTAGTCGCACCGAACTTTCACATGGAAACTTCCCATGGATACCTTCCAAACGCCAATACTTAACTCTAATGAAGAGAATGCTGGCACTCTAGATTAGGAGGAAGGCCCAGGGGTACCTTTCACGTGTGAGGGCCCTCGAGGGTCTCATAGTCGCACACACTCGTGATACCATTAGGGATAAGTGGTTTAGTGGTTAGAGTTAGAGGATTCTTTTAGGCTCACCAAACCAGCCAAGAAGGAGAGGCATTACCAGACAAAATCTAGAACAATCACGATCCTTATATCACCCGACCATATAGGGGTATTGCACCACCTAGCAAACTTGTCCCTTTGCTAATGATTAGGTAAGACCATGCAGAGTTGACCACTTATCTCGAAGACTACCGTCCTAGGTGTGTGGAGACCAACCTGCTTGTCCTAATCCTTCCACTTTAAATATCCCTTTTATCTTCCTCGCAAGGCATTTAACCCCCTCAATATAGTTGAACCTCTACTTCAGTGCTCTCTTCCCCCCCCCCCTCCCCAACAAAAAAAAAACCAATGTTGCTACTCCTTTCCAAAAGATTAGAACGTCCAGCCCAACACCGATCATCCACAACTAGAAGCTCGAGTTGCAAGTGGGAAAATGTGGATTTCATTTGAAGCTTGTTTGCCTAAAGCAAAATCTGTTGGTTATTCCTTATCCACCATATTGAATTGGTAGAAACGTCATTGGATATTGGCTACTGCATCTGTGACTGATGTAAATATTAGGTTTGGCTTTGACTGGATCAATGTCTGGGAATTATCAACATGGAGTAATCTATGCAGGGGAGACATTGTTCATTGACTGTTTCCAATATTTTGGGTTAATTATTTAAATTATGGAGGGACTAAACTGTAAGGGCCCACGAACTTAGAACAGGACGGATGAAATGTAGGGCACCAATAACATTGTGCTATGGTGGTGTTCATGTTATGTTGAGGGGAACATTTTATTGGACTTATAAGTCCTAGTATAATGTCTTGTACCAAATGTTGGGTGTTTAATAGAAGAGATGTTTAAAAATTGAAAATAACAACCATTGGACCTCATACTGCTTATATAAATTTCCAATATAGGATTCAAGAGAATCAAACACCAATAGCAAGTTGGGATTGTCACAATCAATAAAACTAAGGTGAGAACTTTGAAATAGATGAGTAAAATGAGTCCACTATGAGGAAGTTTAAAGCAGAGCTAATTGAAGACAAAACGAGGCAACACCATTTGTGGTGGTGTGGGAATATGCATTGTTGACCAACTAATGCATTTTAACTTGGGCTGACTTGATCAATGTTGAGGGTTGTAAAACAAACAAACGAAGAGAATGAGAACATGGGTCAAAGCACTATAATCACCTTAAATTCTATTCGAGAAAACAGATCCATGTGGTTGGCCCAGTAGTTGCTACGAAGGATTATTGAGTCAGGTTGTGTGTAGGATAATTAGCAACCAAATGGTACTAATGTGGCCGTTTATGCATTAACCCTTGTGTGTGTGTACATGTATATATATATTATGGTTAAATTGCACTCCATTTTTTTGGTTATTTTATGTAATCTTGAGGTTCCCTTATGGTTGTTTTTTGCTATTCCATATTGTTTGGTTGGTATTAAATTTGACACAGCTGTTATCACATTCCCCCCCCAGATACGTGGCATTGAACATGCTAATGAAAGCTATCACAGTAGATACACAAGCGGTGCAGAGGCATCGGGCAACAATCTTGGAATGTGTGAAGGTATTATACAGGCTTGGTTTGCCGCTAATATAAAATGTGGATGATCTCTGGTTTTATGTACTCTTAATTACTGTTCCTACGTTTGGTGTTGGGGTGATACCTTGGGAACATGGGGGGAGAGGAGGGTAGATGGCTCACTTTTCTAATATTCCTATAGGATGTTGTGTATTGAATGACAGTTCTAAAATTATGTTATCAGTTGATAAGCTTGTTGCAGAGAAAATTTTGGACACTGTATGTTAACACTTGAAATGACTTTGTTTTACTGCTATTTAGGAAGTTTTCATTTATTATGAATATAACTTAACTATCATTGTTTTAAGATGGCTGTGAATCTTTATTTGCCTTGCCGTCTGACAATAGATTTACGGAGGATTAACTTTCATCCTTTATGGGGTTAAAGTGATTGTTTCTAGAGTGGAATTTGTTGATTGTTGGTAGGTGGTGTCTGGCAAGTAGCGATAGTATGTTGGCCCCCTAAGCTTGTGTTGTTTTGTTTCAAGGGAGAGGAATAAAGATCCTTTGATGATTGAATATGCAGCATATGCCAAGTTCTAAACCAAATCAGTTGATGACTAGTTTATTCTTTTTTGGTATTCATGCCGGACACTTTTAATATTGCATGGATTTATTGGGTTTTTGAGCAGGATTGATAATTTGTATTCATAGAAGGGCTTTTGCTTTTGTTTAATTTTTTCTTTCTCCTTTGGCACAACAATAAGGTTGCTTTATTGCGACTTGGAGTTCATGGGTTCAATATTTGGAAACAGTCTCTCTAGTTAATGGGGGGAAGATTGTGTACATTACCCCTTTCCAGACGCTGGACAATTGCCTGGCCTGTAGTTTAGCCATCCTTTGTCTAGGTTGCACCCCCTAGGCACCTCTTTTTAATATGTTTGTCATTGTTTTATCAGAAAAGAAGGAAAAAAAAAATACTTCTCTCTCGCAAGCGTATTAACTAGGAACCATTTCTTTGATGGATGAATCAAGAAGCTCGTGCCTATGTTTATTCTTTTTTCAGGATTCAGATGCCTCTATTCGTAAAAGAGCCCTTGAACTTGTGTATCTCCTTGTGAATGAAAGCAATGTAAAGCCTTTGACAAAAGAGCTGATTGAATATCTGGAAGTAAGTGATCAAGAGTTCAAAGGAGATCTTACTGCTAAAATTTGCTCCATTGTCGAAAAGTAAGTAGAGTAAATATTTCATTTAAAATTTTGAAGTCTTTTTGATATGACATTTTTATTTTTTATTTTTTATTTTCGATGTTTTCTTGTGAACAGCAACAATTTTGACCTGTCAATGCAATATGAACTCATTTTTCTCTTCTAACTGATTTTGTAAAATTTAGCCTATTTAATTTCTATTTTCTTCTTTAGGTTTTCCACGGAAAAAATTTGGTACATTGATCAGATGCTCAAGGTTCTCTCTGAGGTATGCATTTGAGTCCTGGTTATTCTATTTATTGCTTTTATGCTTAATCCATGATGCTTGTTTTCTGACTAGTTTTTTTTATTTGTTTTTATTGAGGAGGCTTGCCTTCACATTTTTTTTAAAATTTTAATTATAGGCTTGCCTTCTCACTTAAATGCTTGTGATACATAATCAAGTACATTTATATTGTGAAAAAGGTTAATTTACTCAAATTTTCTATTCTACTCTATTTTAGGGCTAAAGTTACTTTTAAATCATGGGTTTCGATATCTTTTTCAGTTTCTCATAATCTCAAGCTCTTCTGTAACTTTCTCTGCTTTGATGTAGTGCCTGTGATTAACACCAATTTGCCGCACATGGTTTCTCATTTTCTGTCACGAGCTTGTTTCCTGTAACATAACTTAAAAGGCTGTCTCCCATCTTGTCTACAATTAATATAGCTGAGCTATCATGTATGCATTCAATTCTGATTCTGTATTAGTGCTGATGAATAACATTCTGTTGTTGATGATCATATTTACTAAGATTGTTTCTGTGCCATCTTCTAGATCCTTGTGTTAATTTTTTGTATGATTTCACATTGAACCTGCAGATTTGTATGTCTATGCACATGATGTTACACGTCAGCAGTCATGCTGCTCCTTAATTTTTTTTTTCCTTGTTGGAAAATTCTATTATTCCATGTTGCATGGAAGGTGTCCTTGTGACCACCTTCTTTTTCAAAAAAATAGAAGTTTTCCCTTCAGATCTCATTGATGTAGGTAATGGCACTTCTGGCAAAACTTTCTGATCCTTATGCTATGCTTAGTAGGCAGGAAATTTTGTAAAGGATGAAGTTTGGCATGCCCTAATTGTTGTGATAAGCAATGCTTCTAACCTCCACGGGTATACAGTAAGATCTCTGTACAGAGCTTTTCAAACATCAAGTGAACAGGTATTCGGCTTTTTTCTATATTGAGGTAAAGAATTTGGTATGGGAGTTGTACCATTTCTTTTGAATGCTTAAGTGGAAAATTATTTGATATTTTTTCTATCAGGAAAGTCTTGTTCGAGTGGCAGTATGGTGCATTGGAGAGTATGGTGAAATGTTGGTGAATAATACTGGAATGCTTGATATAGAAGAACCAATAACTGTAAGTTTTTTTGTGGTGACATATGATATAAAAAGCCAGCAACATGCATATCTGAAATTTAAGTTTTCAATAGTAAATGTTTTTCACAATACACCACTCAAAGTTTAATTGAAATTTCTATAGAATTAATAAAACCAATGTAAAGGAACTAATATTAAGCTATTTTTTTGATAACAAGATAATTGGGTAAAACATGAAGAGTTAGAGGTTCCAATAACTGATTAGCATATTGCATCCAAATGTAAGATAGCATTTATTTGCTTCATCTGATGTGTCAGAGAAATGAAAAAAAAAATTTACTGCCTGTTAATCTTTATAAACATGTTGGCACACATAAAAATTAGAATAAAAAAATTACCAACTTATTGAAACATACAACTTCTTGTTGCTGGTTAATCTTTTGTTAATCTAGAATTCTATGTGTCAAAATTTGGTTGAGTTCGACAGAGCCGAGAGGTATTTATATTAAATTTGATTTCAGATTTAATGCAAGATGCTCTCGGGAGGGTTAGACTTCTTTTGTTGTTATAACGAAAAATTTCAAGCTCTGTTTTCCTTATTTTCTGCAGTCTTATTGGGTATCTGGTTGCTGATTGGAACAAGGATAAGGCGAATCTTGTCTTCACCGTGTTTGTTGTCTTAGTTTCTTGTGTGGCCTAATTTATGGTCTTTCCCTTCCCGTAAAGATTAGATAGTGTTCCTTTTTTGGGTCCTGTTATGTTATAGTGTTTCTGTTATAAGAATTTAAGAAATGACGTTTTAAGAGTTTAAGGTTTGTATCCTCCTTTGTTGAGCCTTACATGCATTATATAGTGGTTTTGTGTAAGGCATAATATTGGGGTTTTCTGCATAGTTTTGCGGTCAGATTGAATTGCTAAAATGTAATGATGTGTATGCCCAGCTACATATATTGGATGCATATTGTAGACCCTTATCCAAGTGTAGTTGTTACCTTAGTGTCAATTATCTAACATGGGCAATTTATATATTTAGAATAGTCCACAAGCTATATAACGTGCTACATTTGCTTTAATAGCTGCTTAAACCTCTCACTTCTATGCCAGTTTGCCTTATCAGTCTTTTGTCATAAAAAATTCTTCAGTTATCATTGTCTCTTCTCTAAATTATTAAGATTGATTTCTCCAATCAATGCATGCATTTTCTATTGGAAGATTGTGTGCTACTGTTTGAGATTGCATTTGGTAACTCTTTTTTTATATTTAAGTCCAAAACTTCCATGTATTCATTTGTTTCATTTGGTATTTTCCAATTCATACTGGTTTACCTTCTTCAAAAGCATTCCATCCGGCTTCCTTGTAATTAATCATAGATTTTCCCTTAAATTTCTGTTTATAGGTTACGTATCCGGTCTTACTTTAGGAGCATATACACTGATTGTATAGATTGTCGCTTGTTTTGAATTTTAGCTTTATTTAATATCATATCTTTAATCCTCTTCGCATTTATGGCTTCTGCATGGGATTGCTACCTGAAATCAATCTTAAGCAGTGGTAGCTATTGTTTTTTTCTGTCCGAAAGAGATTATATCCAACATGCCTTATTTTTTATCTTTCTTTCCCATCGTATATATTCTCTTAAATAGGCTGCATTTTATCTTAACCATTCTTTGCATCTGCCAATTCTGTTCTTTTGCTCGCAATTGTTTTTAGGTACCACATCGCATTGTTTTTTTACCTCCACTCAAATAGTAGTTCTTGCATGATTCTTATGCAGAGTTTATACATGAGTTAGTATTTGTCCACACACAGACACACACACACACAGAGAGCATCTAGTCTGCAACTGCATATAATTTTATACTGAAAATGAACATGTGCAAAACTTGAGAGAG
>JAVXUM010000001.1:13974959-13987004 GCA_035590655.1 Pouteria glomerata
ATGCTGATATCACTTGATTAGTTACTGAAACCGTTAGTGGGCTGGCCTTATTCCTGCAAGCGAGAATCACGGGATATCCCAGAGTGGTCATACACGTGACCATGACATCAGTATTTTTGTCGTATATGGAGGGATCAGACCAATCTTCCGATCGGTCGATCGGGCTCGCACATCCCAGATCGAGCACGAAGGCTTGATCGGTCTGACAACGCCAGTCGGACCCGTTCGGATACGATTATAAGCTAGTTACATCTGATCGGTCGGTCGGTCAAGTTTAACCGTTCGGTCGGGTTTATCCGGTCGGGTTCATCCTATCAGATATTATTATAATGTCTAATTTCAAATTAGTGCATTTGGTTAATGGCACCTTTACTCTTAACAACTCCACGGGTTTGAAGTTGAAAGCTAATGTCACTAATGCAAATTTGTCACAAATTTTTTAAGGTAAATTGTAATACTATGATCACAAGATATTTTGAGCATAATTTAGATACATCTAATGAGTAAAATCATAATAAATAGAAGTTGTTCGACAAATAAAAATAAAAGCAACCGTTGATAAAAATGCATATATATGGGGTACGTTTGGTTTGCTGACAAATACTGAAAATTTCTGAAAATTTTTAAAAGTTGTTTATTTTTTATTTCACTGCATAAATTATGAACTCATAACCTATCTCACTTTTTTTTCATTTTATCTTACTTTTTATAACTTCAAACACACCCACAATCAAGGTGGAATTAATATAAATTATTTGCGTGATATTCGAACTTGATTCCATAATGGCTCGGTTCGAACTCTACTCAGACCAAATTCAAACTTTAATTTTTGTTTGATTAAATTTCAAATTAAATTCGAAACCTAAGTTAATTCAAAAAATATTTTAACACTTTTCAATTCCATTTTTCATTTATTCCACGTCATTGCAATTATATATAAAATTTGAAGTTTCACTTATCATAAAAGAAAAGTTACTATTTGCTTAAAGTTAAATCATTTGACCGCGAAAATTACTATTGTGGACCTTATGTAATAAATAAATATTATTAATTAGGAATAAATTATTTCAAAATGGCTTGCTTCCTAATTTTATAAATTAAAAGATGATTATTAAGCTATTTTAGTTTTGAAAGTTTTAACTTCGAATTATTCGCTTGTCAAGCTTAATTCATTTTATTTTTATTCAAGTTAAGTTTAATAAGTTAATTATTTTTAATAATCTAAAACTCTTACTAATTTATTACAACTCTTAGCGAATCATGTAATCATGAAGAAGTTAAAATTTGATAGAACTTAGCTCGATTTCATCCTTAAATAATACTCTTGAATGACAAGAGTAGAGAAATTATAATTTTTGACATCACATATCAAATAAGTAAACGTAGTTTTAATTAATGATTTATTTATTAAATTTGATTTGAAAAAATATTATTTTTATTTTTTTCTAATAAAAAAAGTATGACAGGGCTCTCGAGTTATCATACCTACTTTTTTACCATACTCAAAGAAGATTTGAAATAGCGACCAGCTATGTAGGAAGAAAACCCATCAGCTAGGGTTGTGAGAGACGAAAAATATATTATTTAACATATTTCTTATGAACCTATTATTTAACATATTTCATATTATTTACTTATGACTTTATTTTCAGCCTATATTTGTATTTTGGTCTTCTAAAATTCGTAAAAGTATTATTTAACAAGTTCCTTATCATATAATTGAAAACAATTTTACTTCGTTCGAATTATAGATCCAAAAAAGACTTTTTTTACCTTTAAACTTGTTTTTTGACTAATATTTACACTTTAAACTTTCCAAAATATTCACGGGCATATTTTTTTAATTACCTGAGCAAATTTCGGGCTAACACGAATTTGGAACAAAAAAAATTAGGGTTTTAAATTGACCTCTAAATTTCTTTTGATCTAAGTATATTTTTAACTTTAAAAAATTATATATATATATATGTATTTATATGCATATAATGATTGTATGCTAAAAGCGAATACACTTTGTGTAGAGTGATAAATATTTATTAATTATTTTTTATTTTAGAATCTTTTTTATATTTAAATAACTGAAACTTCATTTGATTTGTCTTTTTATTTTTTATTTTATTTTTAGCTCATTTTTTATTTTAAATTTTTAGAAATAAAAAAAATAGTTTAAAGTATATTTAATAACTTGGGTTCTTAAATTTTATTTTAGAAAGTAAAAAATGAGTTTACATATAAAATAAAAAAAAATAATTATTTTAATATTTTTAACTCAAAATAAAGAAAATATAACATTTTTTGTTTTTATATTTTAAAATTTTTATAATATAAAATACATAAAATAGAAAAAAAAATAAGAAATAAAAAGATTAAGCCAAATATTACCTAAATATTCGACGAATTTAAATGTGGATTTGAAAGTTATATATCTGACCGATCATAATTCCAAATATTATTATCATTTTTTTTTTTTTTTTTGGCCGCCGAGAGGGGCGGCAAGGGGTGGGTAAACGCGTGGTATGACGACGGTTTACAAGCCTAACCCGTCCCGATGGATAAATTAGTCTTTTTAGTCCTCACTTTCCGCAGCCCCTCGTTTTTGTTTCTTTGTATTTCCCCTCTCCAATTCGACCGGAAAAACTATCAAATGAAGTAAAGCCCAGGGCTGCTGTTGACCTCCCTGATCCCCATTAAAAATCAAGATAACGGGCCACCATAAATTGGGTCTCTGAGAGAATAGTAGGGTGCAGTGAATTGTAGAAATTAGAAAATTTTGAAAAATATCCGGAGGTAGTTAAGGTGGCCTAGCAAATTAAAGATTACTCTAGGTTGATTGATTGATTGACTGATTGAGAGAGAGGGAGAGATGGGGGTGAAGTATGTATTGCCGTTTATGGGTATGGTGATTGTGCAGTTTATACAGGTGGGTCTGATGGTAGCAATCAAAGAAGCTACTTCGAGTGGGATGACCAAGTTCATATTCGTCTTCTACTCCAACGCTCTTGCCTCCCTCATTCTTCTCCCTATGTCCTTTCTAGTTCACAGGTACCCTCTTTTGATATATTGATATGATTTTTGTACGTTTGTTTATTTATGCATGGATTGATAGCCAGTGTTTCTGTTTTGCTTTTTTTTCATTATTTTTTCTGCAGATCAAATCGTCCTCCAATCACTTTCTCCCACCTCTGCAATTTTTTCTTGCTCGCCTTATTTGGGTATGTACAATTTAAATGCTTCTATCATCGTTTTGACTTTTGCATCTCCACGTGGTAAGTGTTAAAGCATTCAACTCAAAGACAATTTGCTGCGTGCATATAGTAATTGTTAAAGCAGTCAATTCAAAACCAATTAACTAGGAGTTACGCCCACTGGGATCTTTTGCTGGTTTGGGGGCTTAATTTTATCGACGTGGGATAAATCTTTATACTTCCCTTGCATGCGACTCCTGCTTGCATATAGAGAGGCAGATGCATGGAATACAAGAAGTGCACATAGAAGATACTGAGAAGCAAAGGGGGATCTTCATCTCTCAAACCTAGTTCTGATACCATGTTAGAGCATCCAAGTCAAAACTAATTGACTAGGAATGAAGAGACCCACTCAAATTTAATATTAGTTTGAGAGGCTTGATTTTATCAATGTGAGATAAATTGCAGTAGTAATCTTATCTGGATCTATAAAAGCTAAATCATACTAATAGTTTCTATAGTTTCTGTCAATTTTAATTTAAATGGGATAGTTCCAATTGTGCTTTAAATTCAATAAAACATGCACAATTGGTGTAATTGATAATGGACGTTAAAGAAGTCAACATAAAATAGTCACCTACTTTGCACCTAATAGCCAAATTGGTAAAACCGCACTTCTTATCAAGCTTGAGAGGATAGTAGCGGCTGGAATTCGATGCTCACAGATAACTTGAGAGGAAAATCAATAGTTAAATACTACTCTTCTTACATTTTGAGAAGCAAAATTATTTATAAATTTTTGAACTCAAGTTTCATAATATATCGCTTTCAATTGTTGATTGAAGGTTAGTATAAATATAATTTAAATATAATAGAAACAAATATTGCCATCTGAGACTTAAGAATGTACTGCTGAAGAATAATTGATTTGATTTGTGCACTGAAGTGCAACTATGCTAGCGCATGTCAGAGAGAGAGAGAGAGAGAGAGATGAATCAATCATGTGAATCAAAAGAGATAGAAAGGCGCAATTATTGTGTGTAAGAATGCATATAACTATATAATGAATTATAAAGAAGCTGTAGATTTTTTTTTATAATTATTGCATTTGACTTGTCAAAATAAAATATATAAATGAAAAATAATTTTGGCCTTTATCCCATCTGGCGGCCTTAGACAAGTGTCCCACTTGCCTGGTGCATGCAGCGGCCCTGAGGCATGCCAAGAATTAGGACTATTGGTATAATTTTCCTATCTAAATTTAGTGATGATTCATACAACTGCTCGAAGATAATGAATTTACCTGCCAAATACAATTTTGGGGTTCTTCTCTTTAAGCTACTATATGCAAACATATATTGTGTATTCTATACAATATAATACATGTGCACTTCTATTGATTGTTTACTATATCATTTGTACAGTGGCATTGCACAGGTAACTGGGAATGCTGCAATACAGATTACTCCTGCATCATTTGCCTCAGCAATGTTGAACCTTACCCCCGCCTTCACATTCATACTTGCAGTCATTTTCAGGTTCCATTCTTCTTTCATTATAAGTTTAATTTCTGGACAAGTTCTTTAAAAGGTTGCAACCTGAGTTGATTTCGCTTGCTTGAATTACATTTTGATTTAGCTGGTTTCAGGATTTAACATGTTTGTGCTGACATGCATGCGTGGTCATATTTCATAGTTCTAGAGAAATTAAACCACCGCGTAATTTGAGGTATGACTTGGAATTGTAGAGTAGAAAAGCAATGGCAGATTGGTAAGTCACATGTCATAGTTTTGGACCAAACTACAGAGCTAGCATTTGAGAGCAAGTAGGGGAACGCATTTGTTTTGTCAATATGAGAAGTTGTAAATTACATGCAATAGGTTGTCCCTATGAATGTAGAGTCTTGAACTTTGAGAACTCAGATTGGTAAGTCATGCTATTGATAAACATTTCGTAAGTTCAGACCTGCTGACCTTCACAGTTTAATTACAATTGGTTATTATTGTATTTAGAAATTCAAGTGTCTTCTTTTTTGTTCATCATCCTTTTGCCACAATGTTAAATGTCGGCATTATTGGCCTGCAATGGAGGGCTCTGTGATGCCTACCTTGTGTATCGAATACCGATGGACAATCAGTCTTGGGCAAACTTGATTTACTCCTTGTTGCTAAGGCTACAATTTTTAAGCATCCTTATCCCATACACTTGGCCTGCCATTTTGTCAAGCGGATGATCAGTTGGCCCCTGGTTGCAGGATGAGGTTTGTTCTTTGTTTTTCTACCTGACGAGCACTAATTACTAACCACCACATGTTTCCACCAGTTTCAAGCTTGAAATTTGAATGTAGCCACACCATAGGTATGCACTGTCACTTCATCAATTGTAAACTGTCGTACTGATTAACAAAACTGTTTACTGTAAGACATTGTTTAAATTGGTTCAATGGATGCTTTAGGATGGAAGAAGTAGATTATAGAAGCTCAAGTACCCTGGCTAAATCGGTTGGAACTCTAGTGTCAATTGCGGGGGCTCTCATTGTGACTCTCTACAAAGGGCCCACAATTCTGATGACCCCTTCGCATTCAAAAACCCCACATCAGCTGCTCATGCAACAGTCAAACTTGGTAATTGGAGGGTTACTCCTCACAATTGACTGTGTGGCTTCGTCAGCATATACTATTGCCCAGGTATAATCCATGAAAAGCTCTCAAAGACAGTGGAAACAAGTAGCAATTAGCAACTACACATCTGTTCTTCTTTCTGGTTTCAAGACTGCTTTTTGTCTTTGCTTCCAGGCATTGCTTCTTAAGAAATTTAATGCAGAGCTGATTATAGTCTTTTTCTACTGCTTCTTTGTTGCCATTATGTCTGCAATATTCTCTTTGGTTGTGGAAAGAGACTTTGCAGCTTGGAGCTTGAAATCCACGGCGAGCTTGCTTGCTATCCTTTACTCAGTTAAGTATGTGATATCAGCCTCTTGATTCTTAAACTCAACTCGATTATATTTCTGAGATGGATAATTATCGTCTCGGTTATATCATCCATTTTGATCGAGTTTTATGCCATAAAAGTCAACAAATTCAGTACGATACAAAATCAATTTAAGTATGCACCTTGCATCAAGTAGGAGAGCTTTCACCTCCCATATGGATTACGGACAGTGAAACTCTTGATCAACGTGATAGGATTTACTGGATGTACACCTTCCCTATACGCACCTTGCTGACTTTTCTCACCAAATGTAGGGGTTTATTGGCTCTGCAATGCAAGTAAGCATTATCATATGTTGCCTGCACAAGAGTGGGCCTCTTTTTGTTGCTGTGTTTCACCCCTTAGGAATTGCCATTGCAGCTGCTGTGGATATCATTTTCTTGGGTGATAACTTTTATTTGGGAAGGTAGGTAGATGTTTACTTCTCTCTCTTAGGTGTGTTTGAATAGGAAAAAAATGAAAGGGAGCCCTGTGTTTGGTTTGTGTTGAAAAATGATAGGAAAAACGAATGAGATTTAAGAAATTAAGAATAACTAAATTAGAAAACTAATTTATTGATAAAATACCTTCTATTTTCATATGTTTTCTAATTCACTCAAATAATATGCATTTGGTACTTTATGTTTCGTCCTTTTTCCCCTTCACAGGGTGTTTTGGAGCAAGGATTTGTAAAGAGAAAAGAGACGCAGAAGAAAAATAGAGCTAATTATACAGACTCATTTTTTGTTATTTATTAAGTAAAAAGTTAAATCTTGTTTGACAAATATATGTTTATTTTCTTCTAGTTTTCTTAACTATACCAAAAAAAAGTAAAATATTAAAACTTATTTAATTTACTTTACTTTCCTATCTTTTTCCTCCATTTTTCGTTCCCTTTGAAAATTTTTATTCCAAACAGAGAGAATTAACATTGTCATATTTTGGTTAAGTTTGTTTACAAATTTCTTCTTTAGCCAAGAATGCAAAAAGGGCGTATTACTAAATGTCATTTTTGTTAATTATTGTTTATGCAGTTTGGTGGGATCAGTTGTTATTATTATTGGATTTTACTCTGTTATATGGGGTAAAGCCAAGGAAAAGAAGGCAACAGATGACAATGGGGAAAACAGCTTGGAGTCAACGAAGGAAAGGACCCCTCTCTTGCAGAATATCAAGGAGACGCAATTTTAGTGCTCTGATATGTTAATTGTAAATTCCTTCTCCTTCCTTCTTCTTCTTCCTGCATTCACTGTTATTATCATTGAAGTACATGATGAACTTTAAATCCATCTCAACCAACAACTTTTTGTCGCTTTAGTCACAGTTGTACATGCATCCAAATAAGTAAATATTTTAGTTATTTTTTTACTGTTTTCTAATGTTCACAGTTTTGGTCAGTGATCCCACATTCTGAAATGCAGAAAAAGTGTTCCCAACTTCCAATCCAGTGATCCCACAGTTTTCCATTGCAATTCCCAATCTCCAGTACAAAGGCCTGAACTTCGAAGCTCCAAGGCAGAGGCTCTAAACAGCTTGAATCAAAATTGAAAAAGTACTCGAAATTTGGATCAGATTCTCACCTTTGTAGCTTTCAGTCTTCATGATTTGACCTATTTCCACGACTCTAATATTTGCCTAAAAAAGATGTAACCTTCTTTCTATCGTTCACCTCATCAATTTGTTAAGACACCACGCAGAGACTTGATTTGATGGTTTTATTTCAAAATATTCAGAAGGTGAATTTATCTCATAAACTGTAATACTATATATACATATATATATATAAATATATAAGACATGCAGTGGAACAATATTTGACAAATTTAGAACATGTAGTGAATTAATTAATATAAAGCTCACAATTCTCTGGAGCAGAGATATCACTACAAATTAACAAAGATAAAGCATACATACATATATATATATATATAACTGCATAGTTGGGGGACTCCACTTTATTTAATTTGTAGACCACGCAAACTAAAGATAGAGCTAAACTCAATTCAGCTCAAACTCTCTAGATCCTTTTTATGCCATGAGATAAGCATCAAGATCAGCAAAGTTCTTGACTGCAAAGTCCCTAATGAGATTTGGATCGGGAACCTCTTCACTGGTCTTTTCGAACTCAGATTCCCATTTCACCAAGCTCCCCTCTCCTTTTGCAGTCACCACCAGTGTGGCCTTAAAGTTCTTGTAGTATTTCAGGAGATCCCCATCGATCACACTGTATGATAGCTTCTTTTTCTCCTCATCCACTGCCTCAATCTTCTCCTTTGTCACTTTAACAATTGGTGAATCTACATCAATTACAAAAATAAGAAAAAAAGAGATGAATAATCATTAAATTAGCAGCAAATCTTATTTAATTTTTTTTTTTTTTAGTAACAAGCACTTAATTAAGTAACTTTAATTTTATACTTTTTAATATTCCTTAAATAACTTTTAAGGACCCGCTATGTATTTACATTATCTTTTTTAAATGTCACTTAATTAAAAATTATTTACTTAAATGTCATTTAAACTCCTTTATCTATTATTTCTCAAGTCTTTCAATATTTTTTATTTTAATTTTGTTTGGTAATTTATATAAAAATATAAAAAAAAATGTATTTACTTAAAAAATTACACACACCCGGTATGTATGTATATATGAGTAGAGTAATTATTTCTATACAAAAAGTTTTAACCAAACAGTTCATGGATTAATTATAGACCAGTCACTCCAAAATAAAAAAACCTATTGATGTGATCTGTTATTTTATTAGAATTAAGACTGTAGACTGCAGCTGTGACATCAATCTCGCATAATTTTCATTGTTAAAAATTCCGATAAAGTAATATTTTCAATATAAGTAATGTTACTATCATTTCAAAACAATAAATTCATAAAGTAAACTTTAATCACCATTATATCATTTTGAGATTTCATTTTATGGGTAAATAACAGTTATATATATATATATATATATGTACGGTGGAATAGCATGCATCTCCTTAGTCATACCTTCAGCATAATGCACCAGGCGAACGGAGCCAGCAGACTTGCCATCGCCTTCAAGCACTTGAATGCTCTTATACTCATGGGGCAAGGCCTTGGGGAAGACGGTGGTGGACTCCCTAATGCTATGCCAGAACTTGTCTGCCGGAGCCTTAACCTCCACTTCTACATCAAGCTTCCCAGTGAAAGCCATTTTTAGTTAAGAATTGAACTCAGAAGAGCAAACAAACGAAGCCAAAACAGATCGGTATTGCTGTATATACTAGCTAGTGAAAGGGCTTGAGAGAAGAAAGATATGTGACCAGAATATATATATAGTGGTAGCTGCGCTTTGGCTTGGCGGTGATTGCCGTAAATTCATTATGAGCCGGTCGGTTCAACTGCCCTCTACCATTCTACCGATTACCATGAAATCTTTCACATTTTTTGGGCTAACAACATGCATTATACATGACTGGTGTCTAAAGTGCATCCATTGATCTCGGGTGTATGACTTTGGCCCTATTTTAAAAAAAATAAAAAAATAAAAAAGTGACAAAAAATTTCTAATTTTCTCGAGCTTATTACAAATTTTTTTAATTTTCTCTACACCAAAAATCTTCAGTTTTTATCAATTTTCTCCTTCTTTTACTAATTTTTTTCTTCAATTTTCTCTAACTTTTTTCTCAACTTATTAAAAACACGCCAAATATTTAACAATTCAAAATTTGCTTATCTTTTATTTTTTATTAAAACTAATTTGACACTCTAAATATATACTCTAATGTTGTGGTTGCCAACTCTTCATCTAATTTTGTCATGTGACCCGTAAGAGACAAATTAATTTTTTTTTTAAACAAAATTTCTGACAAAATTAGACAAATAATTTACATTGGAATTTGATCAAATGTAGAGAGGTAAATCGATATAATTAAAACCACATATCTAGAATAAGATGTGTAGTAAAGTACAAAAGTGTTAACCATATTTTACTCAATATAGATTGATTTTTAATGAAAAAACATTATTCTAGCCCATGCCATATCTTCATCTCATGGACCTTAAGTTAATTTCATCCAACACAAGAGTGGCTGCATTGAATAGGAAAACACCAGTGCATAAGATTAGAAATCAATATCCTTACATTATGATCTTTTAAGTGCTGATTACAAAAAGATATCATATCCTTCCATTATAATCTTTTATCAACAGTGACATGTCTCTACGGTACCCCAAATAAAATTAGCATTAAGTTTCTTATATAGTTAAAATTTTAGATCAAAAGTTCAAATCAAAAAAATTAAATAATAATCTATGAATTTTAATTTTTTCTTCCAAAATTTTAAGTCTTACCAATTAATACATATATTTTAGTTTCTCTCTCCAGTTAATTTTTGATAAGTAATATAAAAGAAAATACAAATTATAGTGTTTTAATTTAAAAGATTCAATTTCTTGAAAATTATAATTGGATGGAATTTAAGTCGGTATTTTCTATTTACATATAATTTTCACCCTTGAAATATGATAAGTTTAAAAATTTTAAATCGTTTTGTTAGACAAATAATAGTAGGATTTATTAAAATAAAAATTAAGTATGAAATTAAAAATATAAAAATGATCTCAATCATTAAATAAAAAATAATAATTTTTAACCGTTAAATCTTAATTTTAAAAAAGAATATTTTTAAGAATTATTATATTTATTATATAGATGTTATTATGGTTTCCAACATTCTTTTATCTTTAAAATTAATTCGAGTGATTTGTGTGTATTTCTAATAATTACATGAATGTAAAACTGATCACGTCTCTGTACGTTTGAAAAGCAATGAGGATAGGGTGTAAAAGTCGCAGGCACATTTATTTATTTTTTTTGAACAAAAGTCGCGGGCATATTTAATTCACATATAATCTGTGCCAAAGCAAGTAGGTGGGAGGGGCAGCTCCACACCTTTATGACCTTAAGGCCCGCCCCTTAAATGGAGACTACGGGAGCAGTTAAATGCTAATTATGACGCTGGCTAAGGTAGCTATTATTTATTATTTATTTTTTATTTTTTTTGTTGAAAGGTACAAGGTAGCTTTATTTTTTTTTTTTTATAATTTACGGTGTCTGAGTCAACTTATTTTTATTTTTTTGATAATTTACGGTGTCTGGACCAATTTGTGCGCACTTCAACTATTCTTTAGGATTCTGAAATTAACGACCGAGTAAATCCTCCAGTAGCCTGAAAAGATTTGAATTAATGACCACTGAAAAACAAACTTAAAATCTTATCAGTTGAGCTACCGTCAGAGTTGTAAGATAACTTTATTTATTGAAAAAGCTAGAACTGAGATTTTCAAATTTATGGTATTGCGTAATTTCCGAGTTAATTAACCTTCTCAATTTGTCGAGAGAAGGGCAGGGAGTTAGAACGTGAATTTTAGTTTAACAAAGGCTAACGTTAAAAGGTGATTTCGAAGTACTCATTAATCATCAATAAATGCATATGATATAATAATATTTCGTATTTTAATAAACCTATGTATAAAAGAAATACAAAATATTATATGATATTTTTTTTATTAATCTATAATGTGTATCAAACACGTGTTAATAAAAAAATAATTTAAAAAAAAAAACATATTTAAAAGTTGTTTGTGAACAAATGAGTTACGTAAGTCGTGTACATTCATTTCAACACAGTGATTAAGTCATTTTCATAAATTAAAGTTGTTTCTTTATAAACTAAAATTACAATCATTATTGTAATTTCGCAAATCTACGTGCTAGATATTCCAATCAATCAAATGCACATTCAAAACACCAGAACAATTAACGAGGAAACCTACGCAGGGAAAACCTCAAAAACTTTCACTAAAATCAAATCGTTGGTTACAAACTCAACCTCTCTATAGAACGAATCC
>JAVXUM010000001.1:13989743-14003801 GCA_035590655.1 Pouteria glomerata
CTCCTGTTGTGTTTACTCTGATACAGGGACGTAGATTCATGCATTGCTTGCTTATCACACTCACGCCCCCGGGTCCCCGGGCTCGGGGCGTGACACATTCAGCAAGTATTAAGCCATCTCAATATACTACAGGGGCAAATCCTATCGAACAGTTAGAGAATCTTAGTGGGAAGTACAGTCTTTTGGCGAGCCATTACAGGGCATGAGCTATCAGCAACTGAGTTCCCCCACTTTTACAAAGTCATCGAAAATGGCTTAAACTAGTGGTACTTTTCAGCATAGAAACTAGAATTTAATTTTGTTACTCACATGCCTACATTTTACAAGGGTTGGAAAGAAAAATATTTCTTCATTTGAGGGAATGGATGGGAGTTTCAACCTTGGAAGACTAATGAGGATAAGAAGATTCGAGTCCTTTGGGTATAGGGTTAACCTACACTAAAGGGTAAGTTTAGATTTTTTATTTAAGTTCTCCTAGGTTTCCTAAGGTCTTAGGATTCTAATCTCTTTTTCACCTTGATTAGCTTGGAAGCAACCAACCTTAACCCAATAGCAAATTGATATTTGCTGTGCGAAGAAACACGTGGTTCGAGAAGCCCATTTCCTTATGACAATAGAAAATTTTGCCCTTTATTTTCTCAGTCCTGATCTTACCAAGGAAGCCTTAGTGGCCTAACGTAAGTGGAGTGAGCTCTTGTGTTATATTTTGTAAACTTTCACTTTTCAATTTTTCTCATCAAAATTTCTTTTCTCTATAAATACCATTATTTCCAAGGAAACGGAGTATGCAGAAGATCGGATCGATCGATCTCAAGAAGACTAGCTCGAATAATTCGAACAGACTGAACAAAAAATGCCGCTCGATTTGAGTTATTTGGATAGGGTGAGTAAGAAGCTACCCTCTTAAGAAGCATTTGGGCAATAAGCCCCTAAAAAGGTAAAAACTACAAAATCCCTTCATCTACTAGCTCCTTAACATAGGGACACTCGCAACCCTCATTGACAGAGAAAAATCATCCAAATTCCTTTTTCCCTTTCAAGGGTAACTGCTTCGGGGTCGACTTCTCAAACTAGAGCATTTTCTCACTAATCTATCTTGTTAAGCTATGATGCAGCTTGGTAGGAATTGCTCTCGATGGTCACTGATGCTGACAATCCTCTGAGAGGTTACCCCAACACCAACATGGTTTATGACATGGGTCATGATATTCTTTGAGTATGTTTTTATTTTATCGTACATTTATTTCTTTATTTATTTTTCGATTCTAATTCTGTTGCATTGTCTAGATCGTGGTCAGGCCCCTTGTTGTGTATACTAAGTTGGTGAATATCGAGAAGGTACTGGTAGAAGAGAGAAGGAGGAAGGAAGAAAGCCTTACTGAGCTAGAAACTGCCAAAGATAATGTGGCAATCACCTAGGTAGAAAAGAAGAAAATCCTCCGACATGAGCTCACAATTGTTGAAAAGAACAAATCTTTGAAAATTAACCGTGCTGGCATTTCGAAAGAGCTTACAGTAGTAATAGCATTAAAAGAAGTTACTAAAAAGAGGAATGCTGGGCTCTCTGAAGAGTTATAGGAAGCTGGTGAGAAAAAATAGTTGACTTCAAAGCTACTGACCAATATCAGGCTTTGTTTCTTCCTGTTTTCATGTAAGGGTTTGAACATGCAAAAGACAAATTCTCTAGCACTTTCCCTAATCTCTATATTTTTAGAATTAAGCTCGATAAAGCCACTGCTCTTAAAGAGCAAGAAGGGGATCAAGAATGTGATCTTAATTAAACTAGAGAAAGAGACAAAACTCCTGGGCTTGAGCTTGCTAATAAGAGCGGCGAGCAGACTGACTAAGAATGAGCTAAAATAGAATAAATCGATAAGGAATGAGCTGATAAAATAACTATTTGAGTTATCTTCTTAATAGCCCTGCTTTTCTGATTCCATATCAAACTATAGAATCCTATTTTTTTTTTTTAACAAAGCAACTATGGACTAATGCTAGACTTTGACATTTTCAATTTGTGTATGGTTTATGTTTAGTTTTCACTTTGGCATTGAAATCCTTACATTTTCTTGCTTATTGTTATGACGTCTGATTTCTCATTTTCTTTCTTTTGCTTGGCTATTGAACAAGAGTTTTCCATTTGTCATTAATCCAGGCAAAGTCTTTTCACTTCTTCGTATGGTCTACGGGAGTGATCATTGCTCCACTCAGCCACATGAGCCGAGCAAGAACTTTCCTCTACGTAGTTGTGTGAACCGAGCAAGGATAATTTGCTATCTTAGGGCATTGGTCTTGTGAACAGTCTTCACTCTGCTTAGCCACGTGAGTCGAGCAAGATCTTTATTCTGCTAAGTCATGTGAACCTAATAGGATTTCTTTGCCACTTTTAGGTATTAGCCATATGAGTCATCTTCACTCTGTTCAGTCACGTGAGCTGAGTAGGATCTTTAGTCGGTCACATGGACTGAGTAGGATTTTGTTTTTTTTTTTAATTTTTGACCATTGGCCACATGAGCCATTTTTATTTTACTCAGCCAGATAAGTCGAGCAGGATCTTTACTCTACTTGATCACATGAATTGAGTAGGATTTCTTTGCTATTTCTAGGCATTGGCCACACGAGCCATCTTTATTCTACTCAGCCACGTAAGTTGAGTAGGATTTTTTTTGTGTAATAGAAATTATTCACCATGGAAACTTGCTCAAATGTCGAATTTCATTCATAATTTTGTGTCAAATTACTATTGTCGCTCAACTTTATAGATAGTACTTTTGTAAATATTCTGCAAGCTATAGATGAGGTAATTCTTTATCGCTAAGTGCTTTAGTTGGTAAGTTCCTTTTCGAGTAGAGCCCAACACTTTATACGGTCCTTCTTAATTTGACCTAAGCTTTCCTTCTCGAGGGATTCTCGTTGATTAATTTACCTTTTTCAATACCAATTCTCCAAATCTAAATTCCTCAGACAAACTCTAGAATTGTGATACGATTACATTCTCAACTGATAGGATGCTATTTTAATCACAAGCCATAACTTTTTTTTCTTCAAATAAATTAATCTACTCGTTCATCATCTCTCCATTCCCTTCTGCATTGAAACTCTGTGCTCTCGAACTAAGAAATCTGATGTCAATAGTAATCATTGCTTCTGTTAAAATGTGAAAGAAAATGGTGTCTGGCCAGTTACAACCCTCTCAGTTATCCTGTATGTCCATCGGATATTAGGAAGTTTATCTGCCCGAAACTCTTCATCTTGTCAAGCTTCATTTTGATAATCTTAAGGAGAGACAGATTGGTGACTTCTACTTGACCATTAGTTTGAGAATGCTCGGGTGATGAGTAATGATTGCTGATTCCTAGTCTTTCATACAACCCATTGAATTGCTTCATCTCAAACTACTTGCCATTTTCCGTAATTACCACCCTCGGAATACCGAATCGATATATTATGTTTTGCCATAAGAATTTTCTTATGTTTTGCTCGTTAATGGTTGGCAAGGACTTTGCTTCTGTCTATTGGGTGAAGTAATCAATTACCACTAAATTAATTTTTCATTGAGTAAAGGACTAAGGACTTTGGATTGGTGTCATCTGATGAGCAACTTGTCTCGGAATGTTTTCAAAACTTTAGCACTTATCGTATTTGTTGACAAAATTTTGAGTTTCTTTCTCTATAGTGGGCTAGTGGTAGCCAGCTCTCAAGACGTTTTTAGCTAGAGCACTAACCTTCAAGTAATTTCCATAACACAAACACTTTCATGATCTCCCTAATAATGTAATTAGTCTCCTGCTCGTTCACATACCTGAGTAATGGAGAACTATGTCCTATTTTGTAAAGAATTCTACCCACCGCGAGATAACTATTTGCTTGGTATTAGATCTTTCTTACTTCGATCTTATTACTTGATAAGGCTCTACTTTCCAAGTATTCTCTGATCAGTCTTGCCTATTCAATGACTTTCTTAATTTGGTTAACTTTTGGAGTCCAGATGCTAAGAGAATCCAATATTTCAATCAGAACATCTAAGTTTACCTCATTTGAGGATGCTATTCTAGCCAATCGTTTTGTGTCATCGTTTTGCAATCTTGGGATTTTTTTTGTAGTTGAAATTTGAAAAACGTCCTAGCTAAACGTTTTACCATTTGATAGTATTCAGTCATGTTCTGTCATTTTATTTTGTAGTCCCCTTGTACCTACTTCACTACTAACTGCGAGTAACTCTGGACCATTATTTGTTCTGTCCCTATTCTGTGAGCCATCTAGAGACCAACAACTAATGTCTCATATTTGGCTTCATTATTTGAGGCGATGAGCCTAAAACATAAGGTATATTCAATCTTTTGACCATTAAGAGATACAAGAACTATACATGCGTTGCCTGAAGCCTGGGTAGATGAACTGTCAACATTAAGTACCCAGGTCAACTTTGTGTTATCATCTTCAGGTGGGTTAGCTAGGTAGGTTGTAAATTTAGTTATAAAATTTGTCAGAAATTGCCTTTTAATTGCCAATCTCGTTCGATATTGAATATCAAACTAGCTCAACTCGATTGACTACTTACTATTCTAACCGAGGTTTCTCACTTGTGCAATATATTTTTAGGGGTTGATCAGTAAAAACTATGATCATGTAAGCTTAAAAATAGGCTATAAGATGTTGGGTAGCAGTTATTAGAGTGAGAGCTAGTGGCTCGCTCTTCCGCTCTTTGAAGAGCTTTACTTGTGTAGTAAACTGACTTTTATACTCTCTCTTTTTCGCGAATAAGCATCGAGTTGACCACTGTAGAGAAAACGAAAAGAAACAAGTATAGTTGTTCACTTGGGGTCTTTTGGCTCAACAATGGAACTGACCCGAGGTACTATTTTAGCTGTTAAAATACATTGTCATATTTTTTTGTCTATTCAAATGCTCTCCTCAAAACTTTAAAGAAATGATGGCACTTATCTGTAGATCGAGAGATGAATCTATTTAGTGCTACCACCATGTCTGCCAATTGCACTTTTTCATCTTTCTTGAGGGCCATATTGCCATTATTACCCTTATTTTTTTTTGGATTTACATCTATTTCTTGGTTGGATACCATGAAATTGAGGAATTTAATGTCTTTATTCCTCGGTTGGATACCATGAAATCGAGGAATTTGCTAGATATTACCTCGAACACGCACTTTGCTGGGTTTAACTTTATTTTGTACTTCCTCAAAGTGTTAAAAATCTCTTACAAATCGATGATGTGAGAATCAGCCTTCCTACTTTTCACCACCATGTCGTCCATATACACCTCCATATTTTTCTTAATCTGGGGCTTCAAACATTTTTTTCATTGGTTTCAATATGCCATCCCAGCATTTTTTAAGCCGAATGGCATAACATTGTAATAATATAGACCTCTGTCTATAATGAACATCGTGTGCTCTTAATCATGCTCAGCCATCTTTATTTGATTGTACCCTAAGAAAGCATCCATAAACGATAGCAACTCATGACCAATCATTTCCAACAAATCAATTGCAAGCAGAGAAAAACTATCTTTTGAGCATGCCTTATAGAGATTTGAAAAATCCACACACATTTGCTATTTTTCGTTAAACTTCTTCACCATGACCATATTCGATAACTAGATGGGATAATGAACTTTTTGAATAAATTTTATTTTTAAAAGTCTATCAATATCTTGCTCAATTGCTTCATTTTATTTGAAGGAAGAGAACCCTGAGAAGATGTTTAAGTGCTGTGCCATTACTTTAGTATCAATGCCATGCTTGTCGTCATGAGACCAAGAAAAGACATTCACATTTCTCACTAGAAATTACTTCAGTTTTTCCTTTAATTGTTCAGGGGATTTCTGAACCTATTTTGGCAGTTCAATTCTGCTCAAGAGTGCCCACCATAACATCCTCTAAATCATCAATGGGCTCTTTATTTTTTAGCTCTTAATCATCCTTGACTTCCAATTCTTCCATAACCAGGGTCTCTCTACCCGAATCTACCTTGAGTGAAGACATAACATTCCCTTGCAACCTTTTAGTCATCTTTGGTGCACCTTACACCATTCTTAGTGAAGAATTTAACCCTTAAATGTAGGTAGATGTTACTACATTAAATTATTTCAATAATGTTCTTCCCAGAATGGCATTATATGTTGAACAACAGTCAACCACTAAAAAATTAGCCATTCTTATTGCCTGGTGTAGCTTTTTTTCTGAAGTAACTAACAATACTATGAAGTTGAGCGAAGTTACTTGGTCCCTTATGAAACCGACTAGAGGAGAAAAAATGAGTTGTAGTTTTTATTTCTTGATTTTCATCTTCTCGAATGCCTCCAATAGAAAATATTTGCCAAACTTCTACTATCGATCAGAATCCTTTAAATTTTAAAATTTACAATTATTGATAAAATAATAAGGGGTCATCATGGGGCTAGCATGCTTCTTCTGCTTTTTCTTCGGTGAAAATAATAGTGTCACTCTGTTTAGGTTTTTTTACTCATACGGTCTATTGCTAGCACTTCCCTGGGTCTACTCACTTCTCGAGCATTCTTCGTACTTGTAGTCAAGGATTCTCTTCCTATAGCAAATCCTCCTAAAGCACTCTTATTTTTCAAAATGGCTATTGGTTCAGTCTTGCTCGGTTAGGATTCTTTCGGTTAGGACTTCTCTTCCTTAGGTTTTTTTGCTTAGGACTTATCTGTTCTGCCCTTTTGTGGTCATCTTGACCAGCCACAAACCTACTAAGTCTTCATCGCCTGATCAGATCTTCAACTTATCTCTTTAAGTTATAGTAGTCATCTATATCAAGTCCATGATCCCTATGAAATTTATAGTACTTCACTCGGGATCGCTTATTTGCTGGTGTCTTTAATTTTTTTATCCATCTCAAGGTCAGATTATTCTGAATTTCATAAGAAACATTCTCTAACCTGGTGTTGAGACATGTAAAGTTACGATCTAAGTCAGCATATCGTCATGGGCGCTGGTTTAATTTTTCATTATACTTTTGATTTTTCAAATTTCCAGTATCCTGCGCATTAATAGACCCACTCAGTCTTTTTTTAATCACCTTGGAGCTTCTTACTCTGTCATTCTCTTTCTTCGACTTTACGGCATCTTCCACATTAATGCATTTCTAAGCTTGGAACATTAGCTCAGCCATATCAGTCAGGAGCTTCTTTACCAGTGAAGCCATGAATCTAGGGGTTCGTAACCTGCTCATGATGGCCATGACGACCACCTTGTCATCTATCACATCTATGTCTAAAATCTCCTTGTTGAATCTTCCCACATAATCCCTTAACGTCTCATCTTTACATTGTCTAAATATTAAGAGATGGGTGGAGGGTTTCGTATGCCTCTGCCCTCTAGTGAAGTGACCCACAAATAGTTTGCTAAGTTAGGCAAAATTAGAAATCCTGCCTGCTTTGATCTTAGTAAACCATAACTGAGCAAGACTTTTAAGTGTCGCAATGGATACTCGGCATATGATTTCTTTAGGGTGTATAAGTATATGCATCAATGTCTTAAATGTCTCCAAATGATCCAGCAGAATCCATCAAATGAATCAAGCATAGGCTTCTTAAACTTCGACGGTGGACAAACCATTATCGCCTAAGAAAATGGTGAATCGGTATTACCAATTAGGTCGTCCATCATATTTGGTGCTCAAACAGTTGCTAAAATGCTTTGCATTTGAGCTTGCATAGCTTTCATCTGCTTTTCCTAGGGGTTAAGGTTGGCATCTTTCACATTGGCTATTTCTATTCTGATGCCTTGGGACGGCTTCCAGCTCATATCCCAGCTCTAACCGTCCTATCTCTTCTTCTAAACTCCTCTAATAATCTATTAGGGATATCATTCTCCCTAATGACACCTACTCTATGCACCCCTTATTCGTATCCGTTTCTTCTTTTGTTTATCTCAACAATTCTCCCGTTGTGTATTTCATTAACTCGGAGATCTACTAGAGGTGAAACATCAATAGGGGCAACATTCACCTTTTGAAGCAATGCTTTATTATGGGCCATTAGAGTCTGCATGACCATCATAATCTTCATCATTTGTCTCTTAATGATAGTGATTCTTTCATTATTTCGGTTCTCCATTGTTTCTAGTAGTTGTGACTGAGTGTTTCTGCTGGATTTGTTTGGATTATAAACGCTGTGAAAAATCAGTTCGCATAGACAGTGCCAATTGATGAGGTTCTATTTTCGTCCGCACATCATAGGCCCTACTAGCAGGTATTGTCCACTTTGTGTTTGGTTATCTACTTATTTGGGGGTCACCCATCTTAGTACTGCTCTTACTGGAGCACGCTTAACCCTAGAGTTTCCATTGAATTCAGTGCCTACACGATTTGAAACGTGTCATGTTAAATGGGAAAGCTAGAGATATTTTATAAGTTACCTCAGTTCTTGACTTTTTTCCGATATGGGACACTTACGGTATCATCAATGCCCCCCAATTAAGGACTGAGGGACTTAACGACGAGTGATTACACTTGAAAAATGTAGTTACAAGTCTTATTTTAATTATTAATTCGTGCATAAGTTCTGTTAATATGTGAATTTTATTTAATTTTTGTGGTAAAGCTAAATTTATTTTTAATGTGCTGTAAATATCAAGAATTATTCATATTAAGTGATGATGAAAAGAAAGAAGGAGCCTCTACTATTCAGACGCCTACAGCACCGTCCGGACAGTAGTGAAATTGTAGTTAAGCAAACAAAATGAAGTTTAATTTACCATTTAATACCTTTCTTCTACCCAGACACTTTGCTGAGCTTTTTGAACAGTAGCATCTTTTACTAAGTATTTCATATTAGGTTTAGAGTTTCATTTGAGGCTTATAAATACATATTTTGCAATTGCAGTTGGGGGTCTTTTCTTTTGTAATTTTCATATTCTCATTAAAATATTTTAGTTTAGAAAGCAATCATAGATAGTTTTTATTCAAATCTGGATCAAAATTTTGATTACACAATAGTTTTTTAATACAAGTTGCAGACTTTTCATCTTTGGAGTTTGCTTTCTTATCCTTCTCTATTTTTTTTTTTTTTTTTTCTGTTTTGGTTATTTCTTTAATATGCTAGCATAGATTTATACTTGATTCAAGCCATTAATGATTAGTGGATCCTTATTTAAGTGTTAGTGTGAAAGGATCTGAGCATGTAAGATTAGACTTATATATTAGGGTTCTTATTTTCCTAGATATGTTTTGTAATATTTTCTAATTTTTCAAAAATGTATGTAGTTGATTATATTTTCATGAAATCACTGATAACTACATATGATTAGAAGTTTCTTGATAGTTTAAAAATATAAGGGACAAATCTAGAATTATTTTCTGGTTTCTTTCGTCTTTTGAATTTCAAAAGTTTTTGAAAATTCCTAACCTCGATCATATTTTGGTGAAATCCTTGATGACGGTACTTAATTAAAACGTTCTTTATATTTTGAAAACAAATAAAAAAAGTTGTGGACCAAAGAATGTTTTCAAGATGAAATCTCTCCTATTTTATTTATCTTAAACATGATTTTAAAACCGTGCTTTGGATAATGTTTTCACAATGAAATTTTTCCAATTTACTTTTCCTAATCGTAAGTTTTAAAGTGAGATAAAATCACATTTAACATGAGAATAAAGTGTCTGCCTAAATTTGTAGGGTAGATTATGTGCTTTTTATTTTAATTACTTATAATTTTATTTTATTTGTTTGTTAGTTATATAATTAAACATTTCAAAACCAAAGCTTATTTTTATTTAATTGTTTTAAAAGGAGAACAACAAGTTAGAATAATTTAAAAACCTTAGGCTTCATCTTAAAATTTCCTGTGAATATGATCTTGGACTCAATAAGTAAAGTTACACCGCACGACCTTATATTGGGGGTTGAGTTTAACTATACATTTCTAAAGCGGTCAAGTTTTTGAAGCAATGTTTGGTTCTGGGCCAAAGAGTCTGCATGACCGTCATCTCCATCATTTGCTTCTCCATGATAGTGATTATTTCGTCATTGTGATAGGGGTTAACTGTTTATACCGGATTTGATTTGGGCTATAAAAACTACAGAAATCGATTCCCACAGACCGCGCTAACTAATGAGGTTCCATTTTTGTTTGCACACGGTAGGTCGTCCTGGCAGATGTTATCTGCTTTAGGTTTAGTTAGCTACCTCTTAGGATATCACCTATTCTAGTACTGCTCTCATCGAAGCACGCTTAACCTTGGATTTCCCACTGAATCCAGTGCCCATACAGCTTTAAAATATGCATGTTAGAGACAAAAATAGAGGTATTTTAGTTGTTACTTCAGTGCTCGACTTATTTCTGATATGGGACACTTGTAGTATCATCTGTGCTACCTAGTTGAAGATTGAAGGACTAGGAACGGTAGTCACGTGACCTCTTCGATTCTCATAGACGGTGCCAATTGATGAGGTTCTATTTTCAGCTGCACACTACAGGTCATCATGACAGACAATGTCTACTTTGGGTTTGGTTAGCTTCTTCTTAAGATGTCACTTATTCTGGTACTGCTCCCATTAGAGCATGCTTAATTTTAAAGTTTCCACTGAATCCGGTGCCTACTTGGCTTTAAAACTTGTCGTGCTAGAGGGGAGAGCTAGTGATATTTTATTAGCTATGTCAGTCCTTGAATCTTTTCTGATGTGGGACACTTGTTGGTATCAGTGCACCTAGTTGAAGACTAAGGGACTAGGAATGGCGAGCATGTGGCATATTTAATTTTCGCAAATGGGACCAATTGATGAATCAGTGAACTCGTATTCTATGAAAATCCAATTCAAGTATGAAAAGTTATCTAGTACATAGGTGTGGTGTTTGTCAAAGAGTTTTCGATACTTAAGTTAGTAAGAGAGTTAGAAAGTAATTTGACAAAGTTTTAATAAAGTAAAAGTGTTGTGTGTACCTCAGTATTATGGGAAGATAGTATATATAGAGGTGTGAAACCTATATGAACAAGATGCACATGAGTTGTACATGACCATGCCTTTCTTTCTATTTAGATTATGCCATCTGTATTGCAGATCCGAAGACCGATTCTTTCAATTAGTTATCAAAACCGTTAAGAGGCAGACATCACTTTTATAGGCAGATATCTCAAAATATGTTAGAAAATGATTATATACGTGACTGTGACATAAGCTATCGTATTTTTAATTCAACAGTTATTTGGGCCCAACTGAGACTTACATCGATCAATCAGTTAAGACCACAGGCATAGAGTTGTTCGGGTAAACCTATTTGATCGGGGGCCACCCTAGCAACTTAATTAGTTAGCTTCAATATTTATAATGATACTTGTTATCCATTTTTTTTTAGATATTAGTTAATTCCGTAATTTTATAAAATAATTTTAAAACATTTACTAGTCAAATTAATGTCGAAAACTAAAATACACAATTTAAAAAATTCTTGTAATATCATAAAATTAAGGTAATTTCATTGGTATCCTTTCATAATTGTTACACTTTCTGCCCCAAATCATCTTTCTTTTTTGATTATCTCAAAAAATCATTCAACCGTATTAATTCTTAAGCAGAACAACTTATTATTAATTAGATGGATTTGAGAATATTATATAGTCAAAAATAGTTTACCTAAACTATCGCAGTCCTGTCGGTTGATAGGTTTGTTTTTTAATGCTAATAAGACAGTATATATTGTTAAATAAGCTTTAATTAAAAAAAATATTTACACCAAAAGGCATAGTGCTGATACCTTATTTTAATTACTTCAATCAAATATTTATTCTTGTAAAATAAGATAGCAACCCAAGGTAGGGGGTGGGGGCCCTCAGGGTAGGGGTTCCACCTTTTGTAAAATAAGACAACACGTCCTTTTCAGCTAAACCTTTTTTTTTTTTTTGGCTAGTAATTAATGATGACTTTTCTCTATTTATACTTCTCCTGGCAAAAGACAAGTGTGCTTAATTTAGAAGCAAGGCAGTAAATTAATTAGCTTTATCAATTTATGAATATTGTTTCCTATCTACAGTTAATTACAATAGATTTGAGGGGGCAGATTGATGTAAGCTCAAGAATTAGGAAGTTATGACCATTCAGTTGAAATTTAATGATCAAAATATATTTACATTGTTTTAGGATTAAAAATAAATTAATGAATGTATTCAAATCGCTGAATTTTAATATAACGCCCTTAGTTTCAGTGTCATCGATCTGATATTAAAACCAATATCAACCGCCCTTTTTAATTACTGATAGGGTAGCTTTCGAATGAGATAGTTATTACATTCTCCTCGGTCTGCTTAGGTGACTAAGAGAATCGGGGGCATCTGATAGAGTGGACCCTGACTGAGCAAGTTTACTCGAACAACCATACCTATGATCAGAACAGGCCGACCAATATAAGCCTCAGTTGAACCTAAACAACCGTTATATTAAAAACAAAGTAGCTTATGTCACAGTCACGTGTATAGTCATCCTCTGACAGATTCGTGATATGTGCCTATGAAATTAATGCCTGCTTCTTAATGATTTTGATAACCAATTGAGAGAATCAGTCTTGAAATCTATAATACAGGTGACATAATTTAATTAGAGAGAAAGACATGATCATGTGCGGCTCATGTGCATCTTGTTCATATATGTTTTTTTTTTTTTTTTATCTTTATATATACTATCTTCTCATAATACTTTGGTACATACAACACTCATGCCTTACTAAAATTCTGCCAAATTACTTTCCCAACTCTCTTACTTACTTAATTATTAGAAACTTTTTGACGGGCACCACACAGTGTATTAGATAACTTTTCAGGTTGGATATTTAGAGGATATCAGTTTATTGATTCATCAGTTAGCATCATCTGTGGGAATCGAAGGGTTTACGTGCTCACCATTCCTAGTCCCACAATCCTCAACTAGGAGGCACTGATGATATCATAAGTGTTTAACATCAGAAACGAGTCGAGTTCTGCAATAGTTTATAAAATATCTCTAACTTTCTCCATTGACACGATGTGTTTTAAAACCATGCAGGCACTTGCTTTAATGAAAACTCCAGGGTTAAGTGTGTTCTAGTAGGAACAATATCAAGATGGGTGAATATCAAGATGAGTGACCCCTTGAGAAGTAACTAACCAAATCTAAAGTAGACAACATTTGTCAGGAAAAGCTATGGTATGCGAACGAAAATGGAACCTCATCAGTTGACCACAAGTGTCCCACATTAGAAAGGAGTTGAGGATTGAGATAATTTATAAAATATCTTTAACTTTCCTTCTTAGCACATGTCATACGGGCATTGTATTTAGTGGGAATTTCAAGGTTAAGTATGCTCTAGTGGAAGTAGCCCGGAATGAGTGACCCGCTGGGAAGTAGCTAACCAAACCTAAAGCGGACAATATTTGCCAGGAGAGTCTACGATGTATAGACAAAAATGGAACCTTATTAAAGATTATTATATTTTTTGTCACTCAGAGCCCATTTAGCGTAACATTTACGAATTGAATTTCTTTTTAGAGAAATTGCTATTCTGTTTGAAGCTTTGAACTTCACTAAAAAATACTAAAAATCTCTAAAAATTATTTATTTTTTATTTTACTCCATGGAAATGGAACCTCATCACGTGCCTGCCATTCCTTGTCCCCCAGTCCCCAATTAGGGGCACTGATGATACCACAAGTGTTCCAAATTAGAAAAGAGTCGAGAACTTAGACAACTTATAAAATACCACAAGTGTTCGACATGAAGTAACTTATAAAATACCACATATGTCTCACATCTGCAAATAAAAAAGGGGTTAGAAGGAATGGCCGAGGAGGGTCTCCGACCAAAATTCCTCCGATGGTAAAGTCAGTGAATCGTTTTGAGAATACAATCAATTGAATTCAATGCTTCGTGGACTAAAAAAGCGTACCTCAATTTATGGCTAAGTCCTCTATTTATAGTAAGGCATGAATGAATATATTATTAATAATCCCTTTTCCGAAGAGATCTTCCCTTTCTTCTTTTGGCAGCTCCACGTGCTTGACTAAACGTCTGGCATTTAATGCCCATCACATAACATTTAATGCGGGTATG
>JAVXUM010000001.1:14097253-14110189 GCA_035590655.1 Pouteria glomerata
AAAAAATAACTTAAAATGTATTTGGATACTTGTGTTTTCAAAATTTGTTTTAAAAAATAGAAAATAAATTTACACATAAAATGAAAAATGACAAAAAGTTGTTTTAAACATTTTTAATTCAAAACAAAGAAAAACTCAAAACAGGAAAAACAGAGCATTTTCTGTTTTCTTATTTTAAAATTTTTAAAACATAAAATGTATAAAATTAAAAATAAAGAACAGAAAATAGAGAAGCAAACCAAATACAACCTCAATATTTAAAAAACTAGAAAATTCAGGAAAGCAAGTGAAGTATGGTATTCATTTTTACATCAAAGAACTCGTACTTTATGGACAATTCAAACCTTCTAAGCCACTGCAAAGGCAGGCTGCACAGGGGTCATTCCATGAAATGGAATCAAAGCTGTTGTGAGCTCCCATAACACAATCCCAAAACTCTCTAAACATCAACTTTCCAAGCATGAGGCTTCTCCTTGATCATCTCTGGGCCATCCAACGGTAAGTTCCCTTGTTTTCTTTTGATTCTAGGCGTTGTGTTTCTAGACACGACAAACCCAAATCTGTGCAACCTTCACCCCACATCTTGTCATTTGGAAGCAAGTTATTTGATTTAAGGTCTCTGTGAATCACCCCTCGTTAATGAAGATACTCCATTCCCCGGGATATATCAAGGGCTAATCTCAAAATTGTTTCAGTGGAAAGAGAGTATGGCTTTTTCTTTCTTTTCTTTTTATTTTTATTTATTTATTTTTTTTTGAAACACAAACAAACAATTATTTCATTAAATATAAAACATCATCCATTATCCAGTGCATATTTAGCTTTCTCCTGAGCTATCCTTACTAACTTCCTAGGAACTTTTCTAATACAACAATAATGGACATGACCAAGCTTCTCACATATATCTTGAAACACAACTTCCCAATTACGACTCAATATTAAGTAGATATTTAACTAATAACTTACCATCTGTTAATATATTATTGCTTTAACAGGGTTCATGATCCTCGCCCATTTGATTGCTTTCAAACAAGCCATGGCTTCCACAATTACTGTTGATGATGCTGCAATAGTTTCTGCTCTTGCTGAAAGCTCATTCCCTTCTTTGTCTATCGCTATCCATGTTACAACTGCCTTACCAGTGTTTTCCTTCCAAGCTCCACCAATACAAATGGTCACTTAATAAAGCTCAGGCTCCACTTCTTAATCGATGAATACAGCTTCATGTAATGCCTCCTTACTCTTTGCCATCCCAATTTTCGTATCTGGCTCCAAGTTGTTGCCTGCAATGTCATTATCCAATAAATTCAACATGTTAGTAAAATTTCCTACCAAAAAATTATCATTTCAGGACCTCTATCAATTCCATTGTACAATTTATCATTCCTTGTGATCCAAAGTGCCCCATAGAATTGCATAATATACAATTTATTAATCTATTCTTCTCCCAGTCCATTTTCTAACAATTTTCTTATCCAACTCTCAACTCTATCTTGACAAACATCTGAATTTTAAAATCCAATGCTAAGGCCAAACCATAACACTTTCGCAATCTCACATTTCAAAAATAAGGAACTCAAAGATTTCTTACCATTCTTGCATAATATAAATATACAATCTCGTTCCCCATCACAACCATCCTAGCCAAATTATCCCTTATTGGTAAGATATTATGGATGATTTTCCATAAGACTTCCATTTAGTTGGGACTTTCAATATCTCAAATATCCCCAGAATTTACTATTCGGGGAGTTCTCCCTCTTTCACAAACTCTATCTTTCACAAATATTTCACCTCTCCTAATAGACTGCAAAAATATGCTGATTTTACCAAAAAGTAACCATCCTTTGTTCCCCCCTATAACCATTCATTATCACAATTAACCCAGGTACAGGTATCCTTTGAATTGCGGCTCTGTTTGGACCACCAACATTCATCAAATTTTAATTATTTTTTGTACTTTATTCCAATTAAATTTTAATACATATCATCTTTATATCAAATTAACTGTACTTTTATTGCACTTTTTGTCAAACTTTTTTCTTCCAAACACCCCATGCATCAATGAGAAAGAAACATATTATTAAAGGAACTCCTCCTTCAAAATTAAAGAAATGTGTTACTGTCACAAACCCCAAGCATTAATATTTCCTAAATCCACTGTCACTTACGGCGTTTTCTTCACCAAAACTAACTCAAATTTACCAACTTTTATTAATTTTTTATATTTTTTTAATCAAATTTCACCTCATACATTTTTACATTAAATTTTTTTATTTTTGGGCTGTGTTTGTTTCGAAGGATTGGATGATGGGGGATAAGTAATACCGTAAGACCCATGGAAATAATATGTGGGATTGGATAAACGATTGGATTATTTTTTATGTGGGATTATTTTTTTTTAGTGTTTGGTTAGTGAAATATATTGTGGGATAAAAGATGTGATTTGATATGTGATGTGAAAGAAAATAATTTTAAACATTTAGATTTTGGCGAGAAACAAATCTGGAGGTGGGATATTAATAATACCACACCCACCCCTGAATTATTGATCCAGCAAAAACGTCAGACTAAACCCAAAAACAGTGGACTCCACGAATAGATAATCTCTCGAGTAAAATCAGAACAAACACCACTTTAGGTGAGTCTCACAAAAGAGTTGTCCAATTTTGGCTATTTTATTCTGCAAACAAACATTGCCTTATTATATTTTTTTTGCCATCCAAACACCTTAGAGCATCCGCATCGAATTGGGAACCTAATTATAAATTCCTTCCCCACAAAAGACTCTTCAATCGCCACGAAGCAAAGACACAGAAGAGTATGGCTCTTTCCTGTTGAGGTGCATCCTTCAGAGTTCTTCTCGATATGTATTCTTCCACAATGCAATACACAGGAGGCTTTTTGCAAGCTGTAATAAACTGTTGGAAAAGAAGTCATTCCTAACTCATACCGCATCAATTACGGGCTCATAATTCTTTAACACTGTAAGTTTAGACAGAGGCTCATCAACGTATCAAGTTGAAATAACGATACAAGCCAGATTGCCTTAATACCAAAAGCGTAAACTAGGAAAAGAAAGTGTTAGCAGATTCAGGTGTGTTTGCAGTTGTTTAAAATGAAAAGTTAATGTCTTAGGCTTTATGTAGTGAATAAAAAATTTAAATTTTACAGTCTTGGAATTTGTGCAGTGAGTATAAAATTTAAATTTTATAATCTCAGACTGCGTATTTGTAGAGACTTATAGAATTTTATATTATTTTATTTTATTTTGTAGACCCAAACAGTGCCTCATTTAAGTTTATGAATACTAAATTGCAGGTACTAGTTACCTTCAACCTCGTATCAATCAGGATAGAGAAGTTCCAAGACGCTAGAGGTCAATACTGAAGTCAAAAAGATTTCATTATGCACAGTGCGCACACAAAGCAAGTGATGATGATAGAATGGAAACAAACGGTAGAGAAAATTGGAACTTATTTATTTAATTTCCTTCATTTTGAAATTCTTTGAAGTCTTATCAGTTACTGAGAAAAGCAACTAGACCTATACAATCTCATCTGGAAAGAACATGAACTATCAATCAAGAACAACAAGCTTCTTATACTCTTCACCAGCAATGGCAGCTTCCATGACTGACTCTGGGTTCATAACTCCACCTTCCTCCAAGAACAAAGTCACCAAATTCTTAGAAAACCCACTCACAAGAGCCACCGCTTTCTGGTTCCTAGGCACTGGTGTGGCCCTCGAGTCCCTCAGATTCCAGAACACAATCTCTGGAACAACAGATCCATAACCCTTCTCTGTAAACTTCCTAACAATCGCCTGGTAATCTGTTTCCCATGGATTAGACGAAGCCTGATCGAATTCCATGTCGCTGAACACAAACAGTCTCTTGATCATCTGTTCTTCGCTCAGATTCCCATTTACAGCCACTTGCAGAATCAAGTCGAACACTTCCTGGAAGTTGGTGTTCGCCCCCCATTCCATGTGCCTCACAAACACAGTCTTCGATCGCAAATCATCCCCTTGGACCATCTGAAGTTTTGGGTTGGCGCTGAATGTAACCAGCTTCCCTTTCCATGGGTCTTCGCTCAGTTCTGAAATTAACACGCCCAGAGCAACTGAGACCTCCATTGGAATGCCATTCATACTAGCGGAGACATCGCAGATCGCAAGACAATTATTCAATTTCCCCTTCTTGGATAAATCATCCACCATCCTCTTCCACTGAAGCTCTGCAACCTGGCCACCGTCTCCGTCGTCCAACGCCGCTATTATCTCGTGTGGCAACAATGCTCCGGCGGCGATCTTCGCCTTCCCGGCCTTCACTTTCCCGAGATAATCCTCGAATCGCTCTTTGTCGTGCTTCAGGAACTTCTCTTTGTACGTCTTCATCGCGACCGAAGCGACACGGTTGTACGGGATTAGATTCCACTGGTTAGCCCCGATGTAAACCTCCGGCAACTCCAGGGCTTTGCGCAGTGGCACGAGGACTTGCTTTCGTAACCGATCACGAATGCGATACGCGTAATGAGCATCCTCAACGCCATCGTATTCAGGGTAAGACTCGCGAGGGAAGACCCGCCTCGCTATGCTTTCGCAGAGCAGAGTCGAGCGATCGAAGGAAGAGTCCAGAGACGGACACCATTTTGCAGCGAGGCTGATTTTGTTTAGACAACCGGAATTGAAGTTCTCGACGTCCGACTTGAGACAATCGGCGAAGAGGTCCGAGACGCGATCGTATAGAAATCGGTATTCGGGATCACGGCGGTACCGTTCGACAGCCTTCTGGGCTGCGGCGATTTTTTTATTTTCCCTCAATTCACTCGCCTTCCTCTTCTCGACCTCCACCCTCTTTCTTTCCATCGAAAGCCTAGCCTCCCTTGGCACCGTCCGCCTCAACGACAACGAGGGCTTTTTCACCTTCTTGGGTTTAAATCCTCCAAATCTTCTCCGTGTCTTGAAACGCATTGGTCCCCTTCTGGTGGGTCTAGCTGATTTCCTTTTATTCCACTCTTCCTTCAATCTCCGGCGGATGTCGGCGCCATTAAGAAGCCGGTAGAGAATCTCTGGCAAGTCCTTGAAGTAACCGAAGTCGGCGAGAGGGCCGACATTGCAGGCTAGGGTTTTGGGATGGTTGGCGTGGAGCCAAAAAGCCGCAGTGTAGTACCCTTCCTTGTCGGATTTCCCGGTGCCCCGAACGCCCCTTAAGTTGCAGATCAGTTTGAGGGTGGTCAAAGGATTGTGCTCCCATGCCAATTTAAGTCGCTGGGTTAGAGTCGACGGCGGAGTGTTGGGGACGACGTGGAAGAAGAAGTCGAGGCACGGGTCTCCCGTGGAGAGGAAGGTGGGGGAGAAGTTTTCTGTAAAACCCATGGGTGGCATTCGGTCGACAACGGTGGAGTTGAAGTTGGACACCATCTGGTCCACGAAAGCGTTGGCGGCGGGGGCGGAGGAGGGAGAGATTAGCACTTCGGGGTAGGTTGCAGAGCTCGGTTCGGTAGTGGAGAATGGCGTTTGGCGGTAGATTTCTGGTGGGCCGAGGAGGGAAGATGGAGGAGCCATGTCGTTGATAGAAAGCAGTTTTTTGAGAGGGTCTTCACGGGTCAAGAAGAATACGAAGATGGCGTGAGAAAAAGGCTCCGCTAGTACGTGCCTACATATAAGGATACTCCGATAATTATACCTCCATTACTTGGGCACCAAGTTTTTTAATTTTTAATTTTATTTTATTTTATTTTTTTCTGAAAGTCTAAGTACCCCAATATGACCATTATTATTATTTTTTTTTATATTGGCCTTCAAGGCGGTTGGGTGGGCATTAGTATTCCCATTAAGATTTATTTATTATTATTTATTTTTTAAATTAAGCGTTGAGTTTTTATATTGGGAAGTGAATGTTTGAAATGTTAAATTTTAGTTAAAAAAATAATTTTATGTAAATTAAATTTTAAATTATTAAGTATTTAATGTACTATTGAAAAAATATAACAAAATTGGTTAAATATTTTCCGTAGATGGCGTGAGAGAAAAAGGTTTTCCTAGTAAGTGCCCATATACAAGGATACTCTCCAGCTGTAACTCCATTACTTGGGGACCAAGTCTTTCGATTTTGATTTTTTTAGTTTCCTGAAAGTCTAATATCTCAAACTATTATTATTATTATTATTATTATTATTATTATTATTTATAGGCCTTCAGGGCGGTTAGACTGGTATGATTTATACTCTCGTTGAGATTTAGTGTGCGTTTAAAGTGATAAAAAATAAAAAAAATAATAAAAAAAATTATGATTTGAGTTGATTTTAGGTGTTTGGTATTTAAAAGAATTTTTTGAAAAAACATAGTGATATTTTGTACTTTTTTAGTAAAACCGTGGGAACAGTTTTTTAAATTTATTTTCACAGATTCAAAAAAAATTAATATAAAATAGTGATAATGGTACTCGTTTGAAAATTTTTAAGTCGAAGAATATAATTGTCAAAAAAATTTAACCATTTGGTTAATCTTTTTTTCAGATTTTTTATTTTTTTTAGTGAAATATTAAAAATTTTTTAATAACGTAAAAGTATGAATGTGTAATAGAGTTTTGGTGATTTAGGGGTGTTTGGCATCACAAAAAATACTGAAAATTTCTCAAAAATTCTAAAATTCTCTACTACTTTTTACACATTTATACCTATTACAACTATAGAAAAAAATTACATAATTCGAGTTCGATTAATTGAATAGCTGTAATTTTTTTTTTTTAATGTGATCGTCATCATCCAAGTTATCAAACAAGACCCATTGTCAATATTTTTAAAGAGATTTCAAAATCGTTCCGACGGATTTCTCTACAAAAGTCAAAAAATTTCACTATTCATCTCTGAAAAACGTAATTTCAC
Source organism: Pouteria glomerata (assembly GCA_035590655.1). NCBI lineage: Eukaryota > Viridiplantae > Streptophyta > Magnoliopsida > Ericales > Sapotaceae > Pouteria > Pouteria glomerata. The sequence continues at coordinate 14,104,144 of JAVXUM010000001.1, forward strand.
ACAAAACACCCAAAAATCACTCAAACTATATTTTTCGTTATTTTTTCGTTGTTTCTTGTTATACCAAACACCCCCTTACAGAGTTTGTTAGAGATTTATTTTATTTTTTAAAATTTTTTAACACTCCAAAAGGAGTTTATTGCTATTTATTTTTTAAAATAAGCGTTGAGTTTTTGCATTTGTAAGTGCCTTTTTGTAGTGTTAAATTTTGAAAAAAAAAAAAAATTAGACACATTTTAAATTGCTAGGTATTTAGGGTGTATTTAGGGTGATAAAAAATAAGATAAAGTGAAATAAATTATAAGTTTATAATTCGCATAGTAAAATAAAAAATGAATAATTTTCAGAGATTTTTAAAATTTTATAATAAATCAAATAGAGTTTTAGTGTGTTCCTTACAAAATATTAAAAAAAAAAAAATTAAAAGTTGGATAAAGTTAGAAAAAATTAAAAAATGTTAAAAATCTTTTATGCAAAGAAAGTTGAAGAAAATTTAAAAATTCAAAAAAATTTTAAGTTTTTTTTTTATTGGATTTGATATTTTAAACGCATACTAAATATATGTTGTACAAGTTTTTATTTTCTTTTTTAATTTACTTTAAGAAAAAAAAAACATAAAGGAACCATTTTAATTGTAGTGTTTATCTTTGTGTATATAGAGGATATTTGGAGGGCAAAATTTTTAATAAGTTTTGGTAGTTTTTTGTTAAAAATTATTAGTGATAATTTTTAATGTGTTTGGTAAAAAAAATTATAATTTTTGACAACTTTAAATAACTTTTTAGGTGTTTGGTGAAATTGTTACTATAGTAAAGTAGAAAAGTGATAACTTTTGGGTGTTTGATAAAATTTTTTACTGTAGTAGAGTAAAAAAGTATAAAAAAGTGGGGTCTGCTATCATATCAAGTTACTGTAGTAGAGTAGAAAAGTGGTAAAAATTAATAGTTTACCAAACATCAAATTATTGTAACAGTGACAATTTTTGATATTTTTTTACTAAACATTGACCCAACAAACACAATCATATATGTTTGTATGCATATATATATATATTATTTTTAAAAGAAATGAAGATGATAAATGCATTATATTTTTAATTTCTTATCCTTCATCCTTTCCGACTATGGATATTGATTTTTTGAAGGTAAGAAACTGAAAATGAAGTGCATTTATTATTTTCTGTTTTAAATTCATCAAGAGATAATTGAAATTGAATTTGCATTTATATTTTTAATTTTGAAATTAAATAAAATTGAATTGCAATAAAGTTTGTACATGAAAAAATCGTGCGTAACCCTTCTGGATTAGATGTGATAAGATCGTGCATAACCCTTTTGGATTAGATGTGATTTTTTTTATTTACAAAATTTTACTTACTAAATTAAATTAAATCAAATTAATTCTTTATTTTAAAATCCAATCAATTTAGATCTCTAACTTAATTACCCTACTCGATAACATTTATATATTATAGAATTTAGAATATTTGTATAAAATTTATAATAAATAAATTTTAATATTATAAAATATTTTATAATTAATATATATAATATTTAATACAATAAATTTAAGTCATTGACCCAAGTCATTATCAGGTCAAATATGAGTGTATTCATATTCGAACCCATTAAGTATCTGGTGAACGAATAAAAAAAATCTAAAAGTACATTTATATACACACAATTAAGCCAGTGTATAGGGCTTAGTTTGGGTTATCTTTAATTTTCTCTAACTTTTTTTTTTTTTTGTCTTTTATACTTTTTTTTATCAAAATTTAATTCTCTTATTACAAATTATAACTTTAAACATGTTAATTACATTCCCCCAAAAAAAAAAAAATAACATTCATTCCAGTAAAAACTATCTATTTAAAAAAACAAAAAACAAAAAAACTAACTTTTTTAATTTTTTTTAACTTTTATTAAAGCAAATGTGAATTTTTTAACTTTTTTTTTTTATGAATGTGATTAATACACATAAAAGATACAACTTTTAAAAAAATATTAAATTTTGATAAAAAAAAAATTATATAAGACAAAACAAAATAAATAAAATAAAATTAATTTTGAGAGCCAAACAAAGCTTAAATTTGGAGTTTAACATGTCTAAACCGCACATGGAATGCATTTCAAAATGGGACTTATATATAATGCAATTGAAACGCATTAATTATTACATTGTGGCGCTATTTTACACATAAGAACGTAAATCTTAAGTACCACATAATCAAGATATTTTTGTCCACCATACATAATTCACCCAAAAAAAAAAAAGGTACACGTTCGCTACCCAAACAGAGTTATGGTCACATCTCTATTAAGATATAAAGCAAACACATTCGCTACCCAAACAGAGTCTGGAAAAAAAAAAAATCCCCAAAAAAGAGAGAAAGGAAATAGCTAGCGGTTCTCTGGAGTAGATTGTGGACAATGCAAAATAGGAAGAATATTTGATATCACATTTTCTCAACGGCAACAGAGAGCAGCCAAACTGCAAGAATGAAATTGACAAAAACAAAAGGAAGAGGAATCATCCATCAGTTTAGACGGTTTAAGATTGACTGTCAATATTACAAACAATTAGGCTCCAATTATTCCAATGCTACGAATATATATATAAATATATGTGCAATTAATTTTATTTTCAAAAAAAAAAATGATATGTGTCATTTGACTGTCCAACGGTCCAACCCAATTTCCCTAGTTACATTTTTTCTTTTTTAACAGGGCAATCGAAAACTTCATCATTCCAAGAAGGAAACCAAATTTTGAGTTTCTAGAATAGATGCATAACAGATGCTTTAGCAAAAGACTCATACAGTTTTTTATTATTAGTTTTCAGAGGAATCAATATCGTAAAATGTTTATTATGACAAAAATAGGATTAGGAAAGGTAATAGAGTGGATTCGAGCGGATTGAGCGCTACCAATTATTCCAATGCTAGGATATATATATATATATATATATTGTGCGGCTAAAAAATATTCAATCTGACTTTTATAATATTTTCTCGACCATAAATTGTATCTCGATTAGGGGTATATTTTAGTTAGATTTGAACTAAATAATTTGATAGTCATATTATATAATTTCTTTATTGACAATACTCAATCAAGAGATAAAATCTACAGAATATCACAGATTTCAATACTTATATCATCTAACATTAATGTTACACTTACAACTATTATTATCTAATCAAATCAATAAAAAACATGTCAGTTCTCACACTTTAAATATCAGAAACGTGACTAAGATATGAGTTTCTTTCTTCTTTTAAATTTCTCTTCTCTCTCTTTTTCCATACTTTCTTCAATTTCGGAAGATTATCATTAACACCAAAATTGACTTAAGCATTGAAGAGTCTTTGGTCGGGGACAACCTCTGACCACTTTATTTTCACATTTTTTTTATTTGCAAGTGACGATCGAAAAGAAAGTTTTCAAGAAAACAGGATGAGTGGATTTGCCAAACATATATATATATATATATATTAAAATGGTGTTTGGTTAATAAAAAATTTTAAAAAAATTGCATAAAAGTAATGTGGTGAAATTTAATTAAAAAATATTTAAAAAAAATTAGTAAAAAATGAGAGTTTTTTAATATTTTATAATACATCAAACATTCCCAAAGTGAATTACAATCTATATATATACGCACACAGTTTAGTACTTCCACAAAATGATGATGCATGTGTCATATGACCGTCGAACCCAATTTTCCTAGTTACATTTTGTATCCACAAAAAAGGAAAGGTGAAGTATCTTCTTTTCTTTAACAAGGCAATCGAAAAATTTATCATTTCAATAAGGAAACGAAATCTTGGGTTACTAGAATAGATGCATAGAAGATGCTTTAAGAAAAGATTGATACAATTTTTTAATATTAGTTTCTAGACGAATCGATATCTTAAATTTTTTGTTTTTTTTTTTTCTTTTAATATTCATTGTACTCGAATAAGTTAAAAAAAAAAAAAGGTAAAATTTTGACTATGACATAAATAGAATTAAGAATGATAATAAAGTAAATTTAGTGCAGGTAATAGAGTGGATTTAGTGCGGATTAAGCGCAACTCTACCATTAGGAAAAATAGTTCCCATATCTCTCCTATATGGGTGACAAGTTAACTCTACACTACTTAAAAACTTTATTTTAGCAGAAATAGAATATTATGTTATTGTTAGAATCAGTTCGGCGAAAGTAAACTTAAAATTGTTAAATTAAAATTTAACAATCTAAATTCATTTAAGAACTATTAAATTTTAATTTAATGACCAAAACTTTTCGTTTCTGAGCTAACATTGCCACGTGAGGTCGATTGACACCAAACTCCCTCAAAAAAAAAAATAATAAATAACTAAATAGACACCAAACTCCCTCCAAAAAAAAATAATAAATAACTAAATAAATAAAAAATATCCGCCGTCAATAGGCCCACAATATATGGTGCCTAATTTTCCCCCATCCCTTCCAATCTGAGCCCAAATTTTACACTTCATGATCTCTTACTATCGTCTATTCCATCCCTTTCTCCTTTATCTCAACTTACGGCCAAAGTCACCACACTGCTGGGCAACAACCTCACTCCTCCCTCATCTCCCTAACTCAACTCTTTTCTGTCACTCTCTCCCTCGTAGCCAAGACAACCACCACCACGCCACTGCAACGTCTACATTGTTCCAAACTTTTGGAGCTTCACTTTGCTCTCTTTTTTTACTCAATAACAGTAAGCCTCCTTTAGGGGTGTAAATGGGTCAGGTTGGCCCGAAACCTGGCCAGGCCCGAATCGAAAGTTGGCCTGGCCCATCTTGCCTCACTTGTTCGTACGACCTGACCCTAGCCTCCCCTTTACCAGCTGGGTCAAGGCTTGGGTCGGCATGACCTAACCCTAAACCTAGCCCGAGACTCGACTTGCCCGGCTTGACTCGTCGCCCTGCCCTATTCCTTTCCTATGAAGCTGCCTGCATTGGATTCCTTCCCAGTCATCGATCGTTAGGGGATAATTTCCCCCTCTTTTTTTTTTTTTTTTTTCTATTCCCGCTCTTTAGTTTTTTTTTTTTTTGGATTTCACCTGTCTGCAACCCCCATTGGTCCAAAATTTTTCATATAATTGCAAAATCTCCCCCCTAAAAAATTACAAAATCCTCCCAACCTTCCATTATAAATACCCTATACACATATTCATTAAAACCTATAAAAAACTAACAAATTCTCTCTCAAATTTCTACACTACGAAACTTCTAACTATCAAGTGTGCTCATCAATTATGCTTAAGTACATCCAATTCTGTCAGATTTGAAGTCAAGATTTAAATATCAAGTGTTTCAAAATTTTAAATTATTCCAAGTTAGTATTTATTTTTTTTAATTTGCATTCATACATTTTTTTTAATTTGCATACTTTAATGTTTTTCATCAAATTAATCTTTTTAAATGGATCCTAGAGACATCCATTTTTTTTTTTATTTGAAAAGTAGCGACTCAATATCTTTTTCTCCTCAAGAACAAATAGAATAATTTGCATCACTAAAAATACTAACACCTACTACCATAAGTGGTGATGTTGGTGTATCATTTTCCCATCATGCCCAACAGCGTGTCTCTTCAAAAGCATGGGATTTTTTTACTAGAATTTCACACGATAATGGAATACATAAAACTAAATATAATATTTGTAGAGATTTATTAGATGGTCAGACTACTTGTAGAACTAGTTACCTAAAAAGACATTTAAATAAAAAGTACCGACACGATCCCCGCTTCAATTCTGTCATTGATCAATATTTTTCATATACTACACAAACTCAATTAAGTAATGAAGAGGGTAATTTAAATATTTTTTTTCTTATGACTGTATAAGAATACAAAATAATTTATTTAGATATATTGTTAACTATGAACAACCTTTCATAATGAGTGAAAATCGATATTTTAAAGAATTTATTAACAATAGTTTTTTGGACAATATTGTGGTTTTTCAAAAAATACTTCAAAAAATAAAGTTTTGTGAGACTTTGAAAAAAAAAAAAAAAAAAAAGATGGAT
>JAVXUM010000001.1:14143120-14164461 GCA_035590655.1 Pouteria glomerata
ATCAAAATATCTATATACACACACATACTTATATTTTAAGAAAATAAATTTTAATATAAATACTCACAAAATTAAAGAGGTATAAAGGGTTTTTATAAACTTTGGGGAAGGGGGAATAGCCCTTTCTTGCTACCCCCTCAGTTTGCCATTAGATGTAAGGGCAAGGTGGATACTAAAAGCAAAATACTAGGGATTTTTTTTCTTATTTTTCTTTTGAATTCACTTAGAAAATAAAAAGAGGCTTAAATGTAATTTTGAATGAATAAGTGCACTTGCCCTAAACTGGATCCAATATGGTTCTACCTCTACCGATGATAGTGTTTTTAAATTACTTTTACGGTGCAAACATCTACAATGATGTATTCAATTTACCTTTGCAACACAAGGCACCTGTCCCATATGTTGGTTAGTGTGTCAATAAAGTTGAGTCTAGGTATCAAGTATTGATGCGTCGGTGTATGTGAGTTGCAATTGAATCTTGATGTTGAGTATTGAGCTTGATGTGTATGTCTTTTATATTTATTATTGTGATTATTGTTATGACATAATGTTATAATGTTATAATGGATATACGCATGCGATGATAGATGGACATAAAACCTAATAAGATAATGACACAGATCCAATAATGATAACTTAAGATAAAAACTACTTTAATGGATATTTGATTGATACGATTATTTGATACCGTGATTTGATATGTTGAGATAATGATTCCATATTGATTAGCATGTTTATGTAATATCATGTTAAGTCATATATTGCATGCTTATATACTTGGATACACATGAGCTAGTGCTCATCTCCTCAATGGTTGTGGTTGTAGGTTCAGAGATGGTCCTACTTGAGGTGGCATTACTTAAGGTGGCATTTGATTAGATTTAGACTGTCTTTCTATGTCATCTTTTGATTCTAGTTACCTCATTGGGAGATATGTTAGCCTTTTATGTCCTCAGATAGAGTGGCAAGTTATATCATTTATTATATTTTTAATTAGGTTTTATTTATATTATGGAGTATTGTACTCATTGATAACTACTGGGGAAAAGAACCCTCCCAACCAATGCTAAGTATGAATTAAAGAAAATAAAATAATAATACAAGTCAAACCCAGATAAGAAAAAATAAGAAAAAATTCAATCACACAAGACACCAAGATTTACGTGAAAAAACCCTCCAATGTAGAGGGAAAAAACTACGAGGCCAATTTTAAATCTTCCACTATCATCAATAAAATAATGAGTACACTGTCTTCAATAATTGGGTAATCAACGACTCTTAAGTATTCACCAAAACTTGAGGAACAATGAAGAAAAACAAATCTAGTTACCTACCAACCTTCCAACCAAGTGGAGAAATCCCAAATTTGCTGAATCTTCAAGCTCAAAGCAAATATGAATAAAAACCAGACAAAATTTTTTTTCCCTGCTTGTCGTAGAATCCTAGCGCCGCCGCGATTTTCTTTTTCTTCCTTTTTCTTTTTCGTTTCAGCCTTGCGTGTGTTCTACTCCAATTGATCAATTGCATATCTATATATATGTTAACAAAAGACACATGCTGCCAGCCATCACGTGACCAATTCCAATTCTGAAACAAATCAAATACATGGGTTTTGATCCCATGTGGTGTAGACCACTGTAGACCTAACAAATCTCTCCCTTCACATCACATGGGAGGAGGAAACACCAACCATGACCCTTCACTTGAAGTCCATTCCGGTCAAGTCTATACAAATCTCAAGTTTTTCTCTTGGAACAACTTTTGTCATCATGTTAAATGGATTTTTGTCTGTATAAATTTTCTTCAACTGCATAAGTTGCTTCCTCATTACTTCGCGTATCAAGTGATAGCGAACATCAATATGCTTAGTACGGGAATTGTATATGGAGTTCTTACTCAAGTCCGAAGCACTCTGACTGTCACAAAACACCACATATTCTTTTTGCTTTAATCCTAATTCTTGGAGAAATTGTTTCATCCATAGCATGTCTTTACCTGCTTCAGCAACAGTAATGTATTCTGCCTCGGTTGTAGATAAAACAACACACTTTTGTAGTCTAGACTGTCATGACAATAACTGTGACTTAGTTTGTATTATTTTATTTAGTTATATTTTATTATATTTTGTTTTAATTGTAATTTTACTTTGATCAAGATTATAGTTATGTGATTAAATGTATATTGTATGATATGTTTGAGTTTAATATTTGTGTCCTCAGGTTATGAGACCCCGGGGCGTGAATTTCACACCCTTACACAACCCCCCACATACACATATAAGCCTGGAATACACATCCAATCACCTAGGCCTTGGGGAGGGGATCAGGGGGCGATAAGGCTTAAAGCCGGAAAAGAAGGAAAAAGAATTAATCGAAGTCCTGGCTCTCATTCGAAGCAATGTGAAGTTGATGCAAAGCGTAGTAAAGTCGATAGGAACGAATCTCTTTAATTTTTTAGACTGTAATTGATTGCTAGACATGGGTTTGAATTGTTGTTGTTGTGCAATTGTGTGATTTGTTGCCACATATGTCAAGAAATTGATATGCATGGTTCCAATTAAATGAAAGTTTTTGTTAGTTTTGACTTGACAAAAAATGGGTCTGCTGAGCCGATTTTCTTTCCTTTTCTCTCTCTCTCTTTTTTTGGGTCAGTTCACTATCAAGTCCACGACTTATTGTGAGGGTAATTCAAGGTTGCTATATATTATATATATATAAGTACCATGACAATGTGACAGTTTTATGGTCCATACTTAAATAAAAATGAAAACAAAAAACAACTTGATAAAAGAATACTGTTATTATATAAAAATTATTGTAATTTTATTTTGGTGTCAAATTTTATAAAAAAAAAAAATTGATAGAATATGATACATATAAATATATTTTTAATGAAAAATCTTATTTTCGTTCGTCACTAATCGCGTAATTAAACATAGTTGAGAAATTAAAATTAGTACAATTCGAAATGTATTTACTTCTCTTCTTACATTTTATTTTTTTTCACAATAAATAATATATGTTAGACAGTAAAAAATATTATAAGTAAAAAAAATATAAAATTTTCTTTATAATCAATTAAACTTTGATTGAGGAAAGTTGTATATCTAAAATCTATTAAAAAATATTAAAAATCTTTAAAAATTATTCATTTTTATTTTATTGTACAAATTATAAATTTATAATTTTTATCAAATTTTATTACCTTTTATCCTTCCAAACACGGGCTTGATTGCGAAAGAAAGACAATAACTTGCATAGGATGACCGTTCATATTGTTTTATTGACCGTCCGACTGTCACAAGAGTCATTGTGCAATGCATAAATAAAATGGTCACCACCCTGGGAGAATAATTTTATGGAAGATCCACACCATTGATTTTTCTTAATCAATTAAATAACTTGAGCGTTGGTGAAGATGTATTTTTTTCTTTTTTTTGGAGGGGATTTACTTTTTATATGTTTTATGTAGTTTTTTCTTTTTCATCATTTGTTTTTTTTTTTTATGTATTTGTAACTTTTAGCCATTGTTTGGGAGTTGGTGATCAATGGAGGTGAAATAGAATAAATAAGAGAATGTAAAAGTATTTATATTATTTGGGAGGAGGTGAATAAGAAGGAAGGGAAGTAAATTGAGATAACTCATTTATCTCCATTCACATTATTAACCAATTTTCTTTCACCCACAATTTTAGGAGGAAATAAATGTAAAAACATTTTAAAATATGTTTTCTCTATTTTGTCTTTAGTTACTTTTTTATTATTTTCACAAACATATATTGCAAATAAATATATTTAAAGGATATAATAACATTTTTAACTATATTCTTTATGTTACCCCCTATTATCCTTTCCATTTCTCCTAAACGAAGAAAAAATAATTAACCCCCATTCACTTCCCTTCCCTTCCCCTCTTTTACTTCAGGTAGTGTTTGATAAATGAGAATAGAATAAAATGAAATAAAATAAGACATAATAATGAAATGCAGGCAAGGATGGAATTTCAATCTTTTGTTTGGTTGCCAATATGAAAAAAAATAATAAGAATAGAATAAACATTCAAATTTCCATCATTTGATTAATATTTTAAATACGATGAAATAAAATAAAATATAATAAAAATTATTGACATTAATTTTTCTTAAAATTATAAAGATAAATTTTATTTTTAAATCACGAATTTTAGTAAAAAAATGGGGGCACAATGATAAAATGGTCATTGTTGACTCAAGATTTATAAACTTAGTTTTATAATTGATTTTGATAATAACAAACATTAAATTAGATTTTCATAGTTAATTTTCAAATGTACATTGCGTAAAATGTTATAATTTATTTTAATTTAATAGATTTAAGATAATATGCTTAAAAGATATTGATATTATTTTTCAGGTATTTTTATAAAATTTGAATGATGAAATAAAAGAATTTCAAAGTTTGGAGAATTGGAAATTAAAAAAAGATTAAGACTTGAACTAGAAGGTTAACTCAAATAAATAGACAAATCAAATACATGTTAGTTTATTGATAATATCTAAAGATCTAACTGTTCATTTTGTATGAAATTTTAATATAATAAACTAGACTTCCATAACTATAACTTTCTAGAAAAAAAAAATTTGTGAATCCAAAGGGCTTTTGTCCAAAATAGAGATGGAATATCAGCTTTAGCAGAAGAGGTTTCGATTCTGAACTCTAAAGATAATCTTGATTTTTAAGACATAACTCATAATTTACTACTTTAAAATTTTTGATTTTTGGTGTGTGAAAACAAGACTCATAAAACTATAATTTTATAGTTTAAGTTTCTTCAAATTCTAAAAGTATTACGGTGAAATAATAGCTTTAACTAGAAATATAAATTCAGAGTGTCAGAAAAAAAATCATATGGAGCTAGTCTTAGTTTGGAGGCTATATCAGAAGATCTAACTGCTAGATGAAACTCAAATCTTACCAGATAATAGTTGAGTTATATATCTACAATGTTATTACTCTGAGAAAATATTAGATGTAAATGTTATGATGGTGCAAAATGGTCATAAATTTATCTCAGAAAATCTGAATCTAAAAGGTAACATTGGAAACAAGAAAATTCAATTTATTTGAAGGGCAAAAGTGTCTTCCACTTAGTAACGACCATTTGGGAAGAAGAAAAAAACAAGAAAGAAGTGCTTCCAAAGAGAAAGAAAAAAGTTCATCATTTTACAAAGATAGAATGATATCTTCCTACATTTGTGCTTCATTTTTCAAATTCAACTTGTGAGAGTTTTGTTTCTAATTTGATTGAATTTTAGACTCATCATTCTTGTTGTCAGAAGGGGAAATTTATAACTCTCTTAATTTGTGAGAGTTAGGTGAACTCTTATTAGTTTTGGTTCAAATGTTAGAATCAAGACAATGGATATTCTTTGAGAGAGACTTATAGAATGATTTGGGGATAGAATTACTTGAAAAGATTTTCCAGCATTTTTAAAAGTTAGTGTGCAACAAGCTCTTTAAAGAATGGTTGAGAAATCTTAAGGAAGGTTTAAGGCAGTAGATGAGAGTAACATTGAAGTCGAACTACGTTAAATTGATTGTATTTGTTTTTTTTCCATTCTCTTTATTTTTATTGCAAATAATAGTACTTACTCTTCATCCTCAAATATTGAATTTTTTTTTAAGTGTATTCTAAATTTGATTATATTTTTTCATTTTGACAAATTTATTTTAGAGGATGAAATTTTTATTTGCAAAAATATTTTTAAACAACTTTATTCACCCCCTCTAGTGTTATTATTTGGGACAGCAATCATTTTACAACTCAAGCCATTAAAAAATATGTTAATAAATATTTTTCTTTTAAAAAACTTAGAATACAAATTTGACCCAAAAATTAGTATAAGGGCAAAATATTCATTTTATAGTCTCAATTTAGATCTGGATAAAATTTGTTTAACTCTTTAGAAATACACCAATGAATATTTTAACCTTTTAGACAATCTAGATTGCGAATTGGATAAAAAAAAAAAAAAAATTGATTCAGGAGTAAAATCGTCATTTTATAGTTTATGTTCAGATTGAACTAAAATTTTTTTAATTATTAAAAAACATCTCGATAGATATTTTTTTAATTTTTTGAGAGCCCAAAATACAAATTTATGTAGAAAAACAAACCTAAGGGTAAAGTAGTCATTTTGTGACCCAAGTTTAGATCGAAACAAAATTTGTTGAGTTATTAAGAAATATGTTAATGAATATTTTTATTAGCATTTTGTGAAGCCTGAACTACGAATTTGAGCAAAAAATATACTATTTTACAATCCAAGTTCAGATTTAAGCTGAAAATAAGGTTGAGTAAAATGGTCATTTTACAACCTAAGAGAGTGATCAAGAGAAATTTGTCATCGCAAAATAATTACTTGTTTTTGTTTTTGTTTTTGTTTTTTTTATTTATTTTTTGGATTGAGCCCTGATTGCAACAAAATGACTGTTTGATCACTCAAATTGTTGAATGTCTTTTTTCACTTAATGTGGGGATAGTTATTCCTAAATAATAACATTTCAACTTAATTTTTCAGTAAATATAAGAATAAATTAAAGTGAGAATGTATTTCAATCAATTCTGCTTCATTTTTATGTATCAAACATAGCATTTGTTCCCTTTCTCTCTCGTTTTTTTACATTGTCCTAAACAAAGGCTTAAAGTTACTCATATTTAAGTATAAAATAAGTCACATACGAATAAAAGAAGTTAACTTATTTATAAAAAAAATAAAAATCACTAAGTTATTTTATTTTTAGCATTTATTTGTAATTTTTTTAAAAAGTGAATAACATGTCTAAAAATTGTAAAAAATAAAATAAAATAAAATTTGCAAAATATTTATGTAAAAATAGGAAAGTAAAAAGGAGTACCCCAAAAAAGAACCTAATTTTCTTTATTTTACCTAAAAAAGGAAGATAGTTTAGTAAAAAGAGGCAATTCATATGCTTCGATTATATTTTAGGCAAGTTCGAGAGTAAGGATAGCAACGGATGGGATCGGGGTCAGATATTGTTTATACTATCTCTGAATCTATCGAGTAAAAAGAATACTCAGACGGTTATTTTTAAGTAGTTACCATCGCTTGACCTATCGGTAATCAAATATCCATCAGGTAATCTGGATATCCATAACCTTTAAATGTGAGATGGTTAAATAAAAAATAAGGATTAAAAAAATTCTTTGAATATGATAAATTTACAAGTAATTATACATCTTAATAGACTAAAAAAACTATCTTTAAATAAAAGTATTTAAATATTTTTCACTTAGTAAAATTTATTATATTACTTTTATAAAAATAAAATTAAAAAAAAAAAAATCTTACATATGACCTCATCTTACACCTCTATTATAATTAAGTAAAACAAAAAAATCTTGTGTCCATTTGTTTTATTGAGAATCAAACCTTAAGACTAAAATAAATTATTTGGTATCAAAATTTTGAGTTATTTAGTATTATCTAAATTGACTCTATTCTTTGAGCACAATATATATAATTTAGTATCTAAATTGATAGTATTATTTGCATAAATTGGGGTGTCCAATAATTTAAACTGGTAATCGAGTAATTTAGATAAGTAATCGGATAATACCCACTGGGTATCCAATAAATGAATAATCGGTGTAGAAAATTTGGGCGGTTATCGGGTTACTCTATAATTAGGGTAATCGGAGCGAATTTGGGTAATACCTATCGAGTACACTACATTTTAAAATAAGCAAACCTGTCAAATATGGTTATTTTATTTTTATACCATAAGTTACCCTATTACTTGTAAAATTTAAAAATAACTACACTAATTAGATCTTGATCAAACGGATACCCATCGAGACAAGTTGAAATTACCATCCGTATTTGAGAGTCATGGCTCACAATCATGATGAAAAGAAAAATAGGAAATACTTGAGGTTAACATGTGTTGAGTTGGCAATCCTATGTTAGGAAGAGACAACTCATTCTAGCTAAGAAGACTAATAAAAGTAGGGTTGAATTTGTCTTAACTTTTCATTAATTCTTCTCCAATTCATCATCAAAAGTTGGGTTGGTTATTTTTGTTTGGTTCTCATGCATGGAAGGGGGAGTTTAGGAGAACGGAAGAAGTGCAGAAAAGAAAAAAAAAATTAAAAGAAAAATAGTTTTGTTTTGTTGAGAGGTGTAGAAAAGATTAAGCGTTAGTTTTGTAGTGTGAGATACATTTCATGTATTAGTCTTAATTTTGGTATCGAAATATTGTGTCTTTTTCACATTTTGTATTCTTCTTTCGTCATAATAAATACATATCGTGTTTTCGCCCCGTAGACTTAAGCATTTCGCTGAACCATATAATTCATTATGCCTTTGTGTTGCAATTATTCATTATTTTTCGCCATAATTATTTTTCATACATTATTACTATATTAAACTTTCAATTACAAAGTTTGCCACAACAAATTGGTATCAAAGCTAAATTATTTCTGTTAAGATTTTATTATGGCAGCTGTTAAATATAAAGTTATAAAATTTGATAGAAAGAATAGTTTCAGTTAATGACGCGTAAAAATGCGTTCTTTATTAACCTAACAGGATTTACACAAAACTTTGGATGAAAAGGAAAAAATCTCTATAATGATGTCAGATGAAGACAAACTGGATTTTGATACTAAAGCACTAAGTGCAATTCAATTGTGCTTAAGGGACGAGGATTGTGAGAAGTTGTAGATGAAACAACTACGACAAAATTATGGCTTAAATTAGAGAATTTATACATTAACAAGTCTCTCTTAAACAAGCTGTATTTGAAACAATGTCTCTACACCTTATGCATGAAAGAAGGTACACTTATTCAAAGTCATCTTGACAAATTCAACAAAATTGTCATGGATTTGAAAAATATTAATACTAAAATTGATGATGAAAATCATGCCCTTATTGTATTATGTTCTCTATTTTCGTCATATAAGCATTTTGTTACAATAACGTTTTATGGAAAGGATATTATCTCTGTGGAGGATATCAAAGTATCCTTGTTATTAGAAGATTTGAAAGTAAAGATGCTCGACGATGGAGGAGAATATCAGGCTGAGGGTTTGACAGTTAGGGAAAGAACATTAGAGAGAGATGATCCTAGTAGTAACGACAAAGGTCGATCCAGATCAAACTACAAATCAAAAAAGATTGAATGCTACTATTGCTAGAAGATAGGGCATTATAGGAAAGACTGCCCCAAGCTCAAGCAAAATGAGAATAAGAAAGTTAAAGAAAAGCTAGATAGTGACGAAATTGTTTTGTTAGTGGTGGCCGTTCCAAGATCTTCAAATGAGAAGTGGATTATTGACTCAAGTTATTCCTTTTATATGTGTTCTAATCAGGATTGGTTCACAACATACCAGTTACTATAGTTTTAATGGAAAATCATGCACTATGTAAAACTGCTAGTATTGAAACTATTCAAATCAAAATGCACGACAGTATCATAAGAACTTTGATAGATGTTCGACACGTGCCAGATTTGAAGAAAAATTTTATCTCTCTTAGGACTCTTGACTCTAGTGGCTGAACGGAGAGTTATGCGAGTAACAAAAAGAGCTTTGGTAGTCATGAAAGGGAGGTTGACTAAAAATCTCTACGTATTTCACGGCAATACAGTTCTTGGAGATGTACCTATCTTATCATTAGCAAATTCAAACCATAATCCTACCCAATAGCATATGCTTTTGGAACATATGAGTGAGAGAATGATGACAATACTAAGCAAACAAGGCTTGTTATGTGGTTAGAAAATCGGAAAGTTGGACTTTTATGAACACTGCGTGTTTGGCAAGTAATGTAGAGTTAAGTTCAGTAAAACCATTCACAGAACTAAAGGTACATTGGACTATATCCATTCTAACCTTTGGGTCCTTCTCGGGTTTTTTAAAAAGGTGAATCAAGATATTTTGTGACGTTTATGGATGACTACTCAAGAAAGGTTTAGATTTATGTTTTAAAATACAAAGATAAAACGTTTCTCAAATTTAAACAGTGGAAGGCCATGATTAAGAAACAGATAGAAAAGAAAATTAAGCGTCTTAGGACTAACAATGGTCTTGAATTTTGTTCAAGAGAATTTGATGAGTTCTGCAATAATGAAGGGATCACGACGTATCATACGGTCAGAAAAACACCCTAGTAGAATGGTGTAGCAAAACACATAAACAGGATGCTTTTGAAGAGAGTTCGTTGTTTGTTCCCTAATGCTGGTTTGGGAAAAGATTTTTGGGCTGAAACAATTTTCATAGCTTGCTACCTAGTAAATCAATCTCCATCAACTTCCATTAAGTGCACGACTCTTGAAGAAGTATAATCAGGTAATCCTATTGGCTATTTTAATTTAAGAATTTTTAGTTGCCAACCTACGCACATATTAATGAAGGAAAACTCGAGTCACGAGCCAATAAGTGTTTTTTTTCTAGGATATGGATATGGGGTGAAAGGATACAAATTGTGGTGTTCTAATCCTAAGTCACCCAGGTTTATTATTAGTAGAGATATTATGTTCGATGAATCAGTTATGTTGCATTCGAGAAAAGGAGCGCGTTGATAAAGGTAAAGACCTTGATATTGGAGAAAATGTAAAGTTTGAAAGTAGACATTCCAAAGAAGGTACTGTTTTTAATCAGTCCATTGGAGAAGATGAGTAACATATAGGAGCTGATGATTCACTACTTAAGCAACCGTACAGTATTGCTATCAATAGACAGAAGAAAATTATTAAACCACCTATGAGGTACAGTAATCATAATTTTGTTTCTTATGCCTTGACTATGGCATAAACAATAGAGTTTTAAGAACTTGTAACAACATATCATAAAGCTGTCACAAGTAGGAAGTCAACATAATAGACTATTGCTATGAATAAAGAAATTGAGTCTTTTTAGAGGAGCTAGTGAGACCAACCAAAGACAAAAGTATTGTTGGGTACATATGGGTCTTCAAAAGAAAAAAAAAAAGAATCTCAAGAATGGAAGATACAAGGTATAAGGGACACTTGGTAACAAAAGGCTATAGTCAAAAAGAATATGTGGACTTCAATGAAGTATTCTCACCAATTGTGAAACATAACTCTATTCGTGTGTCATTTGTTATGGTTGCCATGTTTAACTTAGAGCTTGAGCAACTTAATGTCAAAATAGCTTTCTTACATGGTGAGCTTGAAGAACAGATTTACATACATCAACTAGAAGGATTTGTTATTGCTGGAAAGGAGGACCATGTTTGTTTATTGAAAAAATCCTTTTATGGCTTGAACCAATCACCTAGACAGTAGTACAAGAGATTTTGACACATTCATGATAGACTATAGCTATTCAAGGAGTAAGTCTGATAGTTGTGCCTACTTCAAAAAGCTCATAGATAGTTCAATTTGTGTATTTGCTATTGTATGTTAATGACAAGCTCATTGCTACAAAGAGGATGTTTAAGGTTGCCAGGTTGAAAGCTCAACTTAATGGTGAGTTTGAAATGAAAGATTTGGATCTAGTGAAAAAATTTTAGTTGAAAATTCACAGGCATAGAAAATAGGAAAGTTGTATTTATCATAGAAAAAGTACATTAACAAAGTACTTGAACGTTTTGGTGTGCAAAACTCTAAGCCCATGAGTACTCAATTTGCTGTTCATTTTAAGTTTTCGGCGACTTTGTCATCACAGTCTGAAGAAGAAGAGATATACATACCTCATGTATCATACGCTGGTGCAGTTGGAAGTCTCATGTATACGATGGTATATACTTATCCAGATATTTCACATGCAACTAGTGTCAATGTTGTTAAAATCCCGATTTAAATCTTAAAATCTTACGATTTTACGATGTTAGAGTGCGAAAACTTGTTCGATTTTATGTAAAATCTTAATATGAGCAAAATAGGTAAAATTTTAATTTTGGGACATAAAATCAGTAAAATTTCAATTTTATAGCAAATTTTACCGATTTTAAAAATTAAGTAATTTTTGTATAATTTTGTTAAATAAAATAAATTTTTATGATTTTTTTTCAAGTAATATGCCATAACTATTTCATTTGTTATTTTTATTTTAAGATTGTTTTTCATTTTATAACATTATTATTTACTATACTATACTAGTTGAGAACTATGTGCGTTATTGCACCAAATTAATACAATAAATTAAATGTAGTAGTTAAGACATAAATTAAGAAACCTATGATAAAATACTACAAATACATTTTAACTCAAACAAAAATTAGGATAAAATGATGTTAGTATTTTAATGTCAATTTATAAATTACATCAAATATTTTAACGGTCTCAATTATGTAGTTAGGTAAAGAGAGTATAGAACCAGATATAGAATTTTTTGTAAACTTTGTTGAGGATTCGTTTTGTTAATACGAGTAAATTTTTATGTATGACATTTTTCTTGATACACATCTTTTCTCTCCTCTTATTAATAAAATATTAACTTATCAAAAAAAAATTAAAACTCTAAATGAAAAATTGTATCATAATAGACTATATTTTCATTTTATAGGCATTTGGTAAAATCTTACGATTTTACGATTCGATTTTTAGACCCTCTACCGATTTTAAGTAAAATCTCAATTTTAACAACTTTGATGTCAACCAATATCTGTGTATATGTGACCAAACCACTTTAACTGATTTTCCTCATTTTATCTTCAATGGGTGCTAATTCTTCTATGTCACAAATCTGGTTATTCCTCTTCCTTAATTTTCTTGTTTTACCACACATCATCCTTAGCATTTTTGTATTCATTTTTTTAAAATGTTATTTAGTTGCTCAACATTCTGAACCATAGGTTTAACCGTTGTTCTAGAAAACTTTATTTTAAACTCAAAGGTGTGTGATGATCATATTAATCATAATGCATTCCTTCATTTAACTCGTCTTAATTCTATGCATACCTTCTCCACCAATCGTTTCAGATGCATGCATAATGGACTGTAAGTATATAAATTGTCAACTTGTAAGGATTTTTTGAATGTCAATGCTAACTATTCCTTCATTTGTATTCTTAAACTTACATTCCATATTTTCAGTTTTGTTCATCCTAAATCGTCAACTCTTAAGCATTTCTTGACCTTCAATATAATTCTAACTATTCCTTCATTTGTATTTTAGCTATTCCTAAATTTACATTCCATATATGCAGTTTTACTCATCCTGATTTTTGTGATTCTATATTTTTCTTTGTGCCAATGAAAAATCCTCTCTTTATCCATTGCCTGGGTTTGGGGCAGTTGTTTGACAAATTGGAATTCAGAAAAACATTGCTGAACTTGAGTTGATTATTCTCACCATCAGCCTTCAATAATGAAGGATACTCTCTTTTACTGTTGATTGGTCATAAATTTTAGAGATTTAATGTAACATTTTGATTTCAGCAACCATCTTCTTTCAAGGGTGAATCGCCCAGCAAGGATTTGCCAAAGAAGAGGTCACAGGAAGTTCTGGGAGCAGAGGTTGGGGTAAGTTCTATATAGAAACTTTGGAAGTGGAAACATGTATTTTCAAGCACTGTATTTCGTTTAAAAATGCTGTTGTATAGCAGAAGTCTAGCTGCATATTTATGGGTGGCTTAGCGCACAAGACTCCTTGCTATGCCCCAGTGGGGGTGGGGAAATGTACGAAATCTTCCTCCGAATAACCTTACTGTTACCCTAAGGCTCACCCTTTTTAGCTACATGTTTATGCTTTACCGAAGAAGTGAAGTTGTTATTCAGGAAGAAGTATAATTTAGGTCTTCTCTGGGCACATTTATTGTGTTATTAGAGGCAGTGGAATGTGTGCACGTACACAACTGTCACTGCTTTGTTTCTCCCTTTTGAAATAATAGTTGGTTCCAGAATTTAGATACTCTGATATAATTTATTTCTTATTTGCTTACCTTTATTTCATCAGCATGCCATTCTCCTTTGTCTCATCTTATTCTTTAATATGTTTGAATAAAGTTCATCTGGTCAAGTCTTGAGTTTGCTGTCCAATGGTCATTAGTTTGAATCTTCTCAGGCAACTAGAGATTTACTTGGTCGTTAATTTTTGGAGCTTAAGGATTAGTTGAGGTGCACACAAGCTGACACGGACATCCATAGCTATCAAAAAAAAAAAGATGTTGCGAAGCTTCTTGGTTAAGTTTTAAGAGTTACAGGCTTTAGCAGCAGTTCAATGGTTTTCTTTATGAGCTTCTCAGAGCATTTCCATGTATTTAATATTTCTAGTTAGTAGTAACTGCTGCTGTTGCTGCATGTTTATTTCTGGCGGCTTGTGATCTAATGGTTAGTGCTGTAGACAGTGCTGTAAGATGTCATCTATTGGGCTTGAATTTGAGATGACTTAACCTTGCTATAGTTGCAGGTGCATGGAATTGAATGCCTTGGAGAAGAAGTGATGGCTTGACATTGACACTTTTCTGGCTAGTTTTCTTATTATGTGCATTTTCTATTGTAGGACGTGGTTGGGTCAGCATCCATCTCAAATGATCCCTTAAGAAAGCATGTCAAGGTAGATCCTCATGTCAAGGTCCAAATTCTTTCTTCTGGTATGAGTAGATGTTATGTTGATGCCTAATGGATGCAAAACGTAGAATGCTTTCCTTTTCATTTCTCAATTTCCCTTGCTAGTTACAGAATTGAGATTTGTGGGTTTCATTGGGAGTGTGAGAGGAGCTGCCGGCAATTACTTTAAAATTTAACAAAATGAATGAAAGAAGGGATGTTTTGTTTCCCTCTTTGTCCATGTACTTCCTTGTGGTAAGGGGATTTCTAAAAGATGTCTTGTCAGGGTCAGGTGACAAATATAGTTATATCTGATACTTTTGTGAAATTTTTGGTGCACGGGGACTTAATTTTCTTTGATTACATGAAGCGCTCCTGTACACTTGAATTTGATGGTGCTTCAAAAGGAAATCCTGGACAAGCTGGTGCAGGAGCTGTGTTACGAGCAGATGATGGAAGTTTGGTACGCAGTCCAACCTTGGGGCTTCTCTCTCTCTCTCTCTCTCACACACACACACACACACACGCACACACACATTTTTTCCCCATTTTGATATCTACAATACTACATTTTGTATAGATTTGTAGATTGCGTGAAGGATTGGGTGTAGCAACCAATAATGTTGCCGAATATCGAGCCATGATTTTAGGGCTGAAATATGCGCTCCAGAAAGGGTTTACCAATATTAGTGTTTTGGGGGACTCCAAACTAGTTTGTATGCAGGTTCTTTTTGCATTTTCTGTCTACTGGTTTATTATTGCCAATTGTATGCTTGCTTCGGGATAATACCATTGTAGATTTGTTACTAGTACTGTTTCTCATGTTCCTTTTTGGTTAAGAACTTTACTAATTATCATAGGCAGAAACCTTCCTTAAAAAGTTATAGCATGTGGGTTTTGGGGGAAGGAATGATTATGACAGTATTATTATATTGTGAAATTGTTGCTAGAGCTTACCTGATGGATGTAGATAAAAGACAGTTTAAATGGTTTTTAAATAGTAGTTGTCCCCAAATGAAGCTACGTGTGCTGCAAAAAGGGATATTCGATATAATCATATTGTATTCTATAGATTAGTGCATGGAAATCCAGGTTCTTATAATGTCCAAACTAATTATTTATTTCTATGGTGCTGATAAAAAATAAATAAATTGTTTCACTGGTTTGATTTGTAAGATGATATTCTTTTTTTATTTAGTGCCGTTTGATCTGTATATGCTTGGAAGGAAATGCCATATAGTAATTTAAATGGACAAGTGCTTTGGAGTGCTTTTAGATCTATGGATGCTTGGAAAGAATTACCATTTAGTAATATGGGTACCAGGTTGAGTTATCCATGCTAGTCTGAAAACCTTTATGAATCTGGGAAAATGTTTTAGCAATTACTAATGTATTCCGTTATAAGAGGCATTATAAGATATAGTAGCATGTTCTTTTCTTTATAAGATATAGCCGAGGTGACTGCAGAATAGGATTCATATTGGTTGGCCAACTAATTCAGACATTGTCTTTATTTTGTAATGCAAGGTGTGTAGAAATGGAAAAGCTTCATTGTATAGATTGTTTACCGGTAAAGAAAACTGCACGTTTGTAAAATGAGCACAACCCCAATAAGGATGTTCTGGTTGATGGAATAACGAATAATGAAAGAAATATAAGCATCCTAGATAAACTAGGGTTAGCATTTAACTGTACAAGCTTAGAGAAAAATTGTTTTAAAATGGTTTCATTTTATCAACAAAGGTCACCACTGACAGTTTGTCAGCTTCAGAGGGCAGAGATATCTGTTGTTAAGAAACGAAGTTAAAGTTGATCTCTGATCCAAGCAAAAATATCTGCTTTTGTTGTAAGTTTTATTTCGGATATTTCCTAAGAATGTATCCTAATATCAGAAGTATTTTTTTTCTTCAGATGATCCTTTTGCTGTGAGAATCAAGCTTTATGATTATTGTAGAAATAATGCTACATTCTATCTTGATTAAACACAAGGAAATTTGAATATTGCCGTTTCTTGTCTTGAATATCAGGAATGTGTCCTGGTTTAATATTAATTATGAGAGGAACAATTGGTATGGCCAATGTTTTTCCATTTTCACATGAAGCTGGGAACATTCTTGGGACTTCAGTCTTGCACTTATAACTTCCCACCCCAGTGTTCCATGCTTGTAGCCATTTAGTGCACATTGCATTTCTCTATATATTGACTTTTCTTTCTTGTCTATGACAACCTTTCCTCTATTGCTAATTACTCAAAATTTACCCTTTTCAATAACTTTCCTTGCTAAGAATACTTTATGGAACAGATTCAGGGTCTATGGAAGGTGAAAAACCAGAATATGTGCGACTTATATGACGAGGCAAAGAAACTGAAGGACAAGTTTTTGACTTTCAAGATCAGTCATGTTCTGAGGGTAATGTTTAGTAAGACTCGTATCCTATTTGTACGGTTTTATGTGTGAGATTATAACATAGTTGGTCAAATCACTCTCTTACTCCATCCCTAACTTTATAGTAATGTAGATGGTAAATTACATATTGTAGTTTCCTTTTACTGTTAACTTCTTCCGAGGTTACTCTCACCGTAACATTCTAACATTTCTCATACAATTTTCAAAAGAAATTAAATTCTGAGGCTGACGCTCAAGCAAACTTGGCTATTCATCTTGCTGGTGAGAGCTTCAGTTTATTCAGCAAATCTGCAATTTTTTATTTTTAATTCAACTGAACGTGTCATTGACTGGATCATACTGTCGCTGCAGTTGGTCAAGTACAGGAGGAGATTGAACAGTAGCTCAAATGGGAGTAGGCAGATGAATGTGTCGATTCCGTCATAGAAATTGTGGGCAACATACAGTGTCTGGTCCTGAAAAGGTGAACCAATTCTTCGATGGACACAGCTTAACTTGCGGTAATGTTTTGGGGGAATGATTTTTTTTTTATCGGGTAATATTAGCAGCATTCTTTTGAGGAAATGATTTGGAGGAATGCAATTAACTTTTTTTTCTTTTTTTTTTTTTGTAAGTTACTCAAAATTTCTTCACAAGAAAAAAAAAGTTCTATTTGATTAATTTTTGTGAAGAGTGGTGCTTTCTCTTCCTCGTGAAATGTAGGAAATGATTCCTCCAATTTACAGAAATTACAGTTGATATATATATATGCCAGGGACATACCTTGTTCAAGCAGTAAAGATCACAGCTTTACAGTTTTTTTTTTTTTAAAAGTATCGCATATGGGCTCCATTAATTCATAACCGTGAATGCTGCTTTCTTTTTCTTGATTTTGTATTATTAAATGCTGTGCCCAGTGTGCTATAATTGTGTAATGTTGTGCCCTCTTGAAAATTTAAGAATGGGTGATTCAGTCTCTGTTCAAACTCGAAAGCAACTTGACCATAATCCGTGCAAGTTTGCTGTGGTATGGATGTTCGAACTATTCGTTTTTCCTACAAGTTCAGATATTTTTGGTGCAAATGAATCAAGCAAAGCTATGCTCTGCTCTGATCAAGGTCAGCTCCTTTAATGAGCCTGACTGGGTTAGTATTTTTTTTTTTTTTTTTCTTGTGGTGGGGTGAATTTAGTCTTAGTTGTTTTTGAATAAATTAGAAAATTGACAAGCTGTAAATAAAAATAATAATTTTAATCAAGTTTCTCGCATAGGTTAACACGTTAAAGGGCACGAGCTGGTGATTGGCAATTAAAGTATGCCCAGCAAAACGAAATACAACAACTGCACAGTTTGCAATAAAAGCTTGTCGTGGATTGTCTGTTGGATAGTCGTTAGCAGAAGGCAAGATAATTGAGTTGCTCGCTGGCAATCTCGCTTGGAGATGCAGAATACGTGTTTCCCATGTTGTGGTACTTGGAATTTCGTTGGAAGCTTTGCTAGGTTAGTTGAGTGTTTCGATGGCAAATTCAAAATCTAATTTATGACATTATGTAATTTATGACTACTACAAGCTCATTGGGAAGCTTGTAAAAATATAAAAAGTATTTATCCAATAAATTAATTTTTCAAGTTAATTATTTATAATTTTACAAATTTCACGCGGTTTTTTTTTTTTTTTTATATTTTATCATTAACCAAGCATGAGGAGTGATTTTGAATCTTTATCTATTTCTTTTTCTTTCGATAAATCCTTAATCAAAACGCAACCTTAAGCATTTTCAACAACTTCTCTGAACAGATCTCTTAAAACACATCAAGAAATCCTATTTAATTAACTCTCCGGTAGCTTCCCTACCGTCCCCTACTGCATTAGATATTCATTCTTAGATATAAGGATTGATTTTGGTTGATCCAAACTTAGGGAAGTTGATAGAGAATCTACTAGAGGCCAAAAAATAATCATTGCCTCTTTAAATCTA
Source organism: Pouteria glomerata (assembly GCA_035590655.1). Classification (NCBI taxonomy): domain Eukaryota; kingdom Viridiplantae; phylum Streptophyta; class Magnoliopsida; order Ericales; family Sapotaceae; genus Pouteria; species Pouteria glomerata. The sequence goes on from JAVXUM010000001.1 coordinate 14,162,004, forward strand.
TACTATTATAAAGGAAATATTAGAAATTAGTGAAACCTTTTTCTTCATGAAGCTTCCCTTTTTTTTTTCCTTTTTTTTTTTTCTTGTGAAGCTCCTATTTTTTAAATTGACATAGCTACCCCAAAACTAAATACATATATATATATGTGTTAGTTTTAAAAAATAAGGCACATTTTCAAATTTTAAGATATGCCCTAAAGGAAAAAAGTCTAAACTCATATTTAAGATAGGTAAATGAATTGAACTGAATAGTGGGAAGTTTGACCTCACAAATGGGACCCATAAAAGTTTGTGTTGTTAACCCTTGAACAAGATTAACAATTGAGATAAAAAATAATAACAAAATTACAAGGAAGTCAATCTATAATTGACTTGCTTATTAGCAGTCTCGTTGGAAGATACAGAACAAGTGTTTCCATTGTTGTGATACTTTGAATTTCGCTGGAAGCTTTACTAGGTTCGTTGATTGTTTTGATGGCAAATCCAAAATGTAATTTATGGCCGTTAAAAATTTGCCAGGATGTTGTCCAAGTGGTTTAACTGAAAATTTTAAGAAACTTGCCTTTTTTAGAATTTTTTAAGGTTTATGGCATGGAGAATTTATTATCACTAATATTCAACTATTTCATAAAAGTTATTCTTTTCACCTAGTCAAAATATTCTTCATTTAAAGTGTTTGTTGGTCTTCAAAAATTTGAAGATTAGTCTTTTGTAAAGGAGAATTTATCGTGGATAGAAGCAAAATTTTAACTCAAAAGATTGTGAATTTAATTGTTATTTTAACTCGTTTGTTTAGTGGAAGAAATTTGCATAGTCTTTTGTGCAAGACTAGTGATTTTTTCATGTTAACAATAATTTTTCACGTAGAAGTGTTGCATTTCTTTACATTACGCTTGTGGTTGCTTAATTTATTGTTTGATACCAGAATTTATGTATTTTCAAAATTTATTTATCGAATGATATAATAATTAGAAAAATAATATACTATTCAAGAAAAAGTATTTTGTGTGGTAAAATTGTTCAAGACTTCTAAATGATTACAAAAGACCACTACTAACATAGAAATATAAAATATAAAGTGCTGCCTGCCTTTGTTACCCTTTCCCTTACTTGAATTTTAGTTATATTTAATAAATGATCTCTAAGTTTAAATAATATAAAAGAAGAAGAGTGGAATTTAAATGTAAGAATAAGGATAAAATAACAAATAAATTAATCCATTCTATTATAATAAAAAAGCACGGATGGAGGGTTGGTGAATCTTGATAAAACTCGCATGAAGTTTGTCACAATTTTAGCAACGGCTAGATTTTCAAAATAACTCTTTTCTTCAATTCTCGCGTCTGGAAAAAGTCCCATGCTTTCATAATCTCTACAGATAATTCACTTTAAGAAACAATGGGCACGAGCAGTGTGCTCCTTTCATAATCTTTGTGTGTGTGTGTGTATTAAACTAGCTCTTAATGGGCCAAATCAGACAATAATTTGACCAACTGTTTATTAAATGAACAAGTAGGGTAGAACGCTTACCAAGCAAACCCTGTGTTCATATATGACCGGGTTCATTTTTCAGCCATACCAGTTGTGTATGTACACAGGCTAAAAGCGAGATTGGATGTTAACATATCAAATTAGCCACAAAAGAAGAATTTGGAAGCCCACAAACTGATAAAAACACGCGTTTGATCATTTTTGAAAGTTCATCAGTGCAGAGAGCCAAACAATCTCATAGAAATCTCCATATATAAACTCACCATTAAAGTTGCTACTAAAATGAAACAAAAACTCGGGTTTTCCTTCCAACCAATTTCCATCTAACTATAACAACAGCTGACTATTCAAAACTTGCGTAAAAAAGCTCATACATCGGAAACGAAGGCCAGACTACTTGAGCACATGGTAGAGTATGAAATGCTGTGTTATTGATCGCCGTTACCGGTGGTCCATTCCTTCCAGTCCTTGTCAACATGATCTTGAGCCCATTTAACTGCTGCGCGTGCGGCTTGGGGTCCTCCAGGCAAGCCGCGCTCCTTCAAAGTATCAGCCATGTCGATGAAAGGTTCAACCAGGAGTGTACCAGGACCCCCATACTCTGTGTGTAAGAAGTTACCAAATATCTGTTATAGATTGAGTTCAGAAGGTAAAACAGTTCAGCATCTGCTAACCTTGTTATTAGATTAATATGACAAAACACCATAAGCAAGCATTCCAAGCCCCTCTACCAATTAGAAATAGAGAACATGTACTTGAAACTATTTAATTACCAAACCAAGCCAAGTCTTTTCCCACTAGGTGGGGTCGATTATATGGATTTGACGATTTCAATCAAATCTGTTTAGGGTCATGTTCTCCGTTAGATCTATATAGGTAATTTCATGTTTAATAGTTTCGTTCCAACTGTTCTTGAGTCTCCATGTTTAATATTTTCTTTCCAACTGTTCTTGAGTCTCCCTCTCCC
>JAVXUM010000001.1:14169771-14180779 GCA_035590655.1 Pouteria glomerata
CGGTTAAAGCATCCAAATTCGTTATACCAAACAGACCATAAAAGGGCACGAGTCTGGTTTCCTTTGGTAATAGTTTTTCATAATAACTGTGGTTAAATTAGCAACATAGATCAGCAACAAAATACCACATTACGATATTTATTAACAAATTAAATAGCTATCAGTTCAAATAAGAGTAACAAATTAAGTACATTTGGCAGAAATTGAGAATCCATCAGTATAGCAACTGTCATAATCCAATTAAGCAATTACAAAAGAACCAAAACCTTAACAGATTATTGTAGATAATTGTTTCGGGAGATTGCTGTCTAAAATTGGCACCCACATCATCAAACTAAATACCAAGTTTATTACATTCAACAATCTATTTAATAATACACAATAAATAGTTTATAATTAAAGTAATACAAATTCTGTCTGCTAAATAGACACAAAGCCAAAATCAAAATGATAAACAATATAAGATTCATAAATGAGAAACAGAAATTTGATAGCAAACACTAATTTCCTAAAACTGATAGGAAGCACAAAAAATTTACGAAAAAAGTCACCCAAAAATTCTCCCAAAAAACCCTAACTCAAGAAAACAGTGAACCAAAAAAACTAGACATATCAAACTAGTTATAACATCCCTAACCCTAAAACTGATAGAAAACCCAATAAATTTTCCAGAAAAGTCTCCCAAAATATTTTGTGAAAAAACTCTAACACAGGAATATCGAGAACCAAATAAATAAATTCATATTAAACTAGTCATAAAACGTCTAACCCTAAAAATGCCCTAAAACTCTAGTCATGACAACAAAAGCTAAACCTTTGTTGCCCGCTTTTCTTTGAGGAAAGACGTAGTTCTTGACTTCTTCGTTCCGTCGTCGTCTTTGTCGTTGTCGTCGAAACCGTGCTCTGCGACGAAGAAATATACAACGGGTTAGGTATTTGAGGCTTAATCGAACTGAGAGAGACGAATTGTCTGTTCGTCGGTTCAGAGTGAGAGTGACAAGGGTTTGCTTCGACTGTATCGAATGTTCTGAAAAAATTACAAAGATGTGATAGATACAACCCTTAAGTTAATAAGGGCATCTTTGTTTTTTTTACCAAGGCAATATAACGACGTTACAAGAAAAACTAACGGATGGGGTTAAGTGTGACAAACATTAGGGTTTAAGGGGGGTAACTGTCAGGTTTAAAAGGTTGGGGTAGCTCCCTGTAATTGGCCTAATGTTTAAGGGGTCTAAGTGTAATTTACCCTTTATTTTTATTTTTTTTTTCACAATGCTCTCTATTTACATCTTAATTACAATTATTAACCTCACTCAATCAATAATTAAGTACATAATAATTGCCACCCTTTTAAAATTCACCTTACCCTTGTATACCCAATTATCAAGTTAAGGGGCGTTTAGTACACTATTTTGGGTAACTTTTGATAATTTTTTTGTTAAAAATTATTAGTGATAATTTTTAATATATTTGGTAAATCAAAATATAATTTTTAATAATTTTTCGTAACTTTTAAGTGTTTGATAAAATTATTACTATAATAGAGCAGAATAGTGACAATTTTTGTGTTTAATAAATTTTTTTACTATAACAGAGCAAAAAAAATAATAACTTATGTGTGTTTAGTAAAATTTTTTACTATAATATATTATTATAGCAGAACACAAAAGTGGTAAAAATTATTGTTTCACCAAACAACAAATTACTATAAGAGTGCAAACTTTTAGTAATTTTTTGCTCTTTTTTAAATTGCCAAACACAGTCTTAGCTAATACAATTACCAAAAAAAGAAATGGGTTAGTTTTAATAATTGTAATAGAGATATAAATATAGAGAATTATAAAGAAAATAGTCGTGCAGAAAAATATTCAGTGAGTTTTCTCATTGAGATAGTTGGATTTCTCTCCCACGGTCTTAACAATCCGCAACTGAGAAACTAGAAAAGAAATTGAATAAAACCGGGTTTGATTTGTAAGGAACCCATCTCTCCCAATGAGAAAATTGTTTTTTGATATTTCTTCAAATGCCTATTTTCCTTGCACTGTTCTCTATTTTTATTGTTAACCTAACTTACTTAATAATTCGACACATAACACATAATCTCAAAAGTCAACACACAGATGGGGAAATTGCCCAAGGGCCAGGACAATAGATAAAAGTCTTTAAACCTACAGTAGATCATGGAGAGCAAAATGAACATGCATTACCAAGATCAAAAAAGCCGGCAAAAACAAGTTATTTCAGAAACAAGTTATTTTTCCCACAACATTGGAAGCGAGAGTCCCAACTACATCCACAAGTGTGCCTATGTACAGCATGGTCACAAAAAATATTCACACATCACAGATTCCTCTCCTGTGGTTCAAGCCAAGGAAACCCCAGGAATTCAAACACTTCCTTTTCTGTCTTAAAATGCAAACTCGCGCTAGCTCTTGCCCCCTGCACATACGTACACAGTAAATGAATGTTGAAAGACCGGGGCCAACAAAGAGAGAAAGCACAGTGGGAAACATATTAACCAACTTCTTACCCGTTTACTGCTAGTACTCTGAGTAGCTGGAAAAAGCCCGGTATCATCAAGTCGGTATCCCTTGGATTCGGCAAGTAATCTCAGTCTGCACAGGAATGGCAATTTGGTTATGATGTAAAAATGTTGTGCCATAGACCAAGCAAGAGATTTAATTTTCTCCCTCAAAAAGAGACAAGTCACCAGTAAACTTTGGATCCACAAGTTAACGGGGAAAACTAGCTTTGTGGGATGGTTCTGCAAACCCGCTCAACTGTTTTGTGGTTGGTGCTTGCCTTCAAGAATTATGCATAGTTTATGAAAAGAAGTTCCAGAGAAGCTCTCTACAATGAGAAAAGCTTTTTCCTTTTCCAACAGGACTGATAGGCTCACTTCCTTGAGAACGAAGGGGATTGTTAATGGCCAATTATCATGTTTCAGATATAGTTCAATTATTTAGCCAAGGACATGCAATTGATAGACTCATGCAATCTTAGCAGCACTCTTCTAATTTCAATTTCCTTCTATGAATGCACAAAGCATAGTCTATGTTCATGAACAAACATAAAATGTTCACACATTTTTGCAAAGAAGAAAGGAACAACTCAACACAACTAAACTCAACAAAACCTTAGTCCAACAAAAGACAACAATTATAAATATTTTTATATTTATTACAAGTTATAACAAGTTAGGAAATTCAGGTTAAAACAAATGATATAGTTGAACATACCTTCTATTTAGTACATCATTCCCTGTCCACGCTATTAGTCCAAATGGGTATATGTCCCTTGGATAAACCTATAAAGAAGAACAGAAGTTGGGAAAAATACCAAAAATAATCAAATTTCTGCAACAACAACATCCTGTAAAGGTGGCTTGTAAGGGAATTGACGTATAAACAGCAATCTAGTTTGATGGGTTGATTTTACAAATTAACTTTTTTACCAAAGTAGAAATTTAGTAAAACAATGCAGTGTTTTTAAACATGTTCTTGGACAAAAAACTAATGCATATTTTCAAGCAATTGTGATATCACTGGAGTGTAGTTACCAAACTTCCCAATAATCTTCACTCATTGTGGATCATGGATTTCAATTAAATAAGTTAAATATATGTAATTTTTCCAGAAGTTTGAGCATTTGGAGGTAAGCTTCATTCCTAGATGATATCTCCACCAGTTGCAGTATGTGGTTTAAGTTGATCATTGGATACATGGCACCCTAACTTGCTACACCCTAAAAGCATTGATCTGTCCATGAATTCCAAGCATAAATGCATTTTTTTTTGAGGAAAAAAATTTAATTATTCCGAGCTACTCAGACTTATATATACTTTTTCATTTTTGTGTTTTAGGAGTCTGTATTTGTCATCCCCCCAGGGGTCATTTGAAATCATTTCATAAAACCCCCTAGTACTCAGTGGTGTATCAGGAAGTAATGGCCCTTCATTCTCTTCACACTTTCTTCTATAAATATCTTCTTCAACAGCCTTAGAGGTCTCAAGAGTCAAGAGAAATACAGCAGCATGCCTCAAAAGGATAAACGTAGTTCACATTTATTCCTGATAAAAAAGAAGTTAACATTTACATCTAAACCAATCACTTAGAATCATACACAAGAATCTTATACCATTTTTTCCTTTTGAAAAGCCATGTGTCAAGTCATATTCTACAGTCGGTCTTTCTCTCTACTACTTTCCTTGCCTTGCATGACTAAAACATGCTCAACAAAGACTGACATCTCCATCAGGTTCCCTATTCAAAGGAATTCCCAATTTCAGGGAAGCAAAAATAGGGAAGGTGTCTTTTTTTGCCCAGCATCAAATCTTCCTAAATAGGGAAGAGATTTTCTCTATATTTTGGGGAGCTCTATTTATCTCCCCTAAATTTTTTTAATACCAAAATAATTTCTCTCTCCTACTTTGTTCAACTTCCTGGAAAGAAAAATAATAAAGAAAGAGTTGATGGTTCAAGGCACGGTTTCGGAATGAGTGTTTTAATACAGTAGGAGTGATTTAGGAAAGCTATTGCATAGTTAGTTAAAGAGGGAATCCTTAAAGTAAGGAAGTGGTATTTTTTAAAATATTTTAAGAAATCTGTTTAGGGCACTCAAAAGATTGTAGAGAAAGAAAACTTTAAATACTTTGGATCTATGGTTCAACAAGATAAAGGGATTGGTACTGATATAAGTTACAGGATTCAGACCAAGTGGACCAAATAGAGGAGTGTTTCAGGGGTCTTATGTAATTGGAAAGTCCCCCTCAAGTTAAAACAAAGTATTATAAAGTGGTTGTAAGACCAACGTTGTTATATGGATTAGAGTGTTGGACAGTAAAGCACAATCATGTTCAGAAAGTAGTAGTTACGGGAATGAGAACGTTAAGATGGATGTGTGCGATCACAAGGAGAGATAAAATTAAGAACGAGGAGATTAGAAGTAAAGTAAGAACATCACTGATTGAAGATAAAATGATAGAAAATCGATTAAGATGGTTCGACCATATTAAAAGACATCTAACTGAGGCACCTGTTAAAAGGTGTGGAAGTATAAAGATTGCCAGAAGTAGGAGAGGGAGAGGGAGAGGGAGAGGGAGACCAAAGAAAAGTTGAAAAAAAACTATTAAACATGACCTCACCTACATGGATCTAACGGAAGACATGGCCCTAAACAGATTTGATTGGCGTTATCAAATTCATATAGCCAACCCCACTTAGTGGAAAAAAACTTTGTTTGGTTTGGTTTTGTCGTAAAATGGAATTGCTGGCACCACCTATTATTTTGCAGAGAAAAAACACAATAATGCTAAGCAACTGTGCCCCAATCCTAACTTTGTATGAAGAATCTTGGAAATTGAAATGCCTAATACCTCTATGCAAACTACAAAGTAGGAGTTACTGAAGTACCTTTAAATCTATGCGATGTCGAAGCGCCCGACCTGGATATGTGCATAGGCCAAAGTATGTGTCAACTCCTGCATCAGTACCCTGTAAATTATTGTAGATAAAGGGGAATGGTGAAAAACAAGCGATGGAGAATATGAAGAGCCAACACTAGATGGAATAAAAAAGGATACTCCAAATAAGGAAATCTAAATAAAAAACAGAGAACTTTTTCTTCATTTTCTAGGAGTCAAACAAAAGCAACTATTTAGAGAAAGAATATTATATATCTAACAAGAAGTCTCATTATCAATCTTTGTTTTGAAATAGCATGATATACATTGTTAGGCCATTTATTAACAACTTAAGCTTAATGGACAATTAGTGATTTAACATTGTACCGGGTTTTGTGAGGTTTTGGGTTCAAGTTTCGATATCAATGTTTATTCCCTATTTATTGTTGTGCATTTTGCTTGTCCGTGATGATACACTTTGTTTGATTAAGTTCGTTTATTCTTGCTCCATGTGCCGGGGTCACAAGCGAAATGGAGTATTGAAAACTTGAAAAAAAAAAATTTAAAATATACTGTTGGACCTATTTTCCTAATGGTTGAAGCTATTGGGACAACGTGGTAACAAAGTTTCATTCTGGGAGGTCATGGGTTTAAGTCTCATTATCAATCTTTATTTTTCATTTATTGTTGTGCACTTTGTTTGTCTATATTAGTATACCTTATTTGATTCAGTTTGTTTATCCTTACTTCATGTTCAAGATGGGGCCACACGTGAAGAGGAGTGTTGAAATAACTTGATATACACTGTTGAAATGATTTTTTAATAGTTTAAACTTTTGGGACAATTGATGTCTTAAAAAAATATATATATATATATATTTAAAGGGCCACCATCCCAATAAACATGGTAGTTTCATTCAAATTAAGATAACAGATGAAATAAAATTATTGCCTCGAGACTAATAGAGCAAAATCTCGTTAAGTGGTACAACAAAAACTACAAAGAGAAATTGATGAACACAATTTTACTAATATCAATGCAAGTTCTACATCGTATTACCTCCTCACTGTGAATGCTAAAGACCAAATCTTCCCTCAAGAACTTTATATCCTTAAGATGTTTTACATATTTTCGTAGAAAGCCTATATGACTGGAAGAATAAAGCAGATTAATCAGCCTTAGCAGAAAAATTATTGTTAGCAAAAAAGGAGCAAACTATTGCAATGTAACAATTTTAGAAAAATTAGAATATTGCTTCAATTCAAGTGAAAGGGATGAATGAAAACCCGAGAGAAGCCACAGATAATATAACCATACTCATGCTTCCAATAAGCAGAACATAAATGAATATAAAGCATCTAAATGCCACAAACCAGGAAGTAAAAAGATCCTTAGACAAACATAGAATGTCCAAGCTATCAGGGAATCATATCATTGGAGATCTTATATAAAACTTCAGGAAAATGAGGGTAGCAAGGCAAGAATTTAGTCTGCACGAAAGGTATCTTAAAACACCCACTGGGTAATTTTAATTCAAAATTTCTTGATACAAAAGAAAGGAAAGAAAAAATATGAACAGCTAAAGCTGGTACATGGCTTGAACACAGTGGAATCAAGAATTATTTCCTTCTCTTTACAACATAAAGCTGGTATAAACACTTAAAAAAAACTGTTAATGCCGCCATACAAAAAGATTGAACTTGACACCTTTTTCCATCAGGATGTGTAATTACAATGTCCAAATCTCCACAAGATGCTTTTCCACGTCTGTATGATCCTCCACATACAGCCACCACCTTCAGCACAGAAATCAAGAATAAATTAGGTACATATAGCTATGAATATGCATACTCATGCTAGCAAGCTAAGCTTATGCCTTAACGAATGACTGCTAAACAACACGAAAGTAGTTTTAGGCTTTATGCTGCAATTACGCTCACCCTAATTCGGCCCAGGCCAACAAGGCAATAACTAAATGAGATCAAGCAATAGAACATTCATTGCTGATAATTTGTTTAGAAGACAATGAAAATAAATCAACTCATGGTCAAGCTTAGTTTACAAGTCATAGTGCCCACCCCAGGCAAAATTTCTTCTGCAGCTTTCTGTAGAAGAAGTTCCATATCTTGAACCTGTGTAATAAAGATGTGAAACAAAACAATAATAAAAATTTTCAATACACAAAAAATTCCATGAGGAGCAAAATAGTGAGACCTCATGACGTTGGATCCTTGTTTTGATATCATCAAAATATTTCAACCCTAACTTCTGTGCATTTGTTAGTGACTCCTCATTCTTCAGATCATCTAGATTTCTGTGTCCTTTCTCATAAAGTTTCAGTGCAGTGGCTGGACCAATGCCCCAAACTTCCCCAAAGAGCCCGATTGTCCGCACCTGTAAAAAGAAAAGAACAAAAGACATAGATGCCAGGTAATTATGAAGCGTAAAAAGCCAACAGCCTATTTACCTCAATTAAAAGCATCACATGAAATTGGGATGAATAAAAATGCACTCCATTCTCAAAAAGATATTTGTTTGATTCATTCTGAAAAAACTATTCCATTTAAGCATTAGACAATGCTGACATGCTAGTCAAATAAATTTATCCCTAAAAAGCAAGAGTATTTTGTGACAAAATCAATTGGAAAAGGCACAACCTCATCTGTATCTCGAGAGTGGAAGGGAAGCACTCCATTGTGGGGGCAACATCTGCACCCCTCTGCCACTGCATGGGGGTGCATGACCAAGACAGCCCCTGTGGGCACTCTATTGCCGTGGGTGCTCAGCTCTATCTAGGTCAAGCCTTCCCCTCTCCCCACTAGGGGCATTTAGCATTAGGGGGATTCCAGACACCCATCATCGGATTATACCCTTGGGAATTTCCAAGGTTGAACACCCAAGAAACCTCGCTCCCAAGGGCTAAGAACAAGGCCCAGGGGCCACCCCCTTGAAGGGTTCACAAGCATACAATAGCCCGCGGGACCATCCAGGGATGACTGGCTTATTGATTAGAGTTAGGGATCCATTGAAACACTTTCGGCCAACCCAAGGAGAGAGGGTTACTAACTAACAAAACTAACCTCGTACCATATAGCCACTTCGCACTTATACGGCTACGATCCTCGTACCAGCCGACCATGCATGGGTGTTGCCACTACTTGGTCGGATGTACCTTTTCCAATGGATGAGTTAGGTCATGAAAAGTTGGCTACTGACTTTGGGACCATTGTCTTGGGCGCATAAAAACTAACAACCTTGTCTTGACTCACCCCCTGTAAATACTTCCACTCAGCAAATACCCTATCCAAATGATAATACATATATACACTCCCTCTCCAACCAACCAACCAACCAACGATCCCCCTTGCTCTAGACTACCCCAACTCTCATCCTATCTGCTTTCGGTGACATCCCGCCATTGACGACCTACAATGCTGTTCCCAAATAGTTTGAGCATCCACCTTCACCCCACCCATCCATAGTCATAGCTACCACTACTAAGCTTCACACACACACACAGAAGTCAGATAAAAAGAGAAAAAAAATAAATAAAAGCCAAAAGGGCCATAGGCCTTAGACATTCAGCTATGGCACACCTAAGTAAAAAATATGCATATTTAAAATTCAATGGAATCAAAATCAGGCAAGAGAAATAGTGTGGAAGATCTGTAGGTTACTAAAGTAGAAAATAGCACTCTAGGATAAAGGAGGTTTTGGTTGACTAAGAACCTTTTTAACACCTTTTCATCTGACTCAAAGTGCTCCAACTTGGAAAGCTTTCCAGTACTCAACATCTCTTGAATCTGCAACCAAAACAAAATTGGCATTTGCAATCTTTTGAAGATGAATAGAGTAGAAAATCCGCCACCTCTATAATATTAAGTTATAAAGTCATTTTTTTAAAAAATTACATTTTTATAATTAAGTCAACAGACAAAAAATTTACTCTTTTATAATTATGTCAACAAACACAACCTAATTGGCCAATTGCCAATTAAAAAAAAAAAAAAGAAACTATTAGTTAGTTGCCCATTCAACCAGAAATTTCAAGTGGTGTAAAAGTCAGGAAGTAGATATAGCATGGCAACAAGATAATTTCTACTTAAGACTGTTCGCTTACATGATCCTGCATTGACCTTCCAATTGCAGGTAGGTCTTTGACCTGATCCACACTTTCAATTTTGAAGGGCAATTTCTCAATAACTGCAATGGCCTTGTAATAGCTAAAAGATCTTCTATCATCACCCAGTGCTACCATAGGAAAACGGTTAGAATGCATGAGAGAGAGAGAGAGAGAGAGAAATAGGTACAGTGCCAAAGATGTGAGAACAAAAGTGAACTTCCTCAGAGAATAATTACCCCTATATATGTTCATAAGCTTCCCAAATATTCCAGTGATATTCTGGTTTTGATCAGGAGGGCAATATAGCAAGGCTGGGTCCGAAGTTCCAACCTGATTACCAAAGTTCAGAAGCGTTCATTGGAAAACAGATGCAAAACAAAAAAAGTACAACACGGTGCTACAGATTTGTGTGCAAGAAAGAGAACCAGAGAAACAAGACAGACTATTAGTTTCACCAGCTTTCGAGGTTAAAAGAAAAAGGACAGCTCAAACTTACAATCTTAGTTAGAGCCTCAGGGCTAGAAGGACTGTTCTTAACTGGTCTTGGACTAGGGGACATATCATAAGAACAACTGACAGCATTTTGTGCCTCATCTACAGCAACGTTTACTGCATTGTCCATATCTTCTGTAGCAGCAGTATTGGGGTCATTTTGGGAGGTTCTAATCTTTTTCAGACGGGATGTTTCATAACCAATGGAATCATGTCCACTAGCAGCTTTGAAGTCACTTTTCTGTGGAGATTTGTTTGCCGAAGCTCCTCCTCCTGAATCCAGTGTCAGAATATATGGAGCGTTGGATACTCTCTCTCCTAATCTCAAACTGTCCTCTAGCCACTGGTAAAGAAGAATAGTCTGCAAAATATTGTTCATTATCAATTATTTAATCCTTGAATCAACCTCTTGATCAAATCAACAAAATTAATAAAACAAGTTACTTAATACTAGCATCACCGTTCAGTTTATCAAATTTCAAACCATAAGCTGCCAAATGTAAAATGTAATTTATTTTTAGGAATTTTATCAAGAACTGTGAGTTTGAATGAGAAAACTAAGTTACATTTTGGTAGCAACCATTGGGAACTTAATCTCAAAATTTAATTTGGAAAGAAATACTTTGATTTTGGAATAAACTAGAGTTAACAGTATTGACCCGACACAATAACATGGCCTGAAAATGACAAGACTGGCAACACAAATTACTGAGGGAAAATCTGACTATAAACATAACACAATCACATTAACCAGAAATTAACATGAATTTATTTTTAATTACAAAAGTAAAATAATTATTTAACATGTTTGTAAATAACTCTGATTATGAACCCAAAACAGAACACACCAACCTGAATTCCCACCCATAGACTTAACCCCGAGAGGGGAAATTATTAATTCCAATGATTAGAAAACCGGACCGGACCGGCCGGTTCGACCGGTCCAACCGCCAACCGGTCACCGAACCGGTCCGGTTAGGCCCGGTTTCAA
>JAVXUM010000001.1:14188008-14199424 GCA_035590655.1 Pouteria glomerata
TCTATATCCATTGTGTTATTGTATACAAATATCTACCCAAATAGGGTATTGTGTGCAGTAATGACAATGATATTATTTGACAACTGACTCGAGAGTGTTTGAATTTTTATTTTTATTTTGAAAAGTTAGGCTACCGCTACCGAAAAGGAGCTATTATTCAAGTACTTGGGCATCCTCATATGGTGGTTAGTTGGAGGGATCTTACAGCATATTACACTCTTTACCCTAATGAGAGACGGCGATAATGCACCAAAGAACCCCTATTATTTACAATTATAGTAAATTATTGCCTTTCATTTTGTCAATATATTGTCTTTTTGTTGCCAATCAATTTCTTTTGCTGTTGTTAATAGCAATGCAATTATTATTCTATTGATTGATTCCAATTTTAGGAAGTGAAAGTAATTTTTTTTTTTTTTTTGGTAATCTATTTTGACATTCTGAATCTAACGATGATTTATATTTTTACTGTTTTGATTACATAATATTGAATTCCCTAATTTAGCTATTAAAAGTTCTTATTCATGTATTTTATATACATTTAAGCACATAATTCCTAAGGATATAAAATAATAATTACAATCATAGGTAACTTATATATGGTTATGTCATGATAAGAGATATTTGGTTGATATTGGCGTTACTAACCAAAGGGGTACGCTCATTGATTCTTGATATTTCTTACATATTTGTACATGACGAGCCATTGTATTATTACATAAAATAACATGTCCAAAGGGAGTTATTTTATATATTAATGACACGGCCAAAAGTCAGTAATTGATCAGAGAATATTTGGATTAGAAGGGTCTTTTTTCCCTAAGGGGGATTGACTTTTCAAATTCTAGGTATTCTCATTAGTGGTTTACTAAAGGATCCTAATAACATGTTACATTCTCAACCCAAAAGGGAGACGACAATGATGCACCGAGCCATCCTTTATGGTTTATGCTTAATTATGTTTAAAACATATATTTATCTCTAATTGCTAATTATTATTTTAATATTTATTTTAAAATTCTCAAATTATTAAATGTGGTGTTTTACATAATGATCTATTTTAAATAAATCAAGTACAAATTTAAATATGCCTATTTTCATGATAATGATAGTGTGTCTAATAGACCTAAAGTTCAAGACAAAATTTCTGTCCTATGGCATAAATGTTTGGGTTAATATCTCTTAATTTTGAAAACTTAGACACTTGTGTTGACAGTATTTATGATAAATTGTCAAAATTGATCAAAATTTTAAGACCAACATATGAGACTGTTTATTAAATACTTAGAAGAATATGGGATTATTGCCCATAACGATACTTTGTAGTTTTGAATAAAATGGTGTAATCAAAAGGCGAACTTGCATCCTTAAAGACGTGATGGAAAAAATGATAAGTTGGTGAAACTTGCCTTTATATCTTTAGAATGACGCCATAAAATCTACATTGTATTTTTTCCTAACAAGTTTGTTCATAAAACATCTTTTGGTTTGTGGACTAATTGAAAAACTGACTTAGCCATCTTTGCGTTTGAGTTATCTCACAAAGGTTAAGGTACGTATCCTTTCTAAAAGAAAATCATCCCCAAAACCTCTTGTTATTTTTTATTAGATATCTAGATCGTTCTAAGGGGTATATGTTCCATTATCTAACACTGGGTCTGAGAATTGTTGAGTCTCAAACATTTAAATTTTGGAGCTTAATACAAATGATTTAGACCATTTCATAGCAAATTGATAAGGATAAGAATTGTGAAGTGATGTTTATTTCATTATCCAAAATCTAGACATTAGTTTATCTGCATTTGTAGTAGGAAATGATCATGAGCAGCTAGGTATTAATGATATCATTCTTGTTGATGCTCATGATCCTATTGTATTTGATTCAATCCTATTAGTACTCTCTAGTTAACCTACTGACTTGTTAGTGCTATGTCGAGTCTTAGTTTAGCATATAGGTGGATGCTATAACATATAACATATTGTTTATGGCATACAATGGTGTATAATAGCTAGTTAACCTTCTAGTCAGTAATAAGCTTATTGGTTGCAAATGAGCATTAACTTTAATAAGACATTTTTTTCCCACTTTCATCTAAAGGTTTATTTAGAATTATCATGATTCTGATGGCTTATTATGATATAAAACTTCATTAGATGGGTATCAACATTTTTTTTCTTTTTCTAAATATTGGCTTAAATGAGGAAATTTATTTGGTGCAATCGAAGGATTTCCAGGAAAAAAGGTAAAAAGCACATAGTGTGTAAATTGTTGAAATTCATCTATGCCTTGAAACAAGCCTCACACTAATAGTACTTAAAATTTGATAAGATTGTCATTTATCTAAGTTTTTGAGGTAAAAATAGCTGATTACTGCATTTATCTCAAGATCAGTGGGAGGAATTTTTGATGATATCTTACTTGCGATAAGTAATCCGAGTCTTTTAAATGAGACTAAGATCCTATTGTCTATACTTTTGACATGAAAAATTTAAGAAAGGCCTCGTTCGTTTTAAACATTGAGATCATTTGTCATAAATCTCGTGGTATGCTTAGGTTTTCTTATAAATAGTATATCAACTGTTTACTTGAGAGATTTAATATGCAAAATTATAGACCTAATGATGTTCTTATTTTCAAGGGTGACAAATTTAATCAAAGTCAGAGTCCCAAGAATGAATTTTAAGTAAAATCCATGCAAGGCATACTTTTTGCTAGTGTAGCTACTAGTCTTATGTTTGCATAGATATATACCTGACTAAATATAGCTTTTGTTGTTAGTATTATTGGGATGTTTCTCTCGAATCCTGGAATGATCATCGGGTAACTGTAAATAAATTTATAAGATATTTGCAAATAACCAAAAATTACGTACATATTTATAGAAAAAGTTAATAATCTTAAAGGTATTAGTTATTCATATTTAGATTTTGCTGGATATGTGAATGACAAGAGTTTTACTTTAGGATATATATTTATTTCAGTTGGGGAAGTTATTTCATGGAAGAATATCAATTAAACTCTTATAACGTCTTTCACTATGTATGTTAAGTTTATAATTTGTTTTAGAGTTACAATTTTTGTTATTTGGTTAAGAAATTTCAGTTCATAACTTAAAAAGTGATTGATTTTATAACTAGACCACTAAAGATTTTTTTATGATAATAATGTAATTATTTTCTTTTCAAGAACAATAAATCTTCAAGTAGATCTAATAATATAGAGATCAAATATTTATCTGTTAGAGATTTGGTAAAGAAATGAGACTTATCATTGAGCATATTAATATTGAACAGATGATAACAGACCTCTTAACTAAGGGATTTAGACCTATTATTTTTAATAGACATGTTTCTAATATAGGTGTTATAGAGTCTTTTGATGTACTTGGTTAGTGGGAGTTATTTCTTTGCATTATGTAACAGATATTTTATATTGAGACTTTTAATTTCTCATCTTTTATTGATATGAAATGAGAGTTACTATCTATGTTATTTTGGTAACATTGGTGCATGAATATATTCATAATTTTGTGTACATATTATATTTGAAGTCTTAAGTTTATTGTTACTTAAGCATTTTGGGATATATCTTACCTTACTTTTGAGATATTTTGTGTAGGTATATTGATTTCCATTTAAAATCTTAAAATTCTTTTGCTTATTTGATAAGCATATTGAAAGGAAATTGTTTGATAAATATTTTTGGGATGTTTTGCCTTACCTTTATGATATTTGTGCAAGACATATTGGTTTCCATTTGAAATCTTAGAATTCTCTTTGTTGTTCAATGAGCATATCTAAAGAGAATTGAAAGAATTTTCTTGCTTGTTTGATGAGCACATCTAAAGAGAAATGGGATAAATTCTCTTACTTATTTGATGAGCATATCTAAAAAAAATTAGACTAATAAGAGATTAGCACATTTATAAGATCACTTATTGAGTGCTAATTTCTACCACACTATCTCATTTGATCTGTGTCGATAAGGTCATTGATATTTGTAATTATGAGTGATATTACATGAATTATAAATGTAATGTCCGCCTTAGTTTGATATTGATTATCTTATTGAACGGGATTGTTTTAGGTATTGTTTCTCATCTTTACTTAGTTCTGAAATATAGTCACATATAGTGTCTAACCCGAGAGTCATTTTGAAATTTTTTTTTAAAATAAAAAAAATAATTAATGTTTATTCAAGTGGGAGAATGTTAGAATTTTCTATATTTTGAGCATACATTAATTAATTTTATTTTATTAAAATGGGTTAGAGCTAAGTTAAAATGAGAATATACATGATAAGGCTCATTTGTTGTGATCTATGTTATTGGATTTATGTGCATCTAATAGCGATGATGAGGTTAGACGTTTAGTATATGTCAATTGTTGAGCCCACTGTAAATCTTTTATAGGAGGGTCCAGTAAAGTTAGGATTTACCCTCTATATATTAGTTAAGTTCCCTCTTTTCACAATATACAAACAGTTGTTCCAATTAATAGTCGTTATATTTAATTATGAAAAAAAGGAAGATCCATAGTCACGAAGTTCATTTTGAACTTGAAACTCTTTTTTGCTTTCATTCAAAAATTATAAAATAAACGGATACATTTTTGTATTATTAAATATATATTTTTGATTTTTTAAATTCATATATATGTGTATTATAAATTTTATATTAATGGACTATATCTTTAAGTTTTTTATATGTTTGGTGTGATATAAAATTATATAAAATTTAAAAAGTTAGTATCGCATTTTTTGTATTAAGTAAAAAGTTTAAATTTTATAATTTTGTAATTTGTATTTATAGAAATTATAAAGATTTATAAAATTTTATTTTATTTTATTAGAGTCCAGGCGCACTAAGTCCGTTGGCTTCGCTTGGGGAGGTTCTATGAACTTGGGATGACACATTTGTCGTGTGCAATACATCAGTCCCAGCTTTAATTTTTTTACTACTCTCTAATATTTGTATATTTTATATTTTGATGAATTTTGCAGAATATACCCTTAACGCATGCGCCTACCGCTTTTCTTGTGGCTTTTGAACGCGTGTACATACATGAGATCCAGATAGTTCTGGTCATGATAAGGATTCATGTCGGTGGATATTTTATCAGACGCAAGTTCGAACGAGTACAAAATAGTTCAATAAAACAATTTTTCGAATATTGATGGTTGTCGAAAGATGTTTGTTCAGCTGTTTGTCGGATTAGTGGTGTGCACTTATTTCCGTTTGGGCACTAGTGATGATGCAATGCAAAACTGGACTAATGATGTGGCGGTGGCCATAGTTTCCGTGTTCAAGTGAAGTGACTCAAAACTCCATGGGCTATTTTTTAAAATTTTTAATTTGAAATCGGTCTCCAACAAGACAAATCAACTGAAAGTACCAAAATATGAATTTTTTTTTTTTTTTTTTGAGTCAAATGTTTTTGTGCACCGAGGCAGTGCTAGCTGATGATCACCGAATGGAACTTACTATCAATTAATTGTTAAGGCAAAGACCAAAGCAAAAACTGCTTAATTTGTGTAATCAGTGGCATAAATCTCAATGGAGGAAGTGTTTGAGAGAAACCTTTATTATTTGGAATGTTGAAAAGAAAAAAGAAAGAGAATAGTGATGATCCTAATTAAACAGCAAACACAATAAAGGGAACTGGTATTTTGATGCAACAGTGGTCCCAATTATCTTCTTCTTCATCTTCATCTTCTCAAACATAACGTGCAGAAGTTTCACTACTGCAATTTTATTTTCAACAACATAAAGTTGTGGATTATGATTTAAATCCAATATTTAGGATCCCTTTTTTTTTTTTTTTTTTAATTTTTTTCCCTTTAGTTATTATTACTGTCTCCTTAATACATTCGATCTTTGTCTTCAGTCAATCTGTGGCTACTTGTTGGATCTGTATCTAAACTTATTTTGCTTCTGTAAATATTTATGAAGTTCTGAGTTTGCCAAAAAAGGGAACATAACAAAAAATTACAAATAAATAAGATTGTTAAGAACAGAGAAAAAAAAAAAAAAAAAAAAAAGCTTAAAGAATTAATTTACCACATAACTGAAACTGAGTTGCACAAAAATAATAAACTAAAATGACAACTTATCCTAACCAACCAACTCCAAGAAGGTGAAAAAGAAAGGCACACAACACACAGCATGCACAAACTCATATAGAGTTAACAATGACCATTGGTGTAAAGTTTGATCATCTGTTCTTTCTTATGATCGTGACTACACTTCAAATGCTCCACAAATTCATCAATGCACTTATCCGAGCTCCCTCCTGCACTGATTGCTTCCTTTGCCAACCCTCTCCATTTACTGGCATTCCTCCTAATCTCATCACTCGTCTCTCCTTCCATTACTTGCTTCAAGCAACGCACGATCTCTTCCCTTGTCACAATCCCTCTTTCATCCTCCTTAGCTCTAAGCCCAACACCCCATATCTCCTCTATGAACTTAGCATCAGTAAGCTGATCAGACCATTTGGGCACTCCAACCATCGGAACCCCAAGACACAACCCTTCTAACGTTGAATTCCACCCGCAATGCGTCACGAAGCAGCCAACAGCCTCGTGAGCCAGCATCTCAAGCTGGTTGCACCACGTTACTATTAGACCCTTATTATTATTTTCTTCTTTGGTGAACTCCAGAGGCAACTTTCCATTTTCAGAATCCCTGACCACCCAAAGGAAGTGGAAATCGCTCTTCTTCAACCCCGAAGCTATTTCTTCCATTTGCTTACTTGTCAGTGAGATCAAGCTTCCGAAAGATACGTACACTACTGACCTTTTTGGCTTTTTCTCTAGCCATTTGATGCACTCGTCGCTGAGTGGCTTCCATAGACTAGCTCCGTATACTGTGTCCCCCTCAATTCTTCCATCCAAGTATGCTGATGGCACTGTAGGACCGATTAACTTCCCCGGCCACAACTCTGATATCGCTTTTGCCGCCTTCAACAAATCATATAACGAACAACATTAAGACCCACTAAAAATAAATAACTAAATAAATAAATATCCGCAAATTTCAAAGGATATTCAAGCAGAGTAGTACAGCTATACCTGGCCCTCCAATTCTTCAAAAGAGTTCCCAAATATCCAATCAGCCAATTCCAAGTTAGAGTATTGGCTCAGTTTCATTGTCAAGTAAGCAGGGTAACTCTCGGGGGCTTTGACAAAACTGGGCAAGTCACGGAAGTTCATCGGAGGCAGGCCAGGTAGAAGCAGCGGCGTTTCATGGCATCCCACCGGCAATCTAAGCATCCCCCGGTGTACGCGGCAGAATATGGCGCAAACAGTGGCCGAGTTAGTGAAGAAGGAAGCTCCATAGATGCCATGTCTCTTTGCCACGTCAAGAGCCCAGGGAAGAAACGAATCGTACACCACGCAATCGACGGGGGAGCCAGACTTCCGCTGCTTGTCGATCAGCTCAGACAGAGTTCTCGAGCCGTTGGCTCTAAAGGACTCGAGGTACGCTTTCTCGTCCCGCACTTGAGCGAACCCGGCCTCGTCGAAGCCGTCGGAGATGGGCTCGACGCCAATTTTGTCTGCGCGAATGGAGTCGACAGTGTAAAGGGTGGTAGCTAGTGTGGCCTTGACGCCTTTGGAGGCTAAGCGTTTTGCGAATTGGAGGAGAGGGTTTATGTGGCCTTGGCTTGGATATGGGAGGACCACAACGTGAGCTCCATATTGGTTTTCCTCCATCGTCGTCGTCGTCGTCGTCGGTCCCTTTGATTTCTACTGTTTGCTGCACTCTGTCTGTGTCTCGAAGGACCAGCATTTATAGGCTTGAGTATTTGTCTTATTACGGCATCCCACGTCGATGTTACGTTTGGGTGTCTGTATTGGACGTAAACCAAGCTTAGCGACCAAGTTTGAAATTGGTTAATTGAATCTAGGTGACTTTTATTGTTCAGAAAGAAAAATCAATGGCTGCTTGCGCGATTCAGCGTCCAACTCTTTCTCGGTCAGTCTGCCAGCAGGTAAGAGATTGGATTTCGGCCTGGCTTAACATCAGTGAGATGTTAACGTATGTATTGTACATAAATTTAGCTTAGTAATTAAATTTTGACTTGATTAATTAAAGTTTGAATAATTTTGTACTGTTAAAAAAAAACTTTATCTTATTACAAGCACTAAATCCGGCTTATGTTATTAAGCTCTTATACATTTACTATTTTGCCTCGAGCAATTCCAGAACCAGCTTGAAGTGGGCTTCACGACTGCAGTAAGAAATTTATTATAAAGTATTTATTTGACTCAATTAATAAATATTATTTGTTTAAATTAATAAGTGTTAATGGGTAGTTAATTATCAGCGGTGAATTATAAAAATTATCTGTTGTGATTTTATTAATATTTATTTAATTAAATTAATAAATATTATTAATTAAATTAATAAATTTTAATAAATTAATAATTGTTAATGTCCACATCTCAATCGCTACGATGAATTTTCTACTACGGATGCCTTGAACCCGTTGGAAGTAGCATGCTGATTGTACAAATCATAGAGGTTGTTTGGAAGAAAGTGAGATTTTACATCATGATGTAATACATGTACGTAGTTTTCTGGTTGATGATTTGGTAAAATTTTATAAAAATTGAAAAATAGTGAAAGTTAGAAAAAATTAATTTAAATGAAGAAAATTAATAAAAGTTAAAAAAATAATAAAAATTGGAGAAGGTTAATAACACTTAAAAATATGTTTGATAAAAAAAATTTTGACAAAGTTGGAAAACAATTGATAAAAATTAATTTTTGTGATAAAAATTAATGAACCAAACACTTTCGTAATCAAGGGTTGGGTTAAAAAAATTTATTATTTTAGGGTGTGTTTGGAGTGCTAATAATGTGAAAAAAACTTCTGAAAACTTTTAAAACTTTTTAACACATTTTATCTTACTCATACTGTCACATCCCTAACATAAAAGTTCAGGAGGGACGGTATGGAAATATTGGAACTAATAAAAATATAAAATAATCTGTACCAAGATCAAGTCATAGCATAATAATCACAATCAGAGTATCTAATATCGTCCATCATTCTCGTATTAAAGAAATATAACACATCATAAACATCAACACAGCCACACCTCGGTAATGTTATCCAAAATTTACGTAACTAGAACAAATATCTATTTCAGGCCCTTGTTCTTGGGCACACAATGATAACACTAATAACGATGTTCTCATTTAAGAGAACAAACACAATTATCATCATCTACAATATAGACCGGACTTAGGCTACTCACGCCTAAGCTGCCTACGTATCCTACCTCGGGAATCAGATCTCCGTAATTCTTAATTTATTATCTAGATTTTGTATCTCATACATTGACAATAAATCAAACATTAACATCATTCACAACATCTATATCCATATCTCAATATATATAACAACCATTCATGTAGTCTCATGCAAGCTAATGAAATGGTATGATGGAATGCAATAACTCATGCATTCTATATCCTCCATCTACCCTAACCTCATTCTAGGACGGGTGACACTTAGCAAAGCTTTGAGCCAAGTCACGGGCAGTCACCAAATGCACCGTTTTTAGCGTTGACGATAAACACACACACACACACACACACACACACACATATATATATAAATATATATCTCATATAAGTATACCATATGGGGAGCCAAGTTACACCCCTACAGGTGTAAGACTCAGGGGCTCTGAGTTACACCCCCTGACCCTTCCACTAGAGAACCGAGTTACACCTCTAGTTAAGCATCCACCATCCGCTATCTCAAGCAGGCAACCGGCTGCAGTCCGAAAAAATATCAAATCCAAATATCTTATATTAACGTCCAAACTTCGCATGACTAAGCTCTACTCATATATGTCGATTGGGGATCATCCGGTATTTTCAAAATCTCATTTTCTCTTTATTATTTAAAACTGATCCTATCCATATATACAACCCGTCAACATGTAATTATGGCGCTCTCGGCCAATGCATAATCACAACATAACCGAATGAAACCAACCCCCAGCCCCCATGCACATGATATGCTCAATCATGAGATTAAATATTAACTCAATATCAAAACATATTCACATTCATCATATTCAAGATTTGGATTCCATTTCATATCGACGAAACACATATAAACGTGTTTGGGGCTTAAAATAAGCATCGGGGGTGTCAAACCAAGCAAAACCATACAAAGTGGGTTTTTGTTGTCCAGACGCCTGTAACTTGGAACCCCCTCTCTGGTTCGTCCAACTTCGATCCAACCTCATTTTCTTTCAAGCCAAGCCCCAATTCAACCTAAAACTCAAATACAATTGCTCCCACACGTATATATCATGTTTTCATAACTTCAATTCAAGAAATAACTCAGAAACATGTAAGATCTATCAACCTATATGCATGTATATACACACATTTACGTATATATATACATATATATACAACTTCTGTCACATATTATCAAAATATGCATATATATATATACCAAAATACTCCTTACAACGTCTAGAACACGAATCAACGTCTCACCTACCTCGAATCTGAAGAGAAATAGAGAAAATGAAGAAAAACCATTTTGGCCTTCGAACTTCAAATTCTTATTTCTCCCATCTCGCTTCGAATCTCGCGAAGCCGACCGCA
Source organism: Pouteria glomerata (assembly GCA_035590655.1). NCBI lineage: Eukaryota > Viridiplantae > Streptophyta > Magnoliopsida > Ericales > Sapotaceae > Pouteria > Pouteria glomerata. The sequence goes on from JAVXUM010000001.1 coordinate 14,198,649, forward strand.
CCACAACCATTACCTCGTCGAACTCTTCTCGAATCGACCAACCTCTGACTCCAAAGCTCTCTCTATCCTCTTTTCCCTTATCTCCTTTCTCTCTTCTCTTTCTTTTCTCTCTCCCTCCGTTCCCTTCTGCTTCCCCAACCAAAACAAAGGAGGAAGAAAAGAAAAGAAAGGAAAAAGGAAAAGATAACTGGGCTCTTAGCTCACTTTGTCCTACCTAATACCAATCCGGGCTAAACTCAGCCGAGGAAAAATATAATAATAAATGTACGCTCAAATTAAATATTTTATTTACTCAAAATAATACAAATTTAACCAAATTAACAACACCGGGTGTTACATCCTTGCAATATAACACATCTTCCATCCTCGGCATCCAAATTGCATAATTTGAAGTAGTTAATTTAATCATGGAACTATGTGTGTCGTCCATTTTAATTCACACAAAAGTAACCAAAGCTCTGATACCACTTTGTTGGGAAAAAGAACCCTCCCAACCAATGCCAAGTGTGAATTAAAGAAAATAAAATAATAATGCAAGCCAAACCTAAATAAGAAAAAATAAAAAAAAAAAATTCAATCACACAAGACACCAAAATTTACGTGGAAAAACCCTCCAATGTAGAGGAAAAAAATTGCGGGGCCAATCTCAAATCTTCCACTATTATCAATAAAATAATAGGAGCACCATCTCCAATAATTGAGTAATCAACGACTCTCAAGTATTCACCAAAACTTGAGGAACAATGAAGAAAAACAAATCTAGTTACCTACCAACC
>JAVXUM010000001.1:14219628-14231940 GCA_035590655.1 Pouteria glomerata
TTACATAGAAAGGAACTTTTAGTACAAATATCCCATGTCCATGAGTTCAATTTCTGAAATACTAAAAAAAGTTAAATTTAAGAACTACAATTCCAAATCCACAAATTTTTAAGGGAAAATTCTCAAAAATGAATCTTTGGATTAAAAATTCTACTGTAATGAACTGAAAAGTTAAAAAAATTCCAAGTACATGACCTCTTATTATACTCTAGTTGCACCTAACATCGAACAAGTTACACCTGGTGCAGAAATCCATTTGCACTCAATTACACCAGAGTAAAAGTTCACGCACTTGGAAATCAAAATTTCAGTTTATTAAAATAGAATTTTCAATCTAAAACTTCGTATTTTTTAAATTTTCCCTTAAAAAGTTCATGGATTTGGAATTTTTTTTTCAAGCCTCAATTGGAATTTTAGATTTTGAAGTTTACTTTTTAGCATTTCAGAAATTGAGGTCATAGAAATGGAATGTTTTTACTAAAAGTTCCTTTACACATGCAATTTTCCCCTTTTTTTGATACACGAAAAAATCTAGTATGCAATGAGCCAAAATCTCCAGCAAAAAAGATACCAAGATATTACAATAGCAAGGTCAACTAGTAGTAACAAATGTATGAGGAAAACCTAAAATATTCCAACATCCGCTACAATGAAGCAACACTCATGCATCGTGACCTCAATTTCCTCGTGCAACAACTTGACAAAGAAAAACAGTTCTCATCTTAATTATCATATCAGCTGATTCAGTCACAAAAATAACCATTGAATTACTAAACCTATGAAAGAACCATAAACTCTTTTCTCGTTCCTGATTATCAAATTACTCTAAATAAATTGTAAACAAAACCAAACCCAAAGTAAGTTAGAAGCCTAAAAATCGAACCCATTATTGCAAGAGGCATGAGCAATACCGAAAGTAACGGCCACAAAAGTGGCAGCCGGAACAACGAAGGAAGCAATCTCCTTTGCAGGAACGGCAGACAGAGGAGCTTGTCCTTGAGACTGTCTGTAAACCCTCCGACTACTCGCCGACCGCCTCGGGCCACCGTCTCCCCGAGAAGAAGCCGCTCTAACAACCAAGCTTTTCAATCTGAAACTCCTTATTCTGCTGAAACATGATACAGTAGCAGGAAACAGCACCCAATTGTTCTTTGAGCTGCCCACAATTGCTCCCCCTTGTTGTCCGCTCTTAAGCGCTCTAAAAGAAATCTGGGGAATCAAGAACAATATCCCATTATGATTCAGAAAATTCACTCATTGTGTGCGTGTGATATATATTTATAGAGAAAGAGAGAGAGAGAGAGAGAGAGAGAGAGAGAGAGAGAGAGAGAGGAGTGTGTACATTTGGAAGAGAGCACAGAGAGAGTGTAGGGGTGATGGCCATAGATGGACAGGAAGAAGAGAGAAGGAGGTTAAAGGAGAGAGGAATTTGAATTTACAAACGAACAGGCGCCCACTAACTGGTGAACGATTGGCCGTTGAGAGAAGAGTTGCAGAAAACAGAGCAAGGAGGAAGATTGAACGGCGATTCCGCACGATTCATCGTATTCTTCTCTGCAAGGCTTTGGGTATGGCTTGCCTCTGTCTCAGAATACAGTAATGGGCTTTTAGTTTTAGACTGGCTTGGGCTTCTCGGATTTAGGTTTCCACAAAGCCCGATCCAATTTCCAAGCAGTTCCGACCCAATTACCACAAAAAATATCATATAGCATCGACCCAATTAAAATTATATTTATTGTAGCGTATAAATTCAGGGTAATGGCAAATAAGAGCAACTTCACTTTATCATACATATAAAATTTAAATTATCTCAAGAAAAGTTTTATCAATTGTATAATACTAGATAAGATTTTATTACTCCCAAAATACCAATTTAGAATTTGGACATACGGTAATATGACCCAATGAGATCCATGTATCAATTTGGGTAAGAACCAGAAAAGAAGATCCGAACCCAAAATTTTATGAGGTGTGACACGTTTAGCTTGACAAGGGGGGGTAAGGGGTCTCGCAAGCCAGCGTCAATCAAAAGTGGTCATTCCAATCATTAGAAATGGTTCAAATTTTAATATAAAATGGGTAATGAGTTTGGGTCAAATTTGTACATGGGTCAGGGGTAAATTTCATTGCTTGGATTCAGCTTCAATCCCATTTAAGCGGGCTCCAAGACCAAAATTCAGTCCAAATCAAATTAATCCAATAAAATAAAATAAAATAAAACTCACAATTAAATCCAAAAATTCTCAACCAATTAAAATTAATTAAGCACGATTAGGGGTATAAAAAAAAAAATTAAACAACCCACAAACCGAATCAATCTTATTACTTTGGTTCGAATTGGTTCGAATTTATATCATTTTTTATTTGATTTTGGGTTATAAAATTAACAAATCGATATTTTCGGTTCAATTCTCGAGTTGAAATGTTCTAAGCTTGAAATGAACCCGAATAGAAAATAATCCAAACCAAACCAACTCAAACTAATATAAAAAAATAATAATATATAACATATAAATAATGGATAATATTTATATAATATTATAAAAATAAATAATATTACAATTTTAGGGAGAGTATGGATTCTAAATCATAATCTCTGTTCGATTTTTATGTTTCGATAGATGATGGATTTGTTTGGCTAAGATAGTTTAATTTGTGTCGTATAAGAAATCAAGTACGTTTGAATAGGTGAAAAGACTTACTGTTGAAGGAGCCTACTACTTTTAGTGGATTTGGTAGTAATTAGTATTACTGTAGGTATTTTGACAAAAGTTTAAAAATGCAATTCAATATAATAAAAATCTCAAGAAATGATTTATTCTCAATAATTCACTTTGTTTTAGAGGTTACTATCCTCAAATCTTTCTAGTTGATTTGTTCTGCTTTTCCTTGAACTATGCAAGCTATAACAGCATATGCAATTTGAATAAATATCCAATCAAATTTGGAATTGAAAATGGACCCGCTCCGACCTGGCTTAGATAGAACCGCAAAATGATCCGAACCAATCCAATATTTTTTGATTTAATTTGGTTCACTTTTGGCCCAAATTTTAAGAATCAAAATTATCAATTCTGAGTTAAAATATAAACCCAAAGCAAATTGACCCATGCAAACCACTAAGCTTGATTTAAACAAATTAATGTATCTGGTTTACAAACACAGGCATCACAAAATTATTTGCAAATAAATCTAATTTGTGCTTTGATCACATCTCCTTACTAATGATAAAAATAAATGTATGTAGAATAAAATATATTTTTTTTGAAAGGTAAAATAAAATATTTATAAGACCTGTAATTACATGTTAATTTTTTTGTTCTAATATTAATTATAATAAAAATTATTATTTTATTGTGTCCGCAAATTCTAATCCAAATAAGAATCATAGCTTGCAAACAAAAATTAAAGTTAAAATGTAAACATAATACTTTTATCATTATATTTAATTTGATCTAACTTAACAAATATATCTTCTACTCTCCAAGTAAAAAACTACCCCAAAATCTTTTAAACATAATACTTGCTTTGGTTTTCTTGGCAAGCCAGAAAAATACAGATATATATATATATACGTATACAAATATATGTATGTCATAGTTTATATCTAATTCTGCCATCCTTTAGAGTCACTCCCACACATCAAAATCATCGTAAACAAGAATTATAATATTGCGATCGATAGAGGCAACTGCAAATCAATGGCCGGCCCCCGCCTATGATCAACCACAGAGGCCAACTGGCCTAGGTAAATTGTAATCACCATTGTAATTTGCGTGTGTGTGTCTCTAAAGTGTATATATAAGCACAAGGGATGCAAAGAAGCTAATCAGTAGCAAACGAATCAAGACCCTTCCAAGCATATATACATATATATATCTCTTGTCTTGTGTTCACCAAATTAAGGCATTAAAGATCAGTCATGGCCTTTGGGTTCTCAGCTGCTAAGTTGATGGCTGCTTGTTTTGCGGTTCTGGTGATTGCCGCCGCAGCAGCATACGGTGAGGACTCGTCATACGCGTCAGATGTGGATTCCAAGGCCCCTTCCCCCAATCACTCTGCAAGAACCACCCTCGCTTCTCTTCCATCACCTCTGGTCGGACTCCTTGTTTTTGTTGTGTCGTTTCTTTTGTTCAAGGAAAGGGTTTGAAGTTTGAAACTGAAAACTTCACTCTATTATTTTGTGGTATCTGTTTGTTTGTTCCTTCACTTTGTTCTGCTTGGTGTCTCTGGGGGTTCATTGATGATCTATCTAGTCCAGTCCTTTATATTTGTTTTAACTTTCTGAATATGTAATCTCTATGTACCCTTGTTTGGTTCAATCTTCGGTATGTTTCAATAAGTTTAATAACGTTATTGATGCTTTAAGTCCCCCCTAAAACTTTATGTACTTCCCCATTTTCTTTTTATTTTCTTTGCTTTTTTTTTTTTTTTTCCCTGCATCGACCGTGATCATCTGAAACTGATTGTTTTGAATGAGGTATTAATTCTTCATGAAAAATTAAAATGGATTTAAGGCATTATTTGGTTTGTCAAAAAATATTAAAAAAAAATTTAAAAATTTTTAAAAATATCTGAAAATCTTTAAAAATTTCTAAAATTTATTTCACTATACGAAATTCACAACTTATCTCATTTTATCTCACTTTTTATCATTTCAACTTTTTATCATTTCAATCATACCCTAAGTTGTAAAAGAATAAAAAGTTGTGAAAGTGAAAATAATTATTCCGGCCATTAATATTTCCCCATACGAAACGTAAGATGAAGAAGCACGAAGATCTAAAAGTTGATGCAACTCCTTATCAAAAGTAATAAGGACGTTATGAATTTGTGAATAACACTCTAATTTTTTATTAATTCAATTTCTTGATAAAATTACAAGAAAATTTTGAGTTTACATTATAATCATATATTTCTAATTCAAAAAACCTTCAAATTAACTAATTTAAACTCTTGAGAAGATACCCGTCAAAGAAAAAGTCCTAGCTAACAAGAATAAATCTACTCTTTAATTACCCTATAAATTAAGTATTAAACAAAGGTCTGATTTTGATACATTTTTAATTTATTTTTATACACGGCTAGTGTAATGAATTTCTCACATATGCAGCACAATCACAACATGATACATTGTCATTTTGTAATTTAACAAAGCATTAAAAGTAACTTTTGTAAACATATATCATGTTTTGAAGTCTGCTTCTGCAAATAATATTTACATTAATAGCACATTAAAGTAAATTCATCAAGTAAAGTGTTATATTTAAAAACTACGCAGGCAGACCGGATGCATGTTACAAAAATTTTTTTAATCAAGTAACAAAATAATTTAATTAATTTAAGGATAAATTGTACAATGTTGGTCTTGCCGCAAGTCTGAATTGAATGGACATCCGATGATATGAATCTTGAAAAAAGAGAAGGAGCAAGAAATGTCTCCATCTTCGCAAACTGATCAAAGTACCAGAAAATGAAGAAAAAGAAGAATGAAATTTTATAAAAAAAATAGTTTAAATTTACACAAGACAATTTTGTACCACTACCTTTTTCTATTAAGCAAGGAAGTCCGCAACTATTATCCAAGGGTGCGCTCTGGGTGAAGCTCTCCCCTGTGGCCCTAACCGGCAAAGAACCACGGAAAAGTAAACTAGCTTAAGTAAGTTCCAGCTGACCGGCTCAACCGAGAAAGCCAAAGGCAGTTCCCACATTAAAAAATCGAATTCATGACCAAGGTTAGCGGAGTCCTCTGCCACTACTAACTCGGCTACCTGAAAGATTATGCCACTACCTTCTTGCATTCTCCTCTTAATCATCCTGACTTAAAGATAAAGCTTGTTCGCAACTAAAAATGATCATGAGACGCAGAATTACATAAGAATGATCCAAGAAAATTACTGATTGATGGACTAGCTATAACAATTAGTAAGGCTGTGTTTGGATATAGGATTTGTCAAGTGAAAAAGAAAGGTAAGAATAAGCAAATGCTGCATGTATTGCTGCTCCAATAGGAAGCACATCCTCATCAATGGTGAAATAAGGACTATGTGCAGGATACACAGATCCAGTTCTCTCATTTTTTATGCCCAGTAACAGGAACGATCCCGGGACCATTTCTTGGTAAAATGCAAAATCTTCACTCCCCATGAACCGAGGGGCCAATTTTGTGTTTTCTTCCCCTAGAATCATGCTAGCGATTTTCCGTGCATGTTCATATATTTGTTCGTCATTCACAGTTGGGGGAATGGTGGGATGTTCCTTTCCAGAGAAGTCGATCTCAGCTGAACACCTGTGTACAGTTGCTTGCCTTCTTATAACCTGAATAGAACAACAAAAATGTCGTAAAAAACATACTAGGAAATAAAAACAAAGTCCTTCTAGTACATATGTGTGAGAGATGGTTTAGAATTTAGATAGATATATATATATATACACACATACTTCTTCTATTCTTTCTCCAAGTGCGAAGAAGCTTTTCCTGCTGAAAGCTCTAAAAGTACCAGCTATGGTGGCTGAGTCTGGAATGACATTAAATGCAGAACCCCCATCGATCATCGCTACAGAAACCACCTGCATTATTTAAATTCTTGTGCGTTCAAATTCTCGGGACAGAAGATTGCCTTTCCCAATGAATGAAATCATCTGAAGAATTGAGTGAAAATTGAGGTGAAAGTATATATATATATACCTGTGAGTCTAAAGGGTCAGTCTCCCTGGAGACAATATTCTGCAAGCTAATGACAGATGAAGAAACAGCCAAAATGGGGTCAATGGAGTTGTGTGGAATAGCTGCGTGGCCTCCTTTCCCTGAGATTTTTGCCTTAAAGCTGCCACAACCAGCAAGAAACTCTCCTGGCCGAGCTGAAACAGAGCCAATCGGATGCTTATGCCCAACGTGCAACCCGAGGATAGCTTCTACGTTTTCAAGCACACCTTCTCGGATCATGTCTTTTGCTCCTTGGCCTATTTCCTCTGCCGGTTGAAATATTAGAACCACCGTCCCCTGCATTATATATATAGATGGACCTCTGATTAACTTCATTCATTAGGATCATTACAAAAAAAAAAAATATATTATTTTAACGTCATAGTGTTTGTACAAAATTTATAATCAGAATAATGCAACAATAAATTTGTACATTGGCTAAATTATTTGTTTTTTTTTTTTTTAATAAAAAATTCGGATAATATATCATTTCTCTATTGGTACCTGTAATTCGTCTCGGAGTTCTTGCAGTATTCTTGCGGCCCCAAGGAGCATGGCAACATGAGCATCGTGTCCACAGGCATGCATTTTTCCATCTACTCTGCTTTTGTGCTCCCATTCCACCATTTCCTTCAGACATATGAAGAAATTATAATTATATATATTAATTTCTTCAATCACATTTTGCTACGTATCACTTTTACGTTACATTAATATTAATTTTTAGTTATTTTTAAACTTTTTTTGGCACTCTAAACGAACCCAAATATTTGATTTTATATTTGTAATTAGTAATTTGTGAACAAAATAATGACGTTAAATTTATATTTTTAAATATTTGATTAAGGTGCTCCAAGTGTATAAATTTGATGACAGCATAAATCAACATGTAGCAACTGGAGCTAATTAGATGACTGGCTAGATTGATTGAGTAAAAAATCCAGAATTTATGTTTTCAAAGTGCTGATAAAAAATTTGACTAAATGTGGACCTTGCCAGACTCGTTGAAAAATTCAAAATTGATGTTTTGCCGAGTTGATGAAATTCGGCAACGTGAGGAAATCTGGGCGGATACCCGTCGGAAGTTTGCTTCAGCGAATGGCGAAATTAAAAATACGAAACATCTATTTCTCATAGGTCTTTTCTATGCCTATTTAAAAGAAGTACTTTTTACTTTTTTGAATAGAGAAAATATTATTAGACATTATATAATAGATTTTCTCCTTGTCTACATAGAATTAGTCTATTAAACACTTTGAGTGTGATGCATTTGAAACAAATTCGATGACTTGTGCATGTTTTTTTATCATGTGTTGCTGAAGAAGCACGCTCTTTGGAATCGTTCAGATGAGCACAATTGGCAAAATGGTGTCTTGCCTACCTACTAGGTGAAGGTTATAATAGTTATTTTATTTTAATCTAATTTAAAAGTTATTATAATAATTATTTTACTTTAATCTAATTTAAAAGTTACTAAAATTTTTATCAAACACACAAAAAGTAGTTAGAAATTATTAAAAGTTGTAAACTTTTTTATCAAATACTTAAAAGTTGTAAAAGTTATTAGAAATTTCATATTTATTTTACCAAATACATTAAAAATTTTACATGTTAAAAGTTACTAAAAATTATCAAAAATTATAACTTCCAACGGGGCCTTTATCATGTATTGATAAAATAGTTCATTGTGATCTTAAGTATTTAAGGAATAAAGAGTAGAATATGTATATTACTGGGATTTAACTTGTAATCGAGTTTCGTACAGTGAATCATGGGTCGAAGTTTTTCACCTTTATTCGTTAAATTTTCTTGTTATATTATTACACTGTTTACCCTGCTTATATTCTGCATTATAAAATTATTATATTTTTTATTTTCTTGATTGATTGAATATTCATGCTAGCATTTTCAGAATTTTAATATGCATAACTTAAATAGCTATTGTAATATGTGAAAACTTAACTAAAAATTGTTAGAAAATAGTTAAATACGTACTTGTAACGCACCTGATTTTAGCATTATATATATAAAGATCAATGATTGCATATGAAATATAACATAATATAGACCATTTCTTTTTATCTATGATTTGATATTTAGAGTTTATGAATTTAAAGTTTTTTTTTTATAATCTTTAAAAATAAAAGAAAAATAAGATATTTTTTCACTTTACTTTATATAGTCAGATTTAGAGTAAGCATTTGATTAATTCAATCAAATGAGAACTGAATTAATTAAAATTTTTTTCAGTTATAATTATTATTATTATTTATTTTGGTTCACCATCTTCATCCCTAAGCGCGAGTGCAATGCAGCATTGCCGACACTACTTACAAAAAAAAATAAAAAAAAATAAAAAAATAAAGCATTACCGACAGCAGCAATGGCTATAAATGCAAACTCAATCAATTACCATCCGTCCCAAACCAACTACACTATTACATCAACTTATTTATTTAATTTTCTGCTAACCTTTGTTCATCCCATGTCACAATGGAGAAGCCAAAAGAAACGTTCCTTATCTCATTCAAATTATTAATTAACAAGAAAACGTACAAGAGACTACTATTCTTGTTCTTATCTCAACCAAATAAAAAAATTTAGAAACAGGTAGAAGAGAGAGAATTTGGTTTCCACCCCTAATTCTTTTCTCTCTCTCTCTCTCTCTCTCTATATATATATATAAACACCATCACGCAAGGTTTTAAACTTTCCAACTTCTATTTTGTCAATGCACAAAAGAAAATTGAAGGTGAATTAGGTATGAAGAGATAATACCTACTGACATTTTGTAACGGGCAAAATTCTCCCCAGCATTTCTTGTCAAACTTGGGACTTATTAGTATATTTGGGGATCGGTGGTCGGTTTTCCACTCCTAACGTTTCTTGCCAAACATCTTATGAAATATTAATAATCATTAGTCATGCAATCGAAAATATATACATTATCATACATAACATCAGTCATCAACACTAACCACTCTTTGGTGGGTCCCTCGATAAAAAACATATATGTATGGTTGCCTACTTTACGTGCCCAGAAAATTCTAATTAGCACCATTAGAATGAGTTACTTTCTGATCAACGTGAAAACTCGTAAAATTACCATTTTAAACGAATTTTTTTTTTTTATATATTATAATTATAAAATTGCGATTAACTCATTAATACTCTGGCAAAAATAGCATAACCTCAACAGAGAGAGAGATTCTGTAAGGATAAACGCTAAAAATTTACTCTCCTGCTAAATAGTGACTAACCTGAATGGGCAAAGCATCCATGTCTGCTCTCAAAGCAACGAAGGGAGGGGATCCGGACCCAATGGTGGCTACGACTCCGGTTTTTGCCACCGGCCACTGATACCCAACTCCGAGCCGGTCCAGCTCGCTCCTAATGAGGGAGCTTGTGTTGAATTCTTGGTAGGCAAGTTCTGGGTTCTTGTGAATTTCCCTCCTTATGTTCCTCACCCAATTCACTGCCCTCGGATTATTAGCTAGCCTGGTTATGTGGTCTATGAATGAAGAGTTTTGGTAAGGTGTTGTGTAAGAAGTAACCCGGCAGAATTTTTCTTGAGAATTACACGGTTGAGGGTGGTTCAGACAGCACACCATGGCAGCAGCTGTACTGGATATTAGGAGAAGTAAATTGAGTTGAAGATGGTCCATCTTTTGGTGCTCAATACTAGGAAGCTTCCTTCTTAATTTATAGCTAGCTCTTTGGAGTTATTCATTTACAGTCATACATACATACATGCATACGTGTGTGTATATATATATAGAGAGAGAGAGAGGTGATAGTGGATACAAAGAAATATTGGTATTTGGGGCAATATTAATTAATGGATGTCTATACGACTTGACCCATATGGGAAATAAAACACGTGCTCAAAGTATTTGATTTTGAATTGAATGGCGATCCACCTTTTTCCCTTTTCTCTTTAGATATTTCAATTCTAGATGATCTGGTTCTCTTCAATTTCTCCTTCCAACCCTATTTCAAGTAGGACTCTCCAACCAAACCAACATCAATACAATTCACATATAATTTTTGAGTTTTATTTTGACTATTATAAATGAAAAAAAAAAAATATATATATATATATATGTATCCCAACTGTGATGAAAGCCAAAGGGATCAAACAATTTTTTTCTATCTTAAAAATGGTATTACTTTCCAATTATGGTAAATTCACATTTCTTACGTGTTTATGATTTTACTAAATCTTCTCTTTCAACTTTCTCACTCATAAAATGGGCAACTACCTTATATTAGGACATCTCATAATTACACACGTATACATTTTTGCTAGAGAGATCATAAAGCACTCTCCTTGAATACAAACAAATATTCAGCCCAAAAGATTACCATTTGACAAAGTGTATTTGGGCTGTACACAATGCTATTGTCGTCATCCACTAGTTGGTGAGAAAACGCATTTGCATTACCTAACTTGTGGGATAGTTTCATTGTCAGAGTTTGAATGTTTTAATTTTCATTTTTCTTCTTTTCTGGGGGACAAGTGGGCTAAATATTCAAAATGATGAAAGAGTCTAAGTATGAGACGTTATTGTGGGGTCCAAAAGAATGATCTATGCTACACAAAATACGCTATCCTTCAAATATATTTTTAAGCATATGCCAACGGTTAGTTAATTTCACCTACCGATCACGCTAAGCCAGGAACCAAATTTCCCCCACCCCATTAACTGATCAGTCTGGGTATAGTACTCAAAGAAACTCTAATTAATCCAAAGGTCAATAATTAGGCTTCCATCTATTTATTGTGTGCTGAAATAGTTTAACATACGTTAGTGAGTTCATTTACTAACAAGATAACTTTTTGAGACATAAAAAATACATTTTAACTATTATTTTATTTTATTTTATTTTTGTTTTTATTTTTTTTTTTATCTTCAAAGAAGTATATGAAGAAATAATATATCAATAACCCTTTTATAATAAAAATGAATAGTAATGAATTTTTTATTTAAAGTAATTGATGACACACAAAAAAGCGAACTAATTTTGATCCACTTTTTAATAAAAGTTTCTTTCTTCGCTTACACAACTCCAACAACAAGCTTTTACCAATCAATCATTTCGGCTACCTATATTTTATATGAATTTTTTTATGAAATTTTAATATATAAATATATTGCTTTAGGTAGTGTTTTTGGCATATTATTCATATTTATACAAATATTACAAAATTTTATTTCAAAATAGGGGAATCAGTGTGCGGAGTTAAAAAAAAAAAAATTAACATTTTTTCACCTTGGTCATGAATTCTTCTATATATTATATAATATATATAGTGAATAACATAGCTAAAATTTGTCAAATAAAAAAATCAGAACGTAATAAAACAATGTCATATAAAATTAAAAAAATAAATAACTGATTACTTCTATGTTACCAAACAAATCTTGGGGACGCGTACGGAAACCAAAAATAATGAAAAAATAAGGCTGCGTTTGGAGCTCCAAATAAAGTTCAAAAAAGTTCAAAAGTGAAAAATTTTGGAATTTGAAATGTAAAAAATTGTTTTGAAATGATGGTTAAATGATTATATTTGATTTGATATAAAATTGTTAAAAATTATATAA
>JAVXUM010000001.1:14258648-14270321 GCA_035590655.1 Pouteria glomerata
CTTTGCCGACTAAAAAGTTGGTCACCAAATGATAAAATTTTAATCGGTAAAAACTAATTTGTAAAGGTCTCAATTTTTCATCTTTACCAGCTAGTTGGGTCGATACTCAAGATTTAACGATCAAGTGTTTTTTGGTCGACAAAAGTGGCCGTCACTAGTGTGATTTCTTGTAATGTTTTCAAAATTGTTTTATTACATAAATTAGTAATATCAAGTACTTACTGCACTTAAAATAAAATTAATATTAAATTTTTTACATAATTGAAACTTTGGACAAAAAGTTCAAATCAAAAAAATTATAATAATTCATTGGGTTTTAATTTTTTTTTCAAAACTTAAGTCTCCCAATAGGTACTACATCTATTTTGGTCTATCTTTACAATTAAGTTTTGATAAGTAGTAAAAAAGAAAATACAAATTACAGTACTTTAATTTAAAAAATTCAACTTACTAAAAATTATAATTAAATAGAATTTAAGTTAATAGATTTGATTTACAAATTATCTTTATCCTTGAAATTTAGTAAAATTTAAAATGTGATGTTTTGTAAGATAAATGTTAGTAGGATTCATTAAAATATGAATTGAGTGAAAAATTAAAAATATAAAAATGAACTCGAAATAAAAATAATTCTTATATGTTCAATCTTAATTTGTGAAAGGGACATTTTTAAAAATTATTTTGTTTTATTATATAGATATAAATTAAAATATTTATATTAAAACAAGCTTATCCTAGTGTCAACTGTTGATTGAAAAAATTAACTAAACCCGAACCACATTTCCTAGGTTTTTTACCCGTATATGTATATTAATATAACTATATACCAATATAGGGTAATTCGAAAGTAATTACAAGAATAAAGCCTATGTCGTCAATGATATTAGCGACACAGGGAAGTCATTACATTAACTGATGACAAATGTTGTAGATTTGATCGATAGCATGGTGTCATCACTGGTCACCACAGAAATTAAATTGCTTATCGTCAATCTATCAACGACACCGTGATAAAACTTTGGACATGTCGTCAACACTATTAACGATAATCGTTCTTCCCGCCCTAAATGCTAGACCTGTAGCATGGAATGTAGGCTAAACTTGTAGCATGGAATGTATGCCGGGCCGATAAAAGAAAATACCAAATGTACTCCAATTCAATTGCCTTTGGAATAAAGGAACACTTAAAGATTTTTCCAACATTTAAAATCAATACTAGAGTTGTCATAATTTATTACACTATCCTGGCACCCCATGGAGGGTGTGTTTCACACTTAATCCACATTTAACAAAGCATTTACAAGTCCAAGAGGCCTGGCTACTATAGCAACCTTATGAGCATTGACAGTTACCTCAATATAACTTCAATCAACTTCATTATTCGCCAGCTACAACTAAGTGGTAGTCTAAGATTGAAGATTTATTACAAAAGGATACCATAAAATATAAGATAAACATCTTTCCAATACGTACTACTTCTCTATTAAAGATTCCAATAATGAGAGGTAGACACTCATTCGGATTTATCAACAATCAACTGTCGGAGAGAGAAAGAAAGAGAGAGAGAGAGAGAGAATGTTTAGTTTGTGTGCATACCAAAATGAGACTGCTATTATCAGGTTATTAGGGATGACGATATATACAACGGTGTTGTCGATATAACTGACAATAAGGGTTACTAGTAGTTATGACACACCGTGTCATTAATCACATTTATAACATGTTCTTTACTGTATCAGTTGGTGTCATCAGTTAAAGTAACAACTTCCCTATGTCACTAACACCATTGATGATGTAGACCTCATTCTGGTAAATACTTTTATATTATCCTATTTTGGTATATAGTTATATTAATATACATATATTGGTAAAAAACCCAAATTTCCTAGTCATGCTATACATAGACATTCATTAATTGCATGCACAATCTAGTCATTAATTAATCAAACTTTGAAACTAAATGAGACATAAAACTTTCTTTCTCTAAATATATTGATCCATGTCCCTTCTCCAATCTATCTCTTCCACATAATCATCGATTTACATATTTTTAAACACCAATTTCCACAAAAACTAAAGTTAACTATCTATCATTTCTATTTATTCTTTATTTTTCTTTTTTTTTTAACCATATAGAACTTAGATGTCCCAATGGTGGCAACAACTCTGATAATTCCAAGCCAGTCTAGAAATTGGAGTAGTTTTTTGTGGGAATTACATGCATGGAGATAATTGTTAAGACATGAGCTGCAGAAAGGTACTACCGCAGAAGTAAAGATTAGGAGGGTAAGTTATTAGAGATGATGGTCCATTGATCTTTTGGTGTTGAATATCCCATTGGAGTAACTCCTCTTTTATAGTTACCAGTAGCCTTTAGAGTTACGTACACATGTCTATTTATGGAAGAGAGGTAAAAGGACAAGAAGAATGGTATTTAATTGGGAATATTAATCAGTTAATTGGTTCAACTTGACTATTGGTACAAAAATACTAAAGACACATGGAATTTCTCAAGCACTTTCTTGTTCAATGATTTTATGTGTCCTTGACCAATAAATGAACCCCACAAGTGAACGAGACACTGGATAATAAATCTGATTCATTTATTATTTTTTAATTTATTTATTATTCATTTATTTAGTCCCTCATCATACAAGTGGCAAATTGATGTGACATTTAAATATTCTTAAAGTCCAAATAGTACCACTTAATCTTACCTCCACCTCACTTATATTTAATGTTATGTGGTGGACATTTAATACAAAGAAAGTTATCACACATGCCCAGCACCCCTAGAAGGGAAAGAAATAATTTCTTTTGATTATTTCTATATTATTCTACGGATTTGACCATACCATAAATATGACACTTAGCTCCAAATTTAGGTACGCTTACTATTGTCTACAATTTTACTATTAAATTTACCCTTTATTCTTACAAGCTTTTATTGACTTAAGTATCTAAGGGATTGTGGTCAGGGACTCTTCTCGATCGTTTCTTCTAACTTGCCTTTCATTGTAGGTTTAATTTTACTCATTTTTCTTGGACGTAGTGAGTACGTTTGGTGATATCTTTTATTACCGAGCATTGACCATTCATGTGTGGGAAATAAAACAAGCATGTGCTTAAAATATTCATGTGATTAATTTGAGGATGATGTGAGTGGACACCAACTCTTGGCCCTTGAATGGCCTATATTAAGTAGCAGAATTGGCCCTCCAAAATGCCTAAATCTTTCTTTAGTGTTGGCCACATGTCTGGTTATCTCTTTGATACTTTTTAACTCTAGGTTAAAGGAGAAAAAGAAGGGGACAAAAGTTATTTCCCATACTCCCTCGCTTGTATGCCATTGTGAATTTTGCTTTACTAATTTCACTTTATTATTGAATTAATTACCATTTTTCTTTCGGTAAATCTCTCCTAATTAACTAAGGCAAGATATGATTCATATAGCCCTGTTTAGACACATAATTTTTAGTAAAAAAATTATTAACTTTTGCTGCTTGAGTATTGATAAAATATCAATTTTTATTATTTTTCTGTTAAATTATAATAAGTTCTTAATTTAAAAGTTTTCAAAAATTATTAAAAATTGTCAAAAAATATTATTAATTTTATCAAACGCATCAAAAATTATAATTAAAAACTTTTGACAAAAAAATAAAAAATTATTAAAATTTAGACCTCTAAATAGTAGCATAATATTTATTAATTATATATATATATATATCAAGACCACAATACCCAGGTTAAAAAATATTTGATTTATATATAATTAATTGGTGGGTGTAGACTGTGCGGTGCGATACTACTCTTCATTATAGCACTTGAAAGGTTTTCAGAATTTTTTTTATGTAAAGTATTTATAAGCACTACTAACTTACAATAGAGATAGAGATGTAGGGAGTGAGTCATTCTAATGATTTGATTTGTGCCTCACTAATTAATTAACTTCGATTATGGGTCAATCTGGCTGGTCCAAATGTATGTCAATCTTTCAACAATGAGTAGCTATTTTATTTTCTTTAAGGTTCGCTTTTTAAGAACCTAGAATCCTAATTCAAGCCCAGGATCCAACATTTGGTTGGGAAGGAGCTGAACCTGGGGGCCCAAATTTTTAGGTAACTCCTTGGAAAATAAAAACCCTCTCTCTCTCTCTCTCTCTAAATATTTCCATGGTCCTCCTTCAATCCCTCTCTTCCACATACCAACCACCCACCCTCTCACCTGCGGTAACCTTCCTCATTCTCCTCAAAACTCCAAACCCAACATTCCTCTGATCCGTTTCTCTCTCAAACACCTCTTTTCTCACAAAACCATGGCATTACCTCACCTCCCAGTATTTCTCCTTCCATCTCTCACATTTACATTATTACTACTCCCACCACCAACACAATCACACCTCACGCGCGACTACTACAACAAAACATGCCCACGCTTCCACGACATCATGACGACGATCATCACCGAGAAGCAAATGGACGCCCCCACCACCGCTGCCGGCACCCTCCGCCTCTTCTTCCACGACTGCATGGTCGGCGGCTGCGACGCCTCCGTCCTCGTCACCTCCAACTCCTTCAATACCGCCCAGCGCGACGCGGAAGACAACCTCTCCCTCCCCGGCGACGCCTTCGAGCTGATCACCCGCGCCAAGACCGCCCTCGAGCTCCAGTGCCCCGGCGTAGTCTCCTGCGCGGACATCCTCGCCGTCGCCTCCCGAGACCTCGTCACCATGGTCGGCGGACCCCACTACCAAGTCGAGCTGGGGCGCAAAGACGCCGTCGCTTCCAGAGCCTCCGAGGTCGAAGGCCACATAGGAAGGCCCAACATGACGACGACGCAGCTTATCTCCATGTTCGAGTCCAAAGGGCTTTCCATTCAAGAACTCGTAGCTTTGTCCGGTGCCCACACAATTGGGTTCTCCCACTGCAACCAATTCGCTTATAGGCTCTTCAAGTTCAGCAAAACCTCCGATTTCGACCCTACATATAACCCGGAATTTGCTCGGGCGTTGCAAGAACTCTGTGCCAATTACACACAAGACGCAACAATGTCGGCTTTTAACGATGTGATGACTCCCGGGAAGTTTGATAATATGTATTACCAGAATTTGCAGAACGGGTTGGGGTTGTTGGGCTCGGATCAAGCTCTGGCGTCTGATCCGAGGACCAAGGGTTACGTGGACCTTTACGCGGCGAACCAGACGGCCTTCTTCCATGATTTTGGAAAGGCGATGGAGAAGGTGAGTTCGTACGAGGTGAAGACTGGGAACGAGGGAGAGGTGAGGCGTAGGTGTGATGCTTTCAATACTTAGAATATTGATCGTAGGAGTGCTCAAAAAACTCAAAACTAGAAGTAAAAGGCTTTCTCGTCCGATATACTGTTAAAAAAAAAGAAAGGCAATTTGCCAGAAATGTAGTTTTTGTTTATGATTGATAAGTATTTTGTCGTCATGATTTGTATTATATACTCATAGGATGTATTTTTTATATATGGAAGCTTGTAATTTGGTCGTCTTAATAGGTCTTGTTTTATTTATGGTTTTTAGGCCACAACACTTGCATGCATGGCTAGATTTATTATTATTATTATTATTATTATTATTATTATTATTAATGCATGAATTAACAAATTCAATTTTTAACTGCTGCTGTTATGTTCATTTCATATCCGCAGTTTTTGACATGCATTTTCTTGTTCGATGAAACATTGTAAAATTGGAAGAGTAATCAAATGGAGGGTAAAGGAGGAGAAGCACTACTTAGATGTATATATATCTGCTTAATTAGGGTTAATCAAACCACAAAATGAGCCATACACTGCGTTGTATATATGCCATATATATAGTTCCAACGAAACTACGACCAGAAGACAAACGAATGTTTTTTTTTTTTAACTTAAAATTCACAATAATTTGTTACAAATATCTTAATAGTTTTGCATAGCTGATAAATTTTTAAAATTAAGTTATTCATACCAAAGCATCATCTATATAATAATTTTATTCACTTAATTTGACTTTTATATACGTGTTAGTTGCCTACAGTTTAAGTGCTAGCTCCGACTGACAAATATGGATAATTACTATAATATATATATATATATATAAAGCTGTACAATGACTACTTTCTTGACATCATGAATCATGCCATGTTACTTCCCAAGAATTGTAGTGACTAATTGCTCTCCCGATGAAGCTGGAGTCGTCCAAGAAAAGGTTGAAAAGTTCAAAATAATTTTAAGAACATATAACGGGGGCGTTTGAAATTATATAAAATAAAAAGTTAATATTTTAAATTTTGTGTAGTGAATATGAAATTGTATAAAATTTAAAAAATTAATATGTAAAAATTTGTAAAATTTTATTTTATTTTTTTGAATGCCAAACGCACCCAATATATCAAGATACCGAGAAAAGGAGTTTCAGACACTCCATATAAAAGTGGGAGAAGATTTTTTATCACATAAACTGCAAGCCGCACTCAATTCAAAATATTGGTTAGTAATTAAATTAAAAATAAATTACACTCTACATATACAATATTTTAACAGAAAAATGCTAATTATAGTCATGGGTGCAAATTAACATCGTGCAATCCGAAGCATATACAGAATTTATAATAACTAAAAAAAATTATATTTTTAAAATAAATAAAAACAAAAGAAAAATACAGTAAGACCAAAATATTAAAAATACATATATATATAATTTATTAAAAAATAACAAAATTAATAAAATTTTAATTTAATTTTTCAATTTAATGAAAAAATTGCTCCCGCCAGTACTTTATTCAAATTAATTATTATTCTCATACTAAACAAAATTAAATTATACAAATAAAATGCTGTGCACTCTCCAACCTTAATTAATATATGTTACATTTCTTATCCAATTAAAACTGACACATCCTGTAATTGCTGTTAGTGTGAAATTCATCCCTATAATCATTTACACAATTTTTTTTTTTTTTTTTTAAATCCTCCGGAACACCACCCCACACCCAAAGAAAAAAAAAAAAAAAAAAAACCTCACCCTTAAGCTTTACGGTTGAGGAAGAATAAGGCCGATAATAATTCAATTGCAATGCACAACATGAACATTTATGCTCTCATTTTGGAATTCTGTAAACTTTGATCACCTATTCTTTCTATTAAAATGCAGAAGTAGAGAACCGATGGAAAGCCTCATTATGGCTATCAATTGATCAGCTCGGAACCTTTAGGCAAGAGAGGGCAAACCGTGCTTATAATTTAAAAGAGCATAGACGGAGAGCAATTATCAGATTATAGGGCATCAAAACACATACACAAGGATGAACATAAATTTTCTGCTCTCTTTCCTTAGAGTAAATAATTTCATTCGAGATGAAGGTACTCCAATGCCCGCCAATAGATCTTCCTACATTCAATGGGCAGCGAAATTGTACCTGTTTCTACTCCCAAAAGCGTGTCCCGAAGTAGAGTTAAGAGAGAATTCCATGAATAGAATATGCAATTTACAGTTGAGAAGAACAGCACCACCGGACCAAATGGAAACAGAGGAAAGAATTTTAGACAATAAAAACTGAGAACTGAAGCCTTAAACGCTGCATGTCATTCTTCCAGGACCAGCATTCAGCTTTGTTTATGATAATGGTCTGCTACAAGAATCGCATCATTTTTGCTTTACATGCATCTTGAAGTACTGCAACTCTCACAAGTGCAGCAGACACTGCCCCAGTTGTAACTGGTTAAGCTTCCCCCATACTTTCTTGGCAGACACAACCCAACACAAGAAGTCAGCTTCCCCATACTTCCCAAAGAGACTAAAATATTGAGCATAACAACCCATTGTCATCATGGAATAATGGAACAAGGTTGCCATAAAAAAATTCTCACCCTTCTTAGCAAGGCTTCCGCTTGTCCATCTTTAAATGCATATTGTACCATTTTTTCTTCTTTGGCCTCTCTCTTGTGGACTTCTTATCCCTCGCTTCCTCTTGTTTGGCATCCTTGGATGCCCTTCTACTCTTGCTTCGACTAGCACTCCTTTTCATTGCTGGCGCAGTTGTGTAAGAAGCATGGATTTCATTCCTTTGCTTAAGAAGCTCATCAATCTGCAAAATCGAACATAGAACAAAAAGTCCAACAACAAATTCGATATGTTTTAGAAGTACCAAGACATCCCAATATCATCACCACAAGTGAATTCCATAATTGAGTTTGGAAGCAATTAACTCACTGCTTGCATTTCTTGTGCATATCTACCGGTCATCTCTGTGAATTGTTGCAAGACCTGTCAACATCCACATGAAAAATAAGGAAAAACAAAGGAGTTTGGAAAGTTGATATGCAATACAAGCGAGATATTTAGACCTCTTTATATTCAGTTTCAAATTTGGAGAGCTCCACCCTCTTAGATAAAATTTGAGCTTCCACAGCTCTAAGATTCTCCTTCTCTTCTGTAAATGGTGCAGCACAAAGAGCCTCTAAGGTGTAGCTTGCACTCTTGAAAAAATTGTCGCCTAAAAAAATGCAAGAACATAATCAGAAAGTGGTGGTTGGAGTTATCCAAGTGCATTGTCAAGAATCTAAAAAATATAACTTGACATAAGTCAAGAGCACACCATAAACAGCAAACACATGGGTCCCAGCTTTTAGTTCAGTAATTTCACAAGGCTGGAAACCATCCAATTTTTTGAAGAAGGCAGTGTCTGGATCCTTAGCAGCTGCCATCTAAAGCCATCATAGCAAGAAATCAAAATTACAACGACAATAAATAAATAAATAAAATAACATGTTCTAAAAAAAAATAAAGAAAGAAAACAAGAAATTGTTCAAGACTTGGGGAGGAGTAATCAACTCACAGAGTTGGCTGCTTGATCCAACCGATAAACAGGGAAACCCAGAAAATACATCCCGGCAGATGTAACCTTTCCTGTTTTCGCACTATCCTCCTGCACCATTACAACAGTAGAAGTTAGATACTGGAAAATTCTGAGCACAATTACACATGCTGCAAAATTACATTTGGTATCCCTATTGTGTCAGATCTGAATCAGATGAATCACAACAGACCCCAGAATCTAATTACAAAATATCCTGAAGAGTAGAAAGATATAATTTTTTTATGGTAAGCAAATTTACTGAACTAGTGTTCCCCATCCCTGCAAGTAAGAATAGAACAAAAAAGAACCATAATGATTTTGAAGGATCACATGGCTATTTTATACTTGTATTTTGAGTTTTTGGGTTAAAGCAACAGTAGAAGTGGGGCCTCTTTGAACAGAGATCATGTCTAGAGAAAGAAACTTAGAATCAAATAATAAAATAAAAATAATATCAATTTAAATTAATTTAATGCCTTTTCATTTTTTTATTTTAGCAATTTAAATACCTGAAATTTATAACTTATTTGGAAATAAAATCTTTCAAGGTAAATATAAATAAAAGATAAACGTATTTTAGTACAACAATAAGTAGTAGTTTTTCCATGTACATATATAAACACATATTTATTCATTGATATGTCCCTCTAGTGTAGTGTCTTCATAATTTCGAAAGTTGACGTGTTGGCTTAGCCATGCCGTATATGTATTGTATATGTATTGTGTCCGTATATGTGCTTCTTACTCTATGATTGACACAAGAGCAAACCTTTATACCTGAAGTGCAAGGCTTAATCCACCATTTTCTTCCCGATCAAAGTGCAATAGCTGTACAATCCCAAGCCAAAATTAGGAAAACCAATCATTGCAACTTGCTAAGGTAACTGAAAATATAATAATAGCTCAACCAATTCCTTAAAAATATATTCAACTAAAGCCAAATAATTTAAAGAAAAAGCCATAAATAAAATGCTTGAACCAACTTAAAAATGCTAAGGATTAAGATGATATAATATAAAAAATATTTATTGGTGCACGTTTAATACTGAGAACCACAATGGAATGTCAAATCAATTCAAATAACAGTTAGAAGGTGTTGTTAGGGTCTTCAACATAAAATTAAAAAAGAAAAAGAATGATTATAACTACAAGAATGATAATAATGTTGCAATCTAATATCCAAGCAGTGAAAAACATAATAACCTCTATTCTGATTAAAGATCAAGTAACTAATAACACATGAGAAAATAAAAGGTTAATGGTTGAGCAGTTCTATGGTGCAAGCCAAGGGGCCAAGTTCTTGAATGAGTGACCAAACGAGTCAGTTTTGCAAGGAAGCCACATGGCTTTTGCTGTGTAACAAAGAAATTTGCACAGATTTGTGGCCAAAAAATCATAGAACTATGACAAAGTCACAGAACTCTCATGCCATCAGTCACAGATACCTTTTTATTTACCTAATTCATCCCATAGGTTTGCAAGAAAAAGAAGGCAACAAGATCATAAAATCTGGGTGATGTATGAGCTCAAATGAACCATCAATAGGCATTAATTTTGAGATCAAAGAATAAACAGTTTTATCATTTTCGATTTTGTGCTTTGTTATTGTGCAAGGGCTGGGGCCGTTGATAGATTTGATAAGAGAACCGAGAATGTACTTTTGACTGACACAGGAACTGCTGACTTATAGTTTGCCACAAGAACTAATAAGTGGAGCTTGCATGCTTAAATTAATAGCGAAGTAGCAACACATTCCACAATTGATATGCAGATAACTTAACCCTTTTCTGTCAGTGCCAGACGCCCGTACAAACCTTGAATTTGCTTTTGTCTGATGATTGCACCCGACACACAAATCCAGATCTCGCTTCCTCCTCTGTTATGGTAACAGAATAGAAGTGAGCACATTGTTTTTCAACCTGTTAAATAATGCCAAAGACCCATATAAGCAAACAAAACTAACACCATGTGAACCACAAACCACCAATAAAAAATTACTTACCTTTCTACAATATTACAATCCCAAACCCAACACCGGCTGTCCCAGCTGAAGTTTACAAATTGGTACTACCCCATTCAGTGCCTCCTCCAATACAGTTGCTGATACTGTTGTTTTGATAGGCACCCCCAGTTTGCTACAAGTAGTGCAAAGAGAAAAGAACAAAACATATTATTTATATATAGCAAAAGGATCATACTTATCATGAAAGAATGTATCTACAAGCAAAAGAAAATAAAAGAAAAAAAGCCAAAAAGGATAATTCAATCCAGACTTGCCTAAAAAGTGCAGCAAACATGGTGTTAACAGCACCCAAACTCGAAAGATCTAGCTCCAAATCTTGGCTGTCTGATTCAACAGCCTGATCATATGACAAATCATGCTAGGTTTAGCATTATATCTTCACAATAACATAAAAGAAAGGCCATAATAAACATAAAGTGCTTAATTTCTAATAATTAACAACTGAAATCCTGAAACAGTTTTAAAGGCACGAACAGACTAACACAAACGGAACAACAAAATGAACATCTTGAATTCCGAACACTCTCGAAGATGAGAAGTCCTAGATATCTCACCTGAAAACCAGCTGTGTCATACTGGCGCCGTTTGTCTGCATCCGACAAAATATTATAGGAAAAAGTGACTTCCTTAAACATATCGGCTGCTTGAGGGTCATTTCCATTCTTATCAGGATGGTACCTGGATTTGTATGATATCATCAACGTTAACATTTTCTGTCCTACCAAAAACTAACATACCCCCATGCACGTGTCAGCTAGTGGGTGGGGGGGGGGGGGGGGTGGG
>JAVXUM010000001.1:14287718-14298639 GCA_035590655.1 Pouteria glomerata
TAGCTCAGACATACCCATCCCCACACCCTCTTTACTATATCCATAAAATATAAACGACCCACGTACAGGGGCGGAGGTACTCATTGGCTGTCCCGGGCTATAGCCCGGGCAGCTTGGCCAAAAAAAAAAAAATTTTAGTTTAAAAAATATATTTTTTTAAATTTAGCCCAGTATAAATTTTTGGGTTTTAACTTATTTTATTTTAAAATTTTTCTTAGCCCAGATAAAATTTAAAACTAGATCCGCCCCTGCCAGACGCAATATGAAAAAGAAATCAAACAATGTTTTTAATTAGGAGAACAGATAGATATCTAACAACGTCAAACATTACAACTTTAGTTAGAATGTATGGACACAACAAATCATCCATGGGCTGCCTTCTGACCCAACCGTGAAGGAAATACAAGTCAATTTTTAAAGCAAAAGATTGTTAAATAAGATCTTCCTCTTGGCGTCAAAACATTAATAGTCCACATATATATCAGTTTTTTGGAGTATATTTCATTGTAACTGTTGCTTGGAGCGGGGCAGCAAGGCAGGCAAAATTTCCTTTCTTGGTCTATACAATTCAGAAAACCTTTCCAAGGAAAGAGAAACTCGCTGCAAACGTCATGTTGACCACAAACCATGAAATACTAACAAATGGGTTGTTCAAAACTCATTCAGAGGCAGAACTTTACATGATGCTCTGAACTTAAACGTATGGGCCATGAATTCGTTGTCGTGAATTTACAACATTGTATCTTCCACACAAAAAAAGAAAAAAAAAAAAAAGACGGTAAAAAAAAAAAAAATTGCTATGTTCAAGAGTAATGCTATACAGTCAGAAAACTCTACTAACAAAAAGGCACCAGAAAAATTGGACACGTCCGCGTGCAATCGTTTTGAAAAAAAATAACCTACTAAAGTATGACTTTATTGCACAATTACTATTGCCACAACATTTTGATACTTTTTTTTTTTTTCTGGTAGATTAGCAATTTTCTATGTTCAAATACCCCTGTGCATGTCCCAAAAAATAAGTATCAGTGTAAAATTCTTTCTTTTGCAAACGATACCTTCCCCTTGAACCAAAATTTACAGATTTTATGTCAAACATCCTAGAGGTTGTATATATTGCTACCGTTGTGTTCAAAGACCAGATGTTTCCCAAGATTGATTCACAATAAACCATTGCAACCTTGCGTATATTTCAGAGAACGAAATCATTAAGAAACAAGACACCTGATATGATTGCATTTTTTTTCTCTAGTTTTGAAGGCAAGCCTGTTTTGGTCTCTCAATTGGTTCTGCATTTTCTAATTCTTATTTTGCAAAATTCCCCGACTCTCAAGTAACCACAACGTTCTCCCCCTCCTTGCTCTTTCATGTCTCAAGAACCAAACAAGCTCTCCCACGTTCAAGGATCACTTTCGTTGATTCTCAAAGAATACCAAGACTAAGACCCTGTTTGGCCTACCAAAAGTTACCAAACTTCATCAAATTTTAATTACTTTCTGTACTTTCTTTCAATTGAATTTTAATATATATCACTTTATGTCAAATTTACTATACTTTTACGGTACTTTTTACCAAACTTTTTTTTTTTCCAAACACTCCCTAAAGCGTCAACAGTGAATCAATCTTCAAAAGAATATCCAACGTTGGAGAAGATTGAGAAACAATCTTTAGTAATATTCAATACTCAATTAATTGTAAAACTTCCCTACAGCAAAGCCCTTATATGCATTTATATAGAAAACCTAGGAACCTAATCCTAACATGATTCTAATTGCAGAAATTAAACAGTTAAGTAGCTAAAAAAATAACAAATTAAAGGTCAAATTTGGACACACAACAAAAATGAAATATGTAGATGGTCGGGCCGGACAGGAAATTCCAACCATCTAATAATAATGTTGAGAAGAAATCACTAGAAACGAATGGCATGAGAGTTAGGACAACTTGTGGAGAGAGAGAGACATACTAGGTACCATTTGGTGTACTAAAAAAAAAAAAAAAAAAATCTGAAAACCTCTCAAAATCTCTAAAATTCTTTAACACATTTTGTTCATCTCGTATTTCGTAAAATCTCTATAAATTTCTATATATATTTACATATTCCAACAAATTTTTACAAATCCCAATACCTTTTTTACAAACTCTAATAATTTTTTCACAAACTCCAATAATTTTTCAACAAATTTAAAAAAATTTGACATAAATCCGTGGGAATAAGCCAAAAAAATAGTTCCCTCGGCTTTTGTGTTCAATTTTTTCATGCAAAAGTTAAAAAGTTCAATAACTTTGTCTGAAATTCTGACATAAATCTATGGGGACAGACCGAAAAAACCATTCCCACGGTTTTTCTCTCTAACTTTTTAAATCAAAAGTCCAAAAATTCAATAACTTTATCTAAAATTTTAATATAAATCCATGAAAACCGACCCAAAAAATTATTCCCACAATTTATCTCTCCAACTTTTTACCGCAAAAGTTTAAAAATTACACTATTCATCTCCAAAAAATGCAGTTTATGTTAGAAACGCCAATCGCCAAAAGTTATCTCAAATTACATTTTTTTATTTTTTTTTATTTTTTTTTATCACTCCAAACGCTACCTATATCTATGTTGAAGGGTTGTGCCAGTGTTATAAAAGGTGGAACCCCCACTTACCAGTGTTATATGTTGTGGGGTTGATGGATTAAGGTGTATATAGGAGGGAAGTTAGGCTAAGCAACCCACTTGAGTTAGACCCCTAAGGGTTGGAGATACATGGAACTACACCTAACAAGTCAAAGCAATTTGAATACGGTTTCCAACAACAACAGTCACAATCTACAAGTGAAAAAAAAAAAAGCTAAAAAAGGAGAAAAATTTAAAAAAAATATATATATATATATATATAAAATCCGAGGAATGAAGCCATATCAATAAAGGAAACAAAAGCAAGAGGCACTAAACTACCTACGCTCTAGGAATGCACATACTCGATTTAAGTTAGTAAAAAAGTAGTTCCATTGATCATAATTGTGAAGGCATAGCAATAATAACGATACGTATAATAATCTACTAATGCTTTTATAACAAATATAAAGATACGTATAATAATCCACTAATGCTTTCATAACAACTCATGGATAATTTGAACACATTAGGCAAAAACAGATAAATTAAGAATGATATACAACAATGTCAAACACTAAATCCAAGCCGTGCCCAAAGTTCTAAAATCAAATGCGAGTTAAGAATAATACCATAGGTGATGTAGGGCAAATTTGATATTTCCTAGTTTCTTTTAGATTCGTTTTATTTCTATTTTATTTAAGATTTTATTAGTTGTTTTTGAACTAAAGACTTTTTGTAATAGGAAGACTCTTAAGAAACCTTTCCTAATTAGGATTTGTTTTCTTAGTTTCTTTTGGATTTGTTTTATTCCTAATTTAATTAAGATTAATTTAAGATTAATTTTTCCTATAAAGTGTCCATCAATTATTATTCATTCTTTAGAATTATGTTTTGAGTTTTTTCCCAATTTTCTTGGTAGATTTCAAGATTTTAGTTTTATCTTTAAACAAGTCAATTTATCCTTATTTTATACTGCGTCAGGTGATATTAGAGTGGGTGTCTCCTAATCCGATGACTAACCATGGCAGTAGTGGAGGCGACTAATCTCGTGACATAGATCAGAGATTGCAGGCTGTCATGGCACAGGTCCAAGAACAGTAATTGGCAAAGAGAGCATTAGAGCAGCAAATTGATGATTGATTGGAGGAGATTTGTACACAGATGGCAGCTCTATTGTGAATTGTCGATGACAGGAATGGAAACGCAAGACTAAATCCAGCCGAGAGAGTTGCTCATGGTGAAATAGTCCAAGGTTTCGCTCCTTAAACCCTAAAAGGCGAGTAGTGGCAGAACTTGATGATAGTGGTGATGATAGACGTGATTTAGAATTTGTAGCGGCTCGACTTAAAGGTAGAAGGTATGACAATCTTACGCATCGTACACCTCAACGTGATATATTTAAAGAAGATATTGACGTAAAAGAGAATTCTATTTTTGAAGACAGTTATATTTTAGATCAATTATTTTTGAAAGAAAACAAAATCATAACTGTTCTTCAAAATGAGGGGATTAAAAATTCCAAAATATTAGAATATATTAATCCTTCTGGTGATTAGTAATACAACTTAGATTTATTGTTTAATGGTGAAGAAGTTATTGGTTTCATCAACTTCAAACTGTGGAAGACTAAGATGAAAGTGCATTGAAATTTATTGGAGTAGATAAATATTGTGGTGAAAAAGTATAAGTTAATACAACTAAATTTTTTAATTATGAAGAATTATTTAAAGAACTATTTACAGAAAATAAAATTTGAGCACAATCGCATGCGAAGATGAAGATTATTTTTAAGTTGAAATTATACAAACTTTTGTCAACGACAGAAATTGTATTAAAGGTGCTTGCTCGTGATGGTTATCTATTACTTTTAGATCTTACCTTAGATAACTCGAGGATGAGTTATTTTTTTAAGAGGAGAAGAATGAAGTAGGACAAATTTGATATTTCCTGATTTCTTTTAGATTCGTTTTATTTCTATTTTATTTAGGATTTTATTAGTTGTTTTTGAACTAAAAAATTTTTATAATAGGAAGACTCTTAAGAAACCTTTCCTAATTAGGATTAATTTTCCTAGTTTTTTTGGATTTATTTTATTCATACTTTAATTAGGATTAACTTAAGATTAATTTTTCCTATATATAAAGCACTTTGTAAACACTTTTCATTGAAGTCAATTATTATTCATTCTTTAGAATTATGTTTTGTGTTATCTCTTAATTTTCTTAATGGATTCCAAGATTTTGGCTTTGTCGTTGAACAAGTCAATTTATCCTAACTTTACGTTGCATCAATAGGTATTCCCAACTCTTTGAGGTCATTGTCTCCCATCTGCCTTAGCACAGTCAGATCCACCTGTAGAATGCATCAAATTCAAGAGATTTAGCTTGGACAGAAAGAGGCACAAGAATTCCCTCATCTCTACAAATTGCTACAAATTCACCAGAATTCCAAGAGGGAGAGGAGAGGAATGGAATGTCCTCTAAATCATTTAACTTTAGCCTTAATAAATTGATAGAACAATACATTAACATCGTTGGATTTTAATGCTGCACCTTGATCTGGTCCAGCACCATATTATATGTAGGGGGTTGCAGATAATTGTAAGAACCCTGGATCTAAGTATTAGATATCACTGCAGTGAACTTTGCATGACACTCAAGTCTAGACTTGCATGATTTTGTATCAAACAGCCCTACTAATTCTCTAAATTCTGAAATCTGTTGAGCAACTGCAGTTTAGATAGGTGGAATTATCCAACTCAAGCTAAACAAATATGAGGGTTGACCCAGAACCTTACAGATTAAAAATTTGCCAGTGGTCAACCTCAACCAAGGATGCCTAAATGCATTGGTATAACCTTAAATAAATGTATGTATGTGTGTGTGAATGTATAAGAAATTACCCAAAAAAAAAATAGATTGAACTTTGAAGCATGGTAACAGTCAAGGATGTCTTGGTATAACAACAGTTGTTTGTTTTTGATGAATAAACAAAAGTTTGCTACCACCAGGACAACTACCCATTCATCTTTTTTCGGATATGTAATGGAAGAAAAAAAAAATTTGATTTAGGTTTTATCTGCCACAAAAAAAATCTACTAAAGGCTACAGGTGTGTATTGATAGACATATATTCTATTGCTTTAAAATTTCCAAATTTTTGCTTCATGTTGAATTTGCTTATTAGATGAATGAGCATGACTTTTATGGTTCATTATAAAACAGCAATAATGTAGAACTACTTATATTTTACGCATGTTCATTGCAAGATCACTCAGAGAGCATTAAAAGGTCACAACAGATATCGTGTACCTACTCAGCCTTAAAATAGATGGCAAAATTTTCCAAGCCCAATGAAAGCAAAAAGTCATCCACTGTCTGGTGTTCATTGCCCTGCCAAACATAGCAGCCAACAAAAGAAGTATTGTTGGCAAATGAAAGTAAAGAACCAAAAGACATGGAAATGACTGACATTGTAGAGACAAAAACATTAGCAAGGGCAACGAGATTAAGCTTCATGCTATCAACAAATTGTGAAACAAGAAGCATACCACATTTCCTTCACTTAAACTAAAGCAAGCATCAATGGCGACAAAAAACTAGGAAAAACAGCTGCCTCAGGCAACAGGTAATTGAAACATGTTCAAAAATTAAAAAAGGAAAGCAAAGAAAAAGATGATGATATAGAATATAGTTTGCTTATAACGCATGGCATAAAGTTCAGAGTCATAGAACCTATACAACTCATATCAGTTGTGGCCAAGTTGCAGATATACAATAATAGGGCATTAAGATATGTGTACACAGAATTATGCACCTCAAGAAAATGTATGATACAAGTTCACTCTGTCTCTCGCACAAGCTTCAGAAAAGTACAACATGCCATTTGATTGTTCGTAAAAAGTATATGAAAAATTAAGAGGCAATAAGCAAATATGTGATCAGAAGAATTACTTATCCAACCATTGTGCACCTGAAGCATTGAGTTTCATGATAAAATGATGAAAAAAAAAAGGCAGACAAGGCAATCGAGATGTACTGTGTATGAACTTCTATGTGGAAAGCCACTTGGTCAAGAAGGCAGGGCAGGCAGCGGCACCACAGGCTTCACAGATGCAGCAGCAAAGTTTGGTCTTGTTATATAAAGTGCACTGCTTGAGGGTATACTAGGTTCAAGAGTATCTCTGCTCATATATAAGACTGTTCTAGCATAGTCATGTGTCCTAGCTAATGACATTTTCATAATCTCTTCATCACTCCTTTGTGGTGAGAGATTCCCAGGAGCATGTAAAACTCTAATGGGTGATCTCTGCCTTAACCGACCTAAAGTCCAAGGTGACTAAAAATTTCTCAGTGAGTCCACTTGGGGCAAGGCATCTGCACTTCTCACAGAAGGAATTTGCCCCAATGTGCTTTCTTCCTTTCACTCGGGCACAAGGTACCTAGAATCTGTTCGCTCAGGAATGTGCTATTTGGTGCTGAGACTAGTAGCAGTGGGCCGAACTTCCCTAGACAGTGTATCCCATAGGTCCACCCCATTCCGCCGGACACCATTTTGCACTCGCCTAACCAGCACTCGGAGATCATCTTTGTCAAGGCATGCCTCTTTGGTTATTCAAAGGCACCAAAGATTCCTACCATGAAAATTAATTCAAAACTCAAAAATATAATATTTTAGCGGCACTTTTGAGCAAGCCTATGACCATCCACACCATTAGCACTGTTTGCACTCAATCAACTACTATCGCCTCTTTGCCTGCAAGAAAAGTAGAGTTTAAAGCATATATGTCACTGTTAACCATTCATTCGTCAGAGGAACAGACATCCCCGGTAGCACTGTCTAGCTATGGAATCACCACAAGAGAGCATAACCATTCGAAAAAAATCACTCTTTACTTTTTTTTTATCTTGGGGAGCTCCTCATTCTTCCCTAACAACTTGGCTGAATTTTAAAACATACAACTGGTTATATGCTGCTAAATTTGTGCCTATTACAACCCAATTCTTTGAAACAGAAACAAATTACAGAGGAAACACACTGTTTGTTGTTGAGCCGGATTCCATTTGAATCATTTCCTAGTATTCTATCTCTAAATGATCGTTTACTTCCAAGCGCTGGCTGAGCTTCAGAAAAACCACTATCTACCACCACTGGTCCTGCCCTCTTTACCACCTGTAAATTGATGCCTCAAAAGAGTGAATGCGCACATCCCCACTTCAGTACAGTCCTGGCATCAAAACGATGCAACAAAATAACACATCCCTCCAACCAAACACTAGGGCAAACGTTTGTCAACCTTAGTTACATTTATCTCAAACCAGCAATTCGAGCATTATAGTGTCACAGATCATAAATTTAGAACTTTGATTCGAGATAGAAGTAAGAAACGACGCAACTGATCACCACGACCCAAGATGATTGCAACTAGAGACCTTGAAGGCTCTGCCATGTGAAGTTCGATTGGGCCCCAGACGCTCTCAAAACCCTTGGCCGTTGGTCAATCAATGAAATCATTTGCGGGAAAATGTCAAAGAGAATTTCATCGAGTGATGAATCGATACCACAGAAACCAGATTGAATTGTTAGTTTGGATTTTGTCATTACTGAATTCACAGATTATAGTTCGCCGAAAGTAAAGTTCATATTTTTTTTTTCAATTGATGTGGTCAGTAAGAAAGAAAAGAGGGATCAAAGCTAGACTGCCAGAGAACCTTCCATAGGCCCCTTATCAACCAAATCGGGCTGGTGGTTTGGTGTTTGATTCGCGCTTAAAATCTATTAAAATTTACAAATATTATTAAAAATATAATTTTAATTTGATTTGATAATATTTTAAATAGAATTCAAAGAATCTTTTATATGTCCTACCGGAAAATTTAACAAATTTATATTATATTTATTGGGTGGACAAAATATTACACGATATGGGCTTTAATATTCTAATTTTTAAGTAGAATTAATTTGATAATTTTTAAACTTAGAATCGAATTAATTTTTGACTAGAATCAAGAGAACTCAACATAAGTGATTGAATGATTTTCCTTCCAATTCTTTTATTATTTTGTGCATTCCCAGTGTTTGCCAAATTAGTTGTGCAGTCTCAATTTGAGTGGATTTTGTTTGTTTCGTAGTCATAGATATACTTAGGCAATAATCATCTTAAATTGATTTTGTTGACAATATTTAGACTAAAAATTAAACCCATCTCTTAAAAATACAATCAAATTGGCCTATGCGTTATAAAAAAAAAAAAAAAAAAAAAAAATCCAAGTCGTTGACATAGGGAATAAGAGTGGAGCAAGCTTCCATTGCCGAAAATGGAAGCCAAGTGCCAAACTTCCAAAAACAAACCATGAAACTATCTGCACCAGGAATTTCGTTTAATACACTATTTGGTGCTTTGTTTGTTAGCTCCTAACCTCAGTTACAAAAAAAGTAGAAGGAAGAGTGTGTGTGGGCGTGGTAGCGAAAAGAACTCAAGAGAGTTTAGAGAGAGAGAGAGAGAGAGAGAGAGAGCTCGCTAAAAAAAAAAAAAATTGTAATACAAAATTCATAATTCAATAAAAAAAAAATCTAACCGTTTGGTGTGTTTATTCCATTCTTTTATCCGAAAACAACACTAAAGCTCTGTTTATAGCAATCCCGCGAGCGAGACAAGTCTTTTTATTTTTTTATTAAATTTAATTTTTTATATTTTAAACTTTTTTCAAGTCATGAAAGAAAAAAATATTAAATTAACAAAAAGTTTAAAAATTAACTATTAAAATTTAATTTTTTTTTAAATAAAAAAATTAACTTTTTAACAATTTTTAATAGTCAGATGAAAAAAAATTAATTTTTTTTCTCAAACTAAGCATAAGAAGCTCGGGTTAATTCAATTTTGGAGTTTTTCCCTTATTTTGTGGACCACTTTTGAGATAGGACGAGGCTTCCATTAATTTTATTATCTCTCCCAAAGAGAGACTGACTTGTTATATATCATCTTTTTCTACTTCTTTATATATTCTTTTAATTCCTTGTTCCTTCGGTCATTTTATCACCCAACTCCTACTTAAATATATTAGGAGGGTGTTTGGGGGGTAAAATTTTTAGTAAATTTTGGTAGTTTTTTTGTTAAAAATTGTTAGTGATAATTTTTTGTGTGTTTGATGAATCAAAATAAAAATTTTGGTAACTTTTAGGTGTTTGGTAAAATTATTACTATAGCAGAGCAAAAAAGTGCCAACTTTTGAGTGTTTGGCAAAATTTTTTACTGTAACAAAGTAAAAAAGTAAAAAAAAGTGGAGCCCGCTGTAATAATTATTTACTGTAACAAAGTAGAAAATTAAAAAAATTGTAAGTTTATCAAATACTTAATTATTATAAAAATAATAACTTTTGTTATTTTTTTTTTGGTGAATCTTGAGCCGCTCAACGCACCCATGAGGCCGTTTGGGAGTCTAATTTTTAGCAAATTTTAGTAACTTTTGATTGTTGTGTTTTTTTGTGTGTTTGGTAAGAAAGTGAAATTTTTACTAATTTTTAGTAACTTTTTAAGTGTTTGGTGGTATTTTTTATTGTAGCAGAGAAATTTTTAGTAACTTTTGAGTGTTTGGTGGTATTTTTTACTGTAGCAGAGGAATTTTTGCTAAAACAGTGGGCCCCACTGTAATGATTAAGTACTGTAGCAGAGGAATTTTTGGTAATTTTTGAGTGTTTGCTAGTATAAAATTACTGTAGTAAAGCCAAAAGTTACACTTTTTTGCACAAAAATGTGTTGTCAAATGCCCCTTAATACAAACTACAAAAATATTAAATGTTGTCTACCTAAAGCAATATTCTAAATCCGGTCCGCTAGTACATTAACAAGCAAAACAATAACATCTTAAAACTAAAAAGGAAGGTACTAACATGGTTGAAGTTTTATGCTAACCCATCGCAAAATTTATAACAAATTAGGAGGGGTCATTTAAGAGTTTAATTTTTAGTAATTTTTATATTATTTTTATCAAACGTTGATAGTTAATATTTTTCTCAAATTTTTAATAATTTTTTATAATTTTAAGGTATTTAATAAAATTTTTAACAATTTTTAGTAAATTTTAATAATTTGCTATGTGTTTGATAAAAATCTTGATAACTTTTGAATTAAACAACTTACTGTGAGTAGAAAAGAAGTGAAATTTGATTCAAATTCTAAAAGTTGATAAATTTATTCCAAATTTACTACTTCAAGCAGTACCTTAGTGTTATATTGGATTTTACTAGACCAAGAATGCTAACAGTACAATGAATCACTGCTAAAATAACACAGTTTAGAAGTCATTTGGTATAT
>JAVXUM010000001.1:14298739-14317926 GCA_035590655.1 Pouteria glomerata
AGGATTCGTACGAGTGATTCGCAGAGAGTCTGAGTAGAATCTTGTAACCCGTTGATAATAGGGATTTGTGTTAATAAAATGTTTTTCTCCCTGTGATAGGGTTTCCTCAATTATCTGGAGTAGTTCCTATTATTATTTGAGCTTAGATTGTTGGTTTGAAAATTTCAGAAACCACTTGTTTAAAAATTTAATGTAATTGTTAAATTTATATATTTTAATTACATTAGTAATTAAATTAAAAATACAGATAAAAAAATATAGTTGAATTAAAAAATAAAAATAAAAAATTAAATAATAATTAAGTTATTTCTCATATAACAATTCTTAGTATTTTTAAAATTTAAAAGTATAAAAAAAATATTGAATATTAAGTAGGTTTGGGGGTAGTTATTTTTTTATATTAGTCATTCTACTTTTTTATTTTTACAAATATTTGAATAAAATTAGTTTTGGGATAGTATTTTTTTTTAAATTCTAATTTTAAATTTAAATTCGTAAAGTTGATTATAGCTATATAATAAAATACATTACATTTCAAAAATGTCCTTCTTACATACTAAAATCTAAAGTCGACTGAGATTGTGTTTTATTTTTCAACAAATCGATAAGATCTTTTGCAAATTAAAATTTTCTTTCAAACTCTTACTCAATCTTTAGGTCACTTTACATTTCGATAAACCATTAAATTAAATTTAATAATAATTTTTGAAGAGTTGAATTAAGAAAGAGAATTGTATTGAAAAAAATAAAAATTTTATTTTTCAGTATTATAAATAAGTATATATTTAATTTTAATTAAGAAATATCCTAAGTATGAATTATTCACTAAAATATATATTATATATACTAATTGAAACCAATCTCATTCATTGGAGAGGAAAAACAAAAACCAACCCCCGATGCAGTCAAGTCATTTTATAATATTCATTATATTCTCGACTTTTTTTTTTTGTGTTATGAAACTTTTATGAAGTTTTTTTTGAATATATTGTTAGTGAGAAACAATTTGTGAAAATGCTAATGATGAAGAACCGCGCTTTAAGATAATTAATTGATTTTTATCTATATTCTCAGCTCAGGCAGCCACTCCTCTGAGCAGTCAATCTATATATATATTTTATTTTATTTTCTTAGGTGAAGAAGGAACCGTTGCATCTAACATTTTCATATCTCAATCTCATCAATATTCTACAAACAAGGTCAATAATTAATTGATTTGTTGAATATTGCTATATATATCTTGATATATAAGAGGATTAAAACTATCGATAATTAATTATTGTATGAACATTTCTCAGAAGAAGTGAAATATTTTAAATTACAAATTTATTCAGTTAATTAGACTTTTATATATGCGTCAATAAATTTAGTTTCAGAAGAGTCTTCTGTCAGTTTTGAATTGCTATTACTCATATGATTTGATTTTTATATATATGTCAACTGAAAAGAGTTCTGACAATATTGAATAAAAATTTCTGTCAACTCCGGTTCATGCCTTTAGGCACGAGTGATTACTAGCATTAATACATAATATATCATTTCACTCATGGGAAAATTTCATTCTTGTATGTGAACACTTTTTAACTTTTTTTTTTTAAGGTAAAAAAAAAAAAAAACTTATATGAACATGTGCTTTCCTGCTTAAATGTTCAAATGAAAGATATATAGTTATTCACAATTCATTGTATCTCAAAATGATGATCATTGCATGCAACCCCACTACTAGTTTTGTCGTTGATAAATATTAATGAGGACAAAAATTTGAGCCCCATTAGTTGCACTAACTATACGTAAGTCCTGCTTATATATGATGGGGAATTTTGACCCATCAGCTGTGTGGGGATACCTTCACTGCCATATCACTTTATCTCTGTGTCCCTTCCTTCTGCACACATGAAATTCTTATCCGACAAACTCTGAATTAATATATATACATATATATATATTGATATATTAATTCCTATGTAATGTCACTGCATTGCAAACTTTTTCTTCCACCCTCTGTTGAGAACTGCAACTGTTAGCTATATATATACGATCGGACAAGTACTTGTAATTTCATTCAACAACGGTTTTGGTTACTTTTTAAGTGTCCTTTGCTTTTGTCCGGATGGTGGGGGGTTTGCTCCCTGCGTTTTAAGTCTTCGTTCGATTCTCTCTACTTAATTTTTTTTTTTTTAAATTACCAATTCTTTTTTACATTTTAGATTTTATTTAAATCTGAAGAATAAAAATATCAAATAAATAAAAAATTAAAAAATTAGTTACTAAAAATCTAATTTTTTTAATACCAAAATAAAAAAAAAAAAACCTTTTTAATAGCTGAGTACAAAAAAAAAAAAAAACTATTTTTTTTCTAAATTAAATCTAAGTATGACTAAAATTGGTGGTGTGGAGGATTTGGGTTCCTTAACATCGTCGAGGGTTTACCAGAAGCGAAAAAAAAAAAAAAAAAAAAAGGGGTAGCATCGGTAGAAATTACACTTTTTGAATTCATTTTCAAGGAATTTATTATAGCAACATACTGATCAAACATAACTGAAAAGGGGTTCGTTAATCGCTAATTTTAAAGCATGACAATTTATTAATAAAAATAGATGAATAAATCAAATTTTTGAGCAGACGGGCAACAGAAATGCAGTATAGGCTTCTTGAGTTCACGACACCAGTAACATACGATAGTTTCCAGAAAATAATTACACGTGACAGTTTTGTATTATATATATAAATATATTTCCAATGGTTAAATAGAATGCTGTTGAGTCATGAAAGTCAAGAATTGTTTTTATAATGCTCTATCTGTTTGAATTCAATCCATTTTTCGAAAAATACTTCTACTAATATTTAAGGAAAATATCTTATAAAAATATAAATCAAAACAATTTTATATTGAAGTAAACGGAACGTAAATGATTTATGATTTTGTTGAGGTGCTTGGAATCTATCATTGAGCAGCAAAAGGAATGAATGATCCAACCACTTGATTCACTAATTAATAACTACTAATCATGACAGTAATTAAGGGATGGAGAATTTACCATAAAAGTAGTGCCTTTATATAAAAATTAAAGGAGTATAAATACAAATAAGGGTATAGGCTTAGAATATGGACATAATTTTGAAAAAGATAGTCAAAAAAATATAAATTTTATATATTTTTTTATTAAATAGATTTATATGTATATAATAATATATACAACAAATATAATTTAATATATAATTCAATAAAAAATATAGCAAAATCTAAGTTATAAAATTTTATAATTTTATGAATTTTAGTTATTTAAACCTACATTTATCTTAATTATGTTTGAAAAAAATAATAAAATCATAAAATACACTATAAGGCATCCAACATATATGTATATATATATATATATTAGAGTATTCAAGGAGTGTGCATTCAATAAGTATCACAGATACAACAACTACTACTTTGAAGCGTTTACTTTCTAGATCAAAATCAATGACAAATAGTAAATCCATTGAAAGTATCCATTGAAACCATTTAATTTGATTAATGTACAACAGGGTTCAGGCCAAAACCAACAGTGAATTAATTTAAGTACCCCGGGACCAGGAGCTGAATTAATGAAACAGGATTTGCCCATAAAGATTCAACAAATAGATGTCTGTTTGCACCATCAGATGCAAACCCACCCTGCGGCATTAACATATATTATTGCATGAATTAATCCCAATATATATATATATATAATTTGCTTTGGTCATGAATATGAGAACTTAATTAATTTCTTTATGAATTAATCAGCATATATTACAATAGTTATCAAGTACCTAACAATTAATCTCTTGAGTATGTGTAAAATTTACAGAGGGATAAGACCACAGTGAACCCCTTACTTTAATTATGGGTAAAAAAATATCAACAAGGTGCCTGTTCATATATAGAACCTAGCTGTTTGTATATATATATATTATGAAGAGTCTGATCAGGTGGTTAATTATATATCTAGAGCTCGATCAAGGCTTCTTATGACTACTGAAGAAGACTAGCTAATATATTATTAGCGGTATGTGATGATGATAATTAACATAACGGCAGCAAGAGATTCCTCAACTGCACTTGGGAATCACTCAGTGAAGAAAGAAGCATATGCCTTGATTTGCTAGCTAGAAATTCCTCTACAAGAGAGAGATAGATAGAAGAATATTATAGCCCTTTCTTTTTATTTGTTTTTAATTTTCAATTTGATTGCAAGGTGTGTTAATACATACCAGATCAAAGATGACGTCAAATCCCAAAATAACATCATCTATTACCATGGAAATATGTGTAAATTCAGATAATTAAGTATTCCAATAAATGATGGATCTGGTTCCAGAATATTAATTGAAATAGAAATATATATGGATCTCCTCGAATCCAAACTGTTCATCCTCAAGCACAACTTTATTATCTTAGATATATACGAATACATATTCAAATATCTACCTCTTAAATGTTTTTCAGAAACTTACACCACTATGTCTTGGAGCAAGCACACAACAATCAAAGCAACATGGAAATGAAATTCGTAGCAAACATACGGCCCCGGCCGGAGGGGAGGGGGGAGAGAGAGAGAGAGATCCAAATTCTTCCGAAACACAAAAGCATCAAGAACTTGCTATGGCAAAGGCATGTACCATGGCAACTTCTTCAATCAACTCAAAAACACGACCAGTACCTACCTGGAACTCCACCTTTGAATTCCGATGCAAAAGCAAATATAACATCTAAATCCATATAGAGTGCGGAGGCTATCAAAGTCAAACTTATATATATACACCTAGTTGTATATATAGAATTGCTTGATCTAGCAAACAATCGGACCAATAGGCTTCGATTCCCCGAGAGAAGAGAAGAAGAAGATGATGATGATGATGAACAAGCAAGAGGAAGAAACTGATCGATGCATGTTTGAACGTTGTTGAAAGATAAAGCGCTAACCCTTGTTCATTTGGAATAGGCCGGAGATGAAAAGTAGGGTTTCTTCTTCCTCGGTGAACCCATTTTCATATTCTCAGACCTTTTCTATCTTCCTCTTTCTCTTTTTCTTTCTCGTTCTGATCTTTGATAAGGATGTTGGTTTGGTAGATAATGGTAGATAGTAAAAGATGTGGGGGTAGCGGTGGTGATGAAGAAAGTGAGGGATTAATGATGAGAGAGGGAGGTTAGAGGACATGATGATTACAGGAGGGTGTGTATTTGCGTTGGAAGAAGGGCTAAAAATCCAAAGCAACGAGGTGGTAATTATGCTAATTCTCTGGACCTTTCGTTCATCTTTTGTTTCTTTTACATGGAGGATATATATTATCATCAACCACTTTTCCATAACGCTCCTCTCTCCTTCCTCCTGCTTGTAAGCCCCAACACAGCAGCTTTAGAGAGAGTAGGGTATACCAGTGGGAATGGATGGGAAGGTGCAGAGAGGGCACGCATTTCTTTTATGGAAAAATCCTGTTCACACAAACACACACACACACACACATGTCATCCTCTAATTTTTATAATTTTTTTCACATTTCGTCTATTTTTATTTTTTATGCGTTTAACTTGAAATTTTAAATTTATTATTATTTATTTTATTTTTATAAATTTTTCCTAACTTTTATCAATCAAATGTAAAAAAAAGAAAAAAAATTAAAAATAAAAAATCAAACTTACTTTTTCTATTTTTTGAATGACCAAACGAGGTCCTAGTCTAATCACATGCATTTTTATTAGTATGAGTTATAACAATTTTATAATTA
This sequence comes from Pouteria glomerata, assembly GCA_035590655.1. Taxonomy (NCBI): domain Eukaryota; kingdom Viridiplantae; phylum Streptophyta; class Magnoliopsida; order Ericales; family Sapotaceae; genus Pouteria; species Pouteria glomerata. The sequence goes on from JAVXUM010000001.1 coordinate 14,304,494, forward strand.
AATAGGAGTGGAAAGTAAAAAGAGAAATGCAATTATATGCAGCATAATATTAACTATAACTCTTCTATATGCAATTATGTGCAGTTGGTTTGAAAGCGATAAAATTATTTTTTAATTTTTTTTAGTTTTATATGATTTTTTATTAAAATTTAATTTTTTTCTTTAGTAGTCTTATAATATGTTATATTTATCCATCATAAAAAAATACTTCCAAATAGAAAATTTTACCTATGTATAAATTTTTTTACTTAAAAAACTCCATACCTAATTTTTTCTATGTTCTTATAATTTTTTTATGAACATAAATAACATGTCTAAAATTTATCAAATAATAAAAAATTAAATTTTGATGAAAAATACATATAAGACAAAAAAAAACCGATAAAGCGCTAAACTAAGCCTTATTCTATGTTGACGCAATTTCATTTTTACAATGTAGTGCGTGTATTTGGCATTTGCCTCAATTGCCTTAAATTATTTATTTTCCTTTTTTTTTTTTTTTTTTTAATTTAAAGTAGATGGAAGTGTAAAAAATATAAGTATGAATCAACATTTTTACGTCAATTCTAAATGAGAGAATATCTACAGTGACATTGCAACATTCTTTATTGTAAAAAATTATTTAGATAAACTGATGTACGGTGAAGTTGAATAAAAAATTTTTATAATTAAAAAATATTTCGGTAGACATTTTAGGCTCGCCTTATCAGGCCCACCCTATTTTTGAACGACTTGAATTGTTTTTTAGTCTCTTAAAGTGTCATTTAGTATACTCACTTTGAATCTATTTTTTATTTTATATTTTTAAAAAATAAAAAAAAAAATAATTCAAAACGTATTAGTCATTTATATTTTTAAAATTTATTTTAAAAAATAAAAAATAAATTTATACATAAAATATAAAATAACAAAAAATTATTTTGAACATTTTTAAATAAAAATAAGAAAAATCTTAAAACATGAAAAACAGAAAATATCAAATCAAATGCAAATTCTATTTTTCATATTTTAGAAATTTTTAGAAATTTTAAAGCATAAAACATAAAAATTAAAAATTAAAAAAATAAAAATTAAAAATATAAACCTAATAGCACCTAAGTTATTCAAAACAAACTAAAGATCAAGCACGCAAGCCTAGCCTCCGCCCTTGAAAAATTAAAAAAATCATATTTTTTAATTATATATTATTTTATTTGTATTTTCTTATAAAATTAAGTATTTATGTCAAAATTTTAAAAAGTATTTATTTTAACCTATACTTGATTTTTTTTTTCTTTTAGACAAAATTATTTCTAACCCAGTCCGCCCATTGATTGGCTGACTTTTTACTCTATTCCAAATAATCATTTAATTAAGAGTACTGGTTACGGATGACATTAATTTTTTAACAAATTAATGATGCTTATGTACTATACATATGCATATATGTTCTTGAACCACCAATGGATAAAACCGTAGTCAGAAATGTTCAATATGGAGGACTAATCGATATATATTTACATGAAACACACTGGATGAGCGGTTTGGATTGGTCCCCTCGCATTCTTCATATGTTCACTTCTACATCTTATTCATGAACCAGGTGCATGACACTAATCGCTAGCTAGGGTTTGGTACTCTTTCATCTGTTCTTTTTTCTTTGGAGCTAATAATAATTAATAATAAGGCTTCATATATAAATAAAACTTTGAAGGATGCTTTAAGGTGATAGCTTTATTAATGATAACATTTGACACTGCTTGTTTACTAATATTTTTTATTTTTTATTAATTAAATTTTACTATATATCATTTTTATGTTAAAATTTTATATTTTTATTATACTTTTTAAATAATCAAATATTCTTTACTGTCAAAAATTCCATTTTAGCCCCGTGTATGAAAAGACGTAGGATGATTGGTGCTAATTATAAGGAAGATGATCAAAGGGACAATTCAAGGACCACTCGTATTGATTGCAATAATGATAATTAATTAATGTTCTCTTCAATTCCTTAAGGACACAACTTATAACGGTAATTAGGAGGGGATTCTTTTTAGTGTTGTAGGGCACTCCATTGTTGCCAGCTTCTTTGTCAATATATATATATAACTACTAAGTGCAAATACATTTTTCGGAGGATCTTCTTTGAACTCTAAAAGTAATTAATTTAACCATTAATTATAGCACCAGAATTTTGTCTTGCAAGAAAGAAGCTGTAGTTGGTCCAACTTCTCCCATAACCAAACTAAGAAGAGGCTGATTTGGTTACAGGCTCAAGAACTTGAACCGCAAAGGAGGCTCCGTTGGAGCCTTATAAAATGCAATAAATTTTTATAAAATATTAATATTTTACACATCGTACAAATTATGAGAGTGTCATATGTACTAATTTATACTACCTTTTAATTTGCACTCCAAATCAACAGTACAGTTAAATTATAATTTTAACCCATAAATTTTTACCAAACACTCAACTAACTAAAAAATGCCACATATTGATTTCATATGCAAAATTGTGTTTTTTTTTTTAATGCATCTAAATAGTCTCATAATATAAAATATTGAATTATTAAAACTCAGCTCGAAAAATAATCAAATTAAATCTAAACTAAAATTTAAAACTCTTTAAATTTAACAAGCTTAATTCTAACATTCTTACTGTTTGAGCTTGCTTCCATTCATTTACATCGGAGGAGGGTAGAAAATTTAAACGATGATGGGTCGAATTCTACTATTTATAATGAACTTGAAGTAAGTTTGTCGTAGAAGCTAATTAAAGGGTTGTTAACTTATTAAAGGTCGAGTTAATCAATCCTGTCCTCCATGCATGGCAGACCAAAATTGGTGGGAGCTTTTTTTATGCCACCGAGTACATATTAACAGAAAACAATTAAGTTGATTAACCTTTACACTTGGTTTTTGGCTATATAGTCAGAGTTTGATGCAATTAGAAAGGCAGCATTATCTAAGATTAACTGAGAGAATCAATGTTTACTCCTCTCTTGCAAATTAACTTTTATCTTTGACGTCTGCTTAATTTGGTGGCCTCCTCTTTTTATTCATTTTGTTTCAGCTCTTTTGGTGGGAACCATACATGAAGTTAAAAGCATGTGAGATTTGGCTTTAGGGGCCAACTTGGTGCCCCTAATTCACTACAGAAGGAGTACTGCTGTCATCTCGTTGAAAAAAAGTGATGGGAAGGAAGATGATAAAATTAAACTTTCTTATTCTACTTTCTTTCCAACTTTTTTCAAAATAAAGTGGAAGGCATGCAGTGCCCATAGTTGCAATTTTCTAGGGAGAGTGAGAAACCCTAGTATGCATAGGATGGAAAAAAGTTTAGGCTGCAAAACATGCTTCAAAAGAATGGATTCACTAGGTTCATATCAAGATTAAAAGGTGTTCATGGATTAATTATCACATTTCTGCTTTAGCAATTGCACCCCCTAAAAAGTAAATAAATAAATAAATAATAAATAAAAGAGGAAAAATTAAAAAAAATCATTCCGTCTACTATTTAATTTCTTTCAATCCTCCTTTATATTGGCGTGGATGTAGCTTCTAGGAAAACCAATTCTTCAAAATTTTGGGTTGTTGCTTAACTTTGCTAATCTATACTTTTTGAGACATCTAACTTCAAATTTTGAAGGTTTATGGATAACACTTCACATAATTAGTGAAATTATAAATTTAATAAAGCCAATTATGTGAAGTATTAATTTTTTTTAATTTATTTTAATAATATATCTTTTAATCATCAATATCCACTCATAACTTAAAAGAGATAGTATAACTAATTTTTAAAATTATATAAGATATTTAATTAATTTTACTTTTTAAAATTTTTGTCTTTCTTAAATATTTTTTATTTGCTCAATACTTCTATTTTTTTTTTTTTGTTTTTTTAAATTCCTTTTAGTTGTTGCTAAATACCCTTTAACTACTCATTATTTGCTATTTTAGTCAATGTTGATAATTTATTTTATGTAAAATAAATAAAAAGTTAATAAAATTGCTTTGGTACTATGAATTGTTGCCGTGAGGACCAACAAAAAAAAAAAAAAGGGGGGTGATATGTACATCGAAAAAATAATTATTTTTTTAGTAATAATTGACAGAATGAGTGAAGCAAAATCAAATTGGATGTATGTGAAATAAATTGGACGATTTACAACATAAAATCCTATCGGCAGTGTTTGTTTAGTGGAATTGAATGATGAAGGATAAATAATATCATGATATAATATATGGAATTGGGCAAAAAATGGGATTAATTTTTTATGTGAAATTTTTTTTTTTTTTTTTTGTGTTTGGTTGATGAGATATATAAAGTCAAATAAAAAATATGATTTGATATGTTATTGATATGTTATGTGAAAAAAATAATTTTAAATTTTTAGATTTTTACGAGAAACAAATCTAAAAATAAGATATTAATAATACCATACTCCCCTTTAGATTACTCATCCAACGTTTTACCGAATTTTTTGCCTGGTTGAGATTCAAAATCCCGCAACCACTTTATTAAACAAATACTTCACTCACTGACCCTCAAGGATTATTAATCCAATTATGTGTCACTCGCCGTGAAATCACGTCCATAGTGTAATTTATCATAAACAATATTATATCCCGAACATTCAGGATTGGTGCACATATTAGAATGTGTTTCGGTGGAGGGGATCTTCAAAAATTTTTGTTCATTCTCTAAACATCAGAACAACTACTCTAAACACCAAGACAACTACTCTCAATAGGAGATCTGTTCAAGCATAGAGGTTCTTTCAGCAATGGTCTTTCTCTTGGTGTAGAAAGAGAAGCCAATGGAACAATTCATCTTCTAGCTTCTAATTGACTGAAAGATCTTCTCCCTGCCAGACATGATTTAGCAAACCTCTCTCTTGAATTGATTAATATTGTTGAGAGGGAAAGTAATGTAATTAGAAAATTATTCTTTCCATATATTTTTATCAACAATCATGCCACATCATCTCTTGATACATGCACAGTGATATCTAAATATAGATTGGAAACTCTCCTAATATTTACTCTGCTGTATGAAATATTCACAAACTCCATCATCCTTGACAATTTTCGAGATTATCAATCGAACATGAGGCACTAAGAATCAATTTTGCGATGCAAAAATAAAGAGATTTGAACATTAATAATTAACAAATAGTCAGTTCTTCAATCTGCTGTGATTTGAATTTATAAATCCTTGAATTTATGTCCAAAATTACAAAATTGAATTCTTATTGTGATCACTAATTTACCAATAACAATTATGAACCTACCAATCCTTAAAAGGAAGGCAATGCTACATAGATATGGGAAGAAGAAGAAAAGGGAAAAAAAGAAAAAAAATTGTTAGATCTGTACGTCTGCATAAAATTTACAGTTACAAATAATGCAGTTTGGTTATACATATCAAATTTATAGCCTTCAATAAGGCTAGCTAGCTAGCTATCACTATCAGATTCGTCACTTTACTGGGCTGTCTGTTAAAATAAGAAGATCATATCAACCAGATAAAACTAGCAGAAAGAATATTATTAATTGGTACTGTAAGCAAGCCACATACAGGAGCGAAAAGGGTAGTCCTCTCAAGCTATTTATGCAGGATCATATATATATATATATATGCAGGTTGTTGCAGTGCTGAGAAGTGAAAGTAGGCGTATGTTTACTTGCAAAGTCAACTTTATAATCCTAAAAACGGTTTGAAGTGTAAAAAGATTAGTGATTCCATGTGAATCAATGTGATGTCTACCATTTGGTGATGGTAATGATTATGGTTCCATAAATGGGGAAACAAAAGCTTCAATCTTTGTTGATTGGAATTAATTCTTTTTGCCTATTGGGAGTGGCCCAGGGCCCAGACTTCCACCTTGCATATTGGGTCCCATCTCCCAATATCGCAAAAATTTTTAGCCCCGCAGCAGTTGGCTGACTGCAACAACTGAAACAGAAACATATCGTGCGAGTACACACACACATATAAGCTCTTGATATTTCCGGCCGGGTTGAGGTAAATGCATGGGTGCAAAGGTTCAAATCCAATTGTGTTAGAGTTGTGTCTTAAGCGGGAATGGGATTGTTAGGTTTAACTTGCGAAGCAAAATTGTCAATTTAAGAATTTTATTTTTGATAAATTTCTAATTTTAGTTTTAATTGAGTTCTTATCCTTATATATTTAAGACGTGTTATGTATCGTGACTAAATTCAGGAGTAATGATTTTCAATAAGTTTAAATTAAGTTCAAGTGTTAGGTTTTTAAGGGTTAAGATTTTTAATAAGTATGGACTAAATTTAAAGGTTAAAGTTCTTAATAGGTATGGATTGAGAGATAAAATAAGAACAAGTGACAAGTTATTTAAAATTTTTTAAAATTCTCTCACATTTCTCTAGTAATTCCATATTTTATTGTTGGGGTTTTTTTATAATTAAAAACTAGTTTTACGTTACTTGTAACGTAAATAATTTATCAAAGCACGTAAATTTTATATTCTTTCATTATATGATTTTTTTGTATTAGACTGAATTTGTTATTATTTATGGCACAAGATCGTCCAGAATTTCACAACAACACGTTGGGTAGGGTATTAGTAAAATAAATATGACTATGAAACAATTCGAGTATGTATGATTTGTTAAGAGTGACTGTACAGCAATACAAGTCAGCCGTTCATCAGCCTTACGTATAATGCTTTGCATAAACGTTCAACTTAATTTGTGAGGCGGCCTAGTGGTTGTATGGAAAAGTTTGCTGGCTTCATCATGAACAAAGCTCATAAGTCAATTTCCAGTTAATGCAATGAAAATGACAAGCTGCATGTGGCCCTCGTGCTCACGGCCGAGGAGCTGACGTAATTACAAAGAGGCCAAATATACCCGAAATTGCTTGATATTTATTGAGCTAATATATTTGATTACGTAACTAATTTGTTAAAAATATTTGCACCTATTAATTTCTCTAATTTTACGTTATTTTATTTTTATTTAGTAAATTAAAATTAATATAGAATAGGAGAAAAGAAACTATTAAAGAAGTCCAAATATACTCAACTCAATTATTAATATATATATATACACATTCTTTTTCATTAGAAAGAGAGAGAGGTGCGATGCCACTATTTGGCCGTACATGAATTGGATCTCGCCTGGGCTGGCACTATCCGATCTACTGTATCTAGAGATTAATGTTGTTGGGCTTTAACTGAGAGAGAGACTGTGTGTGAGAGAAGGAGGGAGAGAAGTAGAGAGAATCTGAGAGAAGTGAACACAAACGGTGGGATTTTGACCTTGGTTGTCTTCTTTATCGGCTTCTAGAGATATGCAAACTTTCCTCTCCTTAGGCAATTGCAAGTTCAACAATTTTAAGGCATGATTGAGGCCGGATGAATTTTTTTGGTTTTTGATCGATTATTTTAATTTTTTTTGACTCCTCTAAGAAGGCCAACAATCAGTTTGTTTTATTTCAATTGAATATTTTACTCAAAATGGTTTTCTCAAACTTTAATTTCAAAAAGATGTATGTGCAGGAGTTTTTGAAATCCCAGAGAATGATTGCCTGACTGGCGATCTTTTTTTATAAGAAAACTAACAATCAGTTTGTTTTACTTCAATTGAATATTTTACTGGCTATTGAGATCCTCTTACAATTGAAGTTGCTGTATATTTGTCACCGCTCAGATAACTTTTATTAATTTCTGGTATACGCCTCTTTTAATTCGAATTTCTTATCCCTTAAGTATTAAGGAGGAGTTCAAGTGGGTACGCATGACCACTTGGCCTAATAACTCATGGGTACGTACTTGAGATTCTTCTTAATACTTAAGGAATAAGAGTTCGAGTTGAAGGAAGCATATCCTAAGGGTTAATAAAAATTTCTTAAGCAGTGACAAATATATAATACCTTCAACTGTGCTTAATAAAAAGGAAGTCCGTCTATCGAATGATCACTCTTTGAGATCGCAAAAACTCCCGCACAATGTAATTTTTATTTAAAGTGCTACTAATCACCTCTATAAATCCTTTTTCTTGTATAAGATATTTAATACTATTTATATATATTAATTATATATCAGAACAATATATTAATATCACTTTTGTTATAATAATAGCACGTTTTAATAGTTTTTTTATTTAAAATTACTAGCTCATATATAAGAGAGTCCTGTCATTAATTCTTCATTTTTTAATATATATATTTTTTAATTGCATTGCACCAGCCTCTTATTGTCATTTGATGCTAAAAGTGAACTTTTTAGAAAGTGGAATTTGGAGATCAACAATTAGTACTGTGTCGTTGACATGAGAGGAGATAAATGAGTTAAAAGGGCAAAATGGGAACTAAATCACTCTCGGGTAGAAGAGCAGGAGGCTTAGAATCACCATTAAGTTCAATTTCTAGAGTGGTGGAAATGTTGTGGTAAGCTCTCAGCCCCTGGTCATTCGATGCACATTCCGCGATTTACCTCCTCTATGTTACTCCAGGGCAGGAGTAGTGGGGGCCCCTAAGGTCAGGGTATGACCTTAGAGTGGTGGAAATGTTCTTAGAGTGGTGGAATTAATTGTTCTTAGAATGAATTAAAACTAATCAACTTAAGTTCAATTCTAATCCAAGTGGCCAACCTTTTGTCGGTAGAACAGTGGATTTGTTCTTAGAATAGTATTACTTGTGCATTTAGAAGGGTGGAGTATCTTCTTTTAACCCATTCTTTTTATATATTATTTAAATAATTAATTGCATGTTATCTCAATGATTTAATTTTCTTTGCCGATATATATAGGCAAACTATTTATTATTTATGTTGGCGGTTGACTCTGTTAAAAAATGGAATATTCCAGTTGACTTAGGGATGGTTGGGGTTTAAAAAAGTTAGAAAAAAAATTTTAGTAGTTTTTTCTATATAGCTTTCTAATCAAAATTTATTATTTTCATAAGTTGTGTTAATCGTATTTGATAATAAAAATAAAAAAATTCTCGTCTGTTTGAATAAAAAATATTTGTTTAACTAAAAGAATAACAAAAATGTGATTTTTTTTTTTTTAACTTTTACGCAAATAGATGTGAACTTTTTAATTTTATTTTACGGATGCAATTAACATGCTTAAAAGTTATAATTTTTTTTTTTTTAAAAAAAGTCAAATTTTAATTAAAAAAGTCATATAAGATAAAAAAAAAATGCTACCAAATTTTTATTATTTTTTCAATTGATATAGATTGACATACATATTTATTAAAAATCTATATATTGAGAGAGTAAAATGAGAATAAATATAAAGATATTTTCAATTTTATTTTATCTATCGGGTCCAATTCAGTGTCACAAATTTTTTTGTTTCCATACAATAGAACCCTTAAAAAATAAAACCCATTTGATTGGAGTGAGGGTTGACATTAAGATTTTGTTTGTTTAGTAAGAAATTAATAAAATAATAAAATTAATTTTTATTTATTTTTAACTTTCTTTAATTTTTTTTAATTGTTACGAGTTTTTACCAAATATTAAATTAGTCACTAAAATAGTACATGTTAATCATACGCGCAAAGTTGATTTTATTTTCTTATTTGAACCAAACGGCCCGTAAGTGGCAGAATTTTTACACAGTCCGGCCCGCTAATGACATGGTTTCAGAAGCCGATTTTTTTGGGCCGGGGGGGTTGGTTTGGTTATCAATTGAGATTCACGTGTTTATTTTGATTAAAGATGCTTTCGGTTAAATATTTTAAATAATTAATTTATATTTAGGTGAACATTGTGTAACATTTTGTTAACTTTTGTTCACCTTTGAATTTTTCTCAGTAAATCAAATTAATTATGAATTATATCATGTTCTGATCACATTATTATCACGTGTTTTTTTTTTTTTTTTTAAAACTATTACTATCTTATATTGAATTTTAACAATTGTATGGGAATATATTACATACACCTCAATGGATGTAGGAATTATTTATTCAATCCAACTTAACAAAATTTTTGTACTTGACTATATAGTTGAAGTTGTGCCATGTGAAAATTCTCTCTCTCTCTCTCTTAATCATTTTTATCACTGGTTATATTTTTTTTAAAGTATATGAAATTAGATATTTCTTTAAAAACAAAAAAACGTGTGAAAAAAAAATACTTACTTTGGATAAATCTAGTGTTATGATTGTACAGGAGTTTACTTGAGTCTCTTCCTGTGATAGAAGAAAGAAATTGACATATTAGAGTTTATTTGTGATAAGCATCTTTAAATAAAAATAAATAAATTACATTATATAGTGTACATATATACTGATTACAAAATTTTATATAAAATGCCTTAGCAAAGTCCCCTTTTACAAGTTTTAGTCCCCAAATTATTTTCCTTCTATAATTTAGGAAAGTCTCCTTTCACAAGTTTCTTCAATGAACAAACTGGGATTTTCTTTTCAGAATGTCACTTCTTTTAAAATTTGAGCCCGCCTTCTGCTAATTCAAACACCAGTTTTATTTTGTTAATTTTTGCTAGGGGATGGGGTTAGGGATGGTAATGAGACGAATATAAGAGAGTACTCGATTTGATTAAATTTATAAAAAGTTCGTTTGAAATATTTTAATAAAATTAGAACAGGTTTAGAATTAAAATTTAATATTTATTCAAATTTTAGATGAGTTTGAAACTTAAATATAAAATATTCGATACCAGTGTAAAATAATAGTTAGTACTTGGTGTTTATAGGGTACCACTAACTATCCGTTCAATATAATATATAAATTTATATAATTACAATTTTATTCCTAAGATAAAATTGCTTAAATTATTGGGCTAGGGTTATTTATGAGATGTAATTCTAAGTTTGCTTAAAGAGTAGCGAAATTGTATAATTTTTAGCCCCCCTTTTTTAATTTGCAGTTTTTTGGATACTTCTATTTTAACTTTGTTTAAATATAAAAAAAAAAATGAATCTTGTGCTAAAAATGTTGAAATTTTTGTATATGTTTGGTTTTCTTGAACCTAAATTAATTTAGATTTACAGTGTTCATCAGTAACTAAGGGGGTGTTTAGTGTGATAAAAAGTGAGATAAAATAAGATAAATTGTGAGTTCGTAATGCGTACAGTGAGATAAATTTTAAAGATTTTCAAAAATTTTCAACGTTTTTCAGTATTTTTCCTCATCCCAAACACCCCTTAATACTGCTTTCATATATAATATGTGGATTTGGTAGTGAAAATTTCTCCTCATTTCATAATATTCTTATTTTTTCTACTAAAATCTTGTTACTAAATTAGAAGTTGAATTATTAAATTAATAACTTTTGGCATAAACGTGTATCTTTATAATTGTTTCCTTTTATTATGCTAGATATATTCTATTTGTTAATTAATGCAGTTGGCAACAAAATATATGTGGGTAATAGTCATCATGGATGGAGTCATCTGTTAAACTTGGAGATTGATCAATGGATCTATTTAGTTTGATAAATTTAATATTTTTGTCATTTATTAATTTTTTATTTTTTTATATCAAATTAGTATTTAACGAGTTTGTGAAGTCAGTTTTATATAATCCGATAAATTATATTTAATCAGGTTAGATGAGTTTAAAATGGGACGGGTTTTAAATTCTAACTAAAAAAATAAATAATTTTGAAATTGTAATAATACGCAAAAAAATAAAAAATTTTAATAATAATAATTGTTAATTGAGTAGATATTCTATCCGTTTATATCCGTAGGTGGGGTTAAAATGGGTACCACATGATTTATGTGCTTACTCATATAAAAATCACAGTAACAAATAAATATTTGCTTTATAAACATTGGGCATTAACTTTTTACAAATCATTAAGTAGTGCAGTAAAAAAAATGCACTTTTATTTTATAAAAAAATATTTGGGTCAAATTCTTATAGACTATTTTATGTTTAAAAAGATTGAGTTGATGTTAATTTTGCAATAGTAATTTCACCTGTAAAATTAAAGGAGGCCACCTTTTGTTCTAACGTGGCTCCATTATCTGCGATTGAACCCTCGTAGGCAAAGTTAAAAACAACTAACAAACTTTAGACAGGAGCTAGATAATTAATTATTAATCTGCACGGATAAAAACAAATGATCAAAGTCAGGCTTGGGATGGGTTTGGGTCAAGCCCATATGAGGATTTATAAGTGCATCGGCTTCAGTCCAACACAGTCCAGTGCGGTGTTTTCGGCCTTGAAATAAAAAAAAAAAATGCCAAGCCCGCTTCCGAGTATGAGATAAAATAAAAAATATTATAAAGTCATAATAAGAAAATAATCTACCCTATTTGTTTATTCAAACCCGACCCACGTATAATGTCTATGCGTTGAAACCAATTCGAATAATAAATTGGATTACTCGGACCCATCGGACCTCAACGAACCTAAAAAGGAGACACCAAATTGCAATTAGCTTCTATTAGCATGTCTCCATCAGTGACACAACGATTCAGCTGCCCACATAAGCTTACGTGTACAAAGTCTGGATTTTGTTAGTTAAGGGAGCGTTTAGTTTGTTAAAAAACAAAAAAATAAAAAATAAAAAAACTCCAAAAATTTTTTAAATTTATTTCACTGCACGTATTACAAACTCATAACTTATCTCAAAAAATTTTAATATTTCACTAAAAAAATAAAAAATCTGAAAAAAAATTAATCGAATGAGTAAATTTTTTTGACAATCACATTTTTCAAGTTGAAACCTTTCAAGCGAGTACCATTGCTGCTATTTTATACTATTTGAATTCGTGAGAACGGATTTGGGAAACCGTTCTCAGGGTTTTGCTTTGGCGGTATAAAAAGTCACTATTCTTCTCCAAAAAACTCTATTAGATGTCAAACACTTAAAATCAACTCAAACCATATATTTTTTTTTTTTTATCACTCCAAAAGATTAATCTTCAACGGGAAATGAAAGAAACATGCCATGCTTAGTCCGGACAAATCGAAAATAACCCTTTCGTCTCCTCTAGTGGGATTCTTGGCGGATATATGTAATTAATTAAATTGAAGCAAATTGATCTTTTAATTATATGTGTTTATTACTTGTTCAGTGTTCTTTTTCTAACTTCCGTTTAATTACTGATCTTACACTTGGATCAAAATTACTTGATGCATCATTTGGGAAATGCTCCCTGATAACAAGGGACCTAATTATCTCTGTTTTAATATTAATTAAATATATAAAACTATAAGGTCAATAACAGTGACGAAAGCAATTTTCGAATAATGCCACAATTAACATTAATTTTTAAACTTATTAATTGCTTTTAGAATGGTCCACCTTTATACATATATATATATATATACCACTAGTTAGGAGAAGATATAGGTTGTTCTAGAACACCAAACTAATTAAAAATTAAGGCTTCGTTTGTTTGTTTGCAGTATAAGCGGCCGGGATTGGCTTCGTTGTCCGTGGGGTCCACTTCCATCGCATGTTTGGCTGCAATC
>JAVXUM010000001.1:14319811-14333308 GCA_035590655.1 Pouteria glomerata
CATCTTTTATCCAATCCCACATATTATTTCCATGGATCCCACGGTATTATTTATCCCCCATCATCCAATCCCCAAAACAAACACAGCCTAAGAGTATATTTGGAGTGATAAAAAGGTGAAATACAATGAGATAAAGTAAGATAATTTGTGAGTTCGTAATTCATGCAGTAAAATAAAAGATGAGTAATTTTTAGAGATTTTTAAAATTTTTTTATTATTTTTTAGTGTTTTTTGTAACTCTTATAATCTATTTTAATTTGTACCTAGTCTCCAAAAGTGAATTTGGAGTCGAGCAGTCAATTCGATGACAATTGAGTTTGAGTCGTTAGGTTAAAATTAATGACTCGCACATATTTATATTTTTCTTAAATTAAAAGTATATGAATTTGTTTAAACCATTACATGTTAAATCAATTATTCAAAACCTGATTAAGCCCTCTTTTTACGAAAGTTCCCTCCTTTGTGCATGGTAAAGAACAATATATCATATCAAAGATAGTTCTTGGCAGGCTGGAGAAATGACATTTAAACAACTGGAATGCCACTTGTAGTGAATTTTGCAGGTAAAATCTTTGAAGCTACTAATGATTGGTTATTTTAATAATTAAATATACATATATATATATATATATAAATGTATATAATCATGACTTTTTTCATTTTTATAACAGTACCCAGGCGGCATAAACAAAGTATGAAGCTGCCATATATGATGAGACATTATTTTGGCTACGGATATTTAAACATGATCACCAATTAATTCATGACATTTGATATAAGGTTGCCAATAAGAAATGACATCAGAACAATTTATACAGTTTTATCAAACAATAATTGCACTGGTGATCGTCTTTTCATTCTCTTGTGATAAGATTAATTAAAATATCTATCGCAATTAATTAAGGATAAGAAAAAAGTGAAATCCCAGAACTTCCCTTGCTGATTTTTGTAAGATATTCAATTAATTTCTTTCTGGCAACTTGTCCTGTACCGATCAATCAACAAATACAAATTAATTTTTGTTGAGAGGATAAGAAATTAAATGCTGATGTCACCGAAAAGGCAGGCAGATAGGGAGGTCCCCTTTAATTTCTCCCCCAACTTGATCCACCCCAAGCTGTTCTATATGTATATGTATACGTATATGTATATGCATGTATATGTTTATATGTATATAATTAATAAAGCCTTGAATGATATATATGATATATTATGTAAGGCATAATCAAATAATGAAGCTAGATAAATAGAAGTCAAAATCATCAATTAGTTCATGAAAGTTTTTATTGTCCTAAGGAGTACGTGTTAGCTAGCTAGTCGCCGACTTGCCAAGTTTTGCCGGGTTGAAAGTGCACATATAATTTAATTTTCCTTCATTTGATATTTTTGGTCTACACATACATAATTAATTATGAATTGGAAGCAACATTTGGAGATCAAACGATAAATATTTCTAACCAAACTTTCTAGAAAGTCAGACACGGTTTTGGCTTGAAACCCCGTTAGTTGTATTCCAATACCATTCACATAGGACTATTTAAGCTATAGCTAAAATCAAAGGAAAAACCACCTTGATCATGTTGCTATAATTGATCATTGCTTATTCAATACTCCAAACAGATATATATATATCATCTTCTTGAATTAAGAAATAATAATTAATGAAGTATTAATCTTCTTAGAGAAGAGAGAAAAATATATATACACACATAAACCTAATTTCCACTCATATGTATACAAAAATACTAAAAAATGAAGAACATCAAAGGAAGGGAACCCAAATCTGCCAGACTTTAATATCACAATCCAAGCTGCCACTGTAAACCTTGTAACAAGTACCCGAGGAAGAGAAATTTGTATCACCATTGGAGGCATCGACAGCTGCAGTCAAACACTTGACTGGCCCAGTGTGTCCTTCGAGAATGGCCAAACAAGAGTAGCTCTTACCAATTCCCCTCCCCCAAATCCTTACTGTTTTGTCAGCCGATCCACTGCACATCAAATCCGACACCACCGACAAGCACAGAATCGCCTTGGTGTGACCTCTAAGCGCACCAGCCACCACCATGAACCTATCGCCGTCGCAATCTTTTTCCCACACAATTATGGACCGATCACAGGCACCCGAATAAAGCACAGACCCATCAGCGCTAAGAGCCAAAGCATTAACTGCGGACTTGTGTTTCTCTAACTTACTCACGAGTCTATGTCTCTTCTCACCTTCTTCCTTTTTCCACACCTTAATCTTCCGATCAGCCGAACCAGTGTAAGCAAACCCATCAGAAGACAATACCAGAGCATTGATCGCGTCGTCATGTGCGTTCCAAACCGATTCCAAACACTTGAAATCAGAAGTTCTCCACACTTTGAACGTCCGATCCCAGGAAGCAGAGTAGAGAAGAGACCCATCTCTCGACAAGGCTAGCGATGAAACGGTGTCCACGTGATGAACCCAGGTGCGCTTCTTATGCCGACGGACCTGCACGTAGTTCTTCGCCGAGAAGAGCCTCGTGACGCGATCGCCGAGCGTTGGTAATGTGGCTATGGATTTGTATTTTGGAGCGTCGCTATCGATCTTCCATACCCGAATTTTGTGGTCTTGGTGAGAAGTGAATAGCTTGTCCCCGAGAACCACGATGGACTTGACTGCGCTGCCGCCGGAGGCTACCACGTTGTCGGGACAAGATGGTTCTTTGCTCCATACGCGAATCTGGCTGTCGGAGGAGCCGCTGTAGACGTGTTTTCCGGCGAGGGTGAGGGAGAAGACGTAGGAGGAGTGGCCTTTGAGGGTGGAGATGTGGTGGTGGTGGGCGGAGGAAGGTTGTTGGGAATTAGGTGGGGTTAGGGAAGGAACTGATGGGAGACTTGGTTGAGAGGAGAGAGTGGTTGATGAGTCTGAGTGAAGATGTTTATGGCTGGATTGATCATGGGAAGGGGAGTCAGAATCTTCGTTTGATTGGCATGGCAAAGGACATGGAAGAAGTCCCATTAATTAGTACTTCTCAAGCTCTGTGAGAGAGAGAGAGAGGGATAGGAAGGGGGAAGATCAGAGAGAGTCAACAAAGACTGTAATACGGACATGGAATGGATGAAAGGCCGAATCCAACATGCTTATAAAGAAATGATTCAACCGCGGGAGGCGTATTATAGCAAGGCAAGTCAAGAGTGTGGTCCCAGGGTGGACAGCTCAATTTGAGGGCCGGTGTCGAGTTGGGCCAACTGGGCTTCCAGCGTACATATATATCAGCCCTGTTTGGTAAATAAAAATTAATTAAAATATTAATTTTTAATAAATTTTTAATTAAATTTTATCACATATTACTGTTATGTCAATTTTTATACTTTTATTATATTACTTAATTAAATTTTAACTAACTAAACACTCCAGTATACATATATGTATATACCCTTTTCGTTTTTTTCTTCCTCAAGCAGATGTTAAGGAATAAAGCTCAGATGGTTCCAAGAAAACTAATGTCACGCTTATACTATTTTTTTTTTTTTATTTTTTTACTCTCTATTAATTATGACTGATAGTGATTAATGTATTTTATTTAAAATTATCATAGCTACACGTAGAATGTGATATTTTATTGCTGTAATAATTTTAAATAAAATATATTAATCATTATCATTATAACTAATAAAATGTAAAAATATGAAGAAAAAAAAAAGTGAAAGCGTAGTATTACTATTCCAGGAAAGGGCTGGATAGAAGAGCCGCTGTAACGCCAGAGATGCGTGCTTGCTTTGGGGATGGTCAAGGGCTGTTCGCATCAATGGGCCTCAAAGGTCTGTGGCACACTACTCGACGCAAGTTTCTTGTTCTGGTAATTGCGTTGGGTCCCGCTAATGCTGACAACCCCCCGAGATTAACCTATGTTTACAGTAGGGATTGTTTGAGAATCGTGGTGAAAATCCAGACAAATGTTTCCCGTTGGGACTGTTATTGTTGATTAGGTTGCATTAAGTTCATTTTAAATTTTTATAAATCAATTTATTTTAATTTAAAATTTTATAACCCAACCCCCTTTATTTATAAATTCTTTATTTAACTCCAGCTAACTTCAAATCCTAATTCTGCCCTTTTATCACTGTTATATCAAAATTTATAATGACACGTGTCGCCATCTTAATAGAAACTGTCGAACAGGATTGTGTTAGGCGTTGCCCATCCTCGACCACAGTATGTGGGCCCTAATGAATAAAGTAAGCGGAAAGTCACAAGTTTGATTTATTCCTGACTTTCTCACTCAAATACAACTAAACAATTTCATTTGACACACTCATATCATTAGATTACTGAGTTGATGTGACAGCCAAGTTTACCTAAAGTCTAAATATCTAACTAAAATTATCTTTGACCATACCTGCATTAAATGCTACGTGATGGGCATTTAATGCTAAACGTTTTGTCACACGAAGTAAAACTACCAAAAGGAGAAAGAAATGATTTCCTCGAAAAATGAATATTAATATTATACTCATACTTTCCTTACTATAAATATAACACTTAGCCATTAATCAATGTATGCTTTCTCTAGTTCACCAAGCTCTTAATACAACTCTCCGTGCACTTTTAGAAGAATCAACTAACTTCACCATCAGAGGGGTTTTGGTCGGGGACCCTCCTCGGCCACTTCTTCTAATCTCTTTCACTTTGCAGGCACATTTTCCTTTTTCCAAGTGAACGGAGAGAGCAACTTTGGTATTTGTTTTAATTGCCGAATATTTGGCGCCATTTGCGGGAATCGATTTTTCAGTTCCTTATACCGTATCATTATTTGTATTGTTTTCTGGTCTTAATCCAACCATATGGCCACTGAAAGAAGCTTGACTTCAGCACAATCTCCCCGGATTAGGGGTAAAACTACGCCTACAAGACCAAAGACGGGCAACATTTTCATATAAACTCCTGTAATGGAGCCAAGCAGAAGGCGTAGGACGGAGGATCCTGAGGTAGTTCAACGGAAAAAGGGATCTTCAGGCATTGGCAGAAGCTAAACAGGCGGAGTTGGAAGAAATCCTTTTAAGACTAAGCCAAGAAAAGGGGAAGGCGACTGCAAAGGAGCAGGATGACGCGGATGGTGATTTAGACCTCAACTATGAATCATTATACGATGATTGCTATGAGGCTTGGGAGATCGAAGAATCCGAGCCGCTTGAAGTTATGAAGGAAATGAGGTTTGGGGGTAGAACGGGTGCTCCTGCTGAAGAAGGAGTTTTAGGGAATCACCCTCCTAGGGATGTGCGTCCGGAGATCCCCTCGCAGCAAAACAAGAATCTTGCTGAACCTCTCAGGCAACGAGGGGCATCTGAACGTAGTAAACAACAATGGGGGCAGCAGAAAGACCGGAACAGTTCCTTTAAGGATGACCAGACGCAAAGCAGAGAAATGAGGGCTCAAAAGACCTAAATTGTTGAGGTTCCTCAACTTGAATGGGAACCGGTGGAGCACAGTACGAGGATGATGGCAAGAAAGGCTTTGAGCAGAATCTCTGCTTCACCTTTCACAAAAGGCATATGCGAAGCAGAGCTTCCCAAGAAATTTGTAACGCCAAGATTCACCCTCTATGACGGAAAGGCGGATCTTTTGGCTCACTACCGCCACTACATGCAAGCCATGACTCTCTGGAGCTGGGATGACAGGTTGATGTGCCGAGTGTTCCCATCAAGTTTGGGGGACACGGCTCTTCAGTAGTTTCACAAATTGCCCCCAAGGAGTATAAGTGTTGGGAGCAGTTGGCGGAAGAATTCGTTACCCGGTTCTTAGCAAACGCCAAACAACCAAAAACAGCCGACATGCTTCTCACAATGAAAAAGAACGGTAACGAAAGCCTCAGAGACTATTCAAGAAGGTATATGGAGCTTTACAATGAGGATGAGGGATGTTCTAAACACCTGGCCGTTATGTCTTTCAAACTCGGCCTCAAAAAGGAAAAGAAGTTGTGGCTGTCCTTAACCAAGAAGCCTACGGCCAACATGTCTGATTTAATGTGCCGAATCAAGAAATATGCAAAAGTAGAAGACGAAATGAGGCCAACCGACCAGAAGGAGCAAAAGCTCGTCGGACCGAAGAAGAACAAATCTAAGGGGAAAGGCGCGGATGAGGAAGGAAAGTCCGTTTTTGAAGCCGGTAATACGATATTTAAGGAGCCCATTTACAAGATCTTTCCCCAAATAAAAGATAAGCCCTATTTCCGATGGCCGAAGAAATTGTCGAATTTTTCAGGAAAATGGGCCCATAAGGATTACTGCTCCTATCACTAAGACCGAGGGCATAGAACTGGGCAGTGTCGTTCCTTGCGTTTTCACCTGAAAAATCCAGTGAAGGAAGGGCACTTGAAAGAATTTATCGATAAACCCCAAACTAAAGCTGCCGACGATCATCCCCGAGCTCTGCAAGGAAATTTAAGAAGGAGGAATAATGATGACGACGACATTGAAGGAGATCAACAGCCTCCCCGAGCGAGACAGACAGCGCCAGAATACTCGACGACCAGCAATTATCCATGTTATTCGCATGGAAAGCCGTACAAAATGTGTCGCCGGGTACTCCGACTCGAGTCGACATCAAGGTGCTCAGGAAGACGAGGTGATGGAGAGGACCACTGTCCCGAACAAGAGACAGAAGAAAGATGAGGCCAGGACATTTCTTTTCACGAAGAAGATAGACTGAGGGTGAAGCATCCGCACATCGATGCCTTGGTGATAACCCTGCGGATGTTTGAATCGGAGGTAAGGAGAATACTGGTGGATGCTGGGAGTTAAGCCGAGGTCATGTTTTACAGCTTATTCAAAAGGTTGGCACTAACAGAAGAATACTTGGAACCACTTGATTGTCCTTTAATTGGATTCAACGCAGCCCCAGTTTGGCCGCTCGGCAAGGTGACTATCCCCGTCAGAGCGGTTCTGGCTGAGTGTAACGTTGAATTTATTGTCGTGGATGTCCCCTCATCTTATAACGCAATTGTGGGATAATCATGGATCCATATGTTGAAGGCTGTCCCATTGACATACCACCAAGTTCTCAAATTCCCCTTTGGAGACGACGTCGTTGAAATAAGAGGTGACCAGGACATATCCCATAGATGTTTTGCTGCGGCGCTCAAATCATAACCACTCCCTGAGCAAGTCTAACTAACTAAACTCCCTCCAGAAGCCCCAAGATCGATGATGTTGGAGGTGACCTCGAGCCAAAAAGCTGTGGAAGAATTAGAGAAGATCTACATTAGGAATCCAGAGGATGACAAGAACTTCTTGATTGGCTCTAATCTTTCTGTAAAGGAAAAGTTGGAGCTGTCTGATCTATTGCTTGAAATCCTCAGGAGATGTCAGGTATTCACCCTGAAGTGATTTGTCATAAGTTAAGCGTGAAGCCTGGCGTCAAGCCTGTAGTCCAGAAGCCAAGAGGGTCGGCAATGCAGCATGCAAAGGCTGTGATAGAGGAGGTCAGCAGCTTGTTGGAAGCTGACGCCATCAGAGAGGTTTCCTATCTGGAGTGGTTAGCCAACACAGTGGTGGTTAAGAAAAAGAATGGCAAATGAAGGGTCTGTTTTGATTACACTGACCTGAACAAAGCATGTCCCAAGGATCCCTTCCCACTGCCTAAAATTGATCAACTTGTTGACTCGACGGCTGGAAGTGCCAGAATGTTGTTCCTCGATGCCTATCAAGGATATCACCAGATACCTATGTTTGGGCCTGATGAAGAGAAGACTCTGTTTATCACTCCAAAAGGTATCTTTTGTTACAAGGTGATGCCTTTTGGTTTGAAGAATGCAGGGGGCACATATCAAAGACTAGTGGCGAAAATCTTTCAGAAGGACCTTAACCACCGGATGGAAGTGTATATAGATGATATGGTGGTAAAAACGAAAGAGTCAACCTGCCATATAGATGATTTGTAGCATGTATTCTCTACTCTGAGCCGGTTTAGTTTGAAACTCAATGTTGCTAAATGTGCCTTCGGCATCAGCTCAGGAAAGTTTCTAGGTCACTTGGTTACCAGGAGAGGGATTGAAGCTGATCCGGTTCAAATAAAGGCCATCCAAGCTATAATCCCCCCCCGGACCACGAAATATAAGGTCCAGAAACTTACAAGAATGGTTGTTGCTCTCAATCGATTTATAAGCAAGGCCTCTGATAAATGCCGACCGTTCTTCAAGTTATTGAAATGTGCAAACAAGATGATTTGCAGTGATGAAGCTGATGCTGCGCTCGTAAAGTTAAAAGAATACCTAACCACTGCTCCAATTTTGACCACTCCGGAGCCCGGGGAATAACTCTAACTCTACTTGGCTGTGTCTGATCAAGCGGTCAGCACCGTTCTCCTGAGGAAAGAAGACAAAGTGCAAAAGCCAATTTATTATACAAGCAAAACTCTCCAAGGCACTGAAACGAGGTATCTCCCACTTGAGAAATTCGTATTGGCCCTTGTAATTGCATTAAGGAAACCGTCACATTATTTCGATTCCCATACGATTCAAGTTATCACCGACCAACCGGTTAGCCAAGTGTTGCAAATAGCAGATACCACGGGAAGGTTAGCTAAATGGTCGGTGGAGTTAGGTGTTTTTGAATTAAGATTTGTGCCAAGAACTGCTATCAAAGCTCAGGTGTTAGCAGATTTCGTAGCAAAATTCATCCCACCAGCACCCTCACAAGTACAGGAAATTTGGACACTTGAAATCAATTCAGAAGAACATGGAGCCCTACCAGCATGGCAGATAGAAGTGGATGGCTCTTCTTCTAAAAAGGGCTCGGGTATTGGCGTGGTCCTAACTATCCCAGAAAGAGTCACCATTGAGTATGCCATAAAGCTAGAGTTCGAGGCAACCAATAACGTGGCTGAGTATGGGGCCTTATTAGCAGGCCTTGACGTCGCTCAACGTTTATTATCACGTAACATAGTTGAAGGGAGAATATGCTGCGAAAAATGAAAAGATGGCAGACTACTTGGAATTGGCAAAGGAAAAGCTTAAGAATTTCAATGTCATCAACATGGAATTAGTCGGCCGTGATCATAATGCACATGCCGATGCTTTAGCAACTCTGGCTGCTTCGCCGAGTACAAGGTTCAGCAACACCGTGTTCCTAGAAACTCTGTCAAGACCAAGCATTGGAAATGGCGAGACTATCGTGTGTCTTTCAACCAGCCCTTCTTAGATGGATCCCATTATTAGTTATTTAAAAGATAGCACGCTTCCCGAGGACAAGGCCGAGGTGAGGAAGTTAAAAATAAAGGCAGTAAGGTTCTGGCTCTCACCCAACCTCAAGTTATACAGAAAATCTTTCACAGGCCCCCATCTCCTTTATGTTCATTCTGACAAGGTACAAGATTTTCTTTTTGAATTACACGAAAGGGCCTACGGGGCACATACCGGGGGCAGATCTCTTGGACATAGGGCCATCACTCAAGGTTATTGGTAGCCCAAAATGGGGAAAGACGCTCATGCATATGTAAGGAAGTATCAGAAATGTCAAAAATTCTTCCCAATTTCACATCAACCTGCCAAAGAACTTAGTCCAATAACTAGCCCTTGGCCATTTACACAGTGGGGGTTAGATATTGTGGGACCATTTCCAAAGGCTCCGGGGAATTGCAAGTTTCTCGTGGTCGACACTGATTATTTTACGAAGTGGGTCGAAGCTGAGCCATTAACACATATAAAGGATGCGGATACTATAAGATTTGTCTCGAAGAACATCATTACCAGATATGGTATTCCTAGAGTCTTAATTTCTGATAATGGCACTCAGTTCAATAGCGCTTCGTTTAGGGATGACTGCTTGAGATATGGAATTAAGAATATTTATTCAACCCCGGCCTACCCTTAAAATAACGTGCAGGCTGAATCTTCAAATAAAGTAATTCTCAATGGAATCAAGAAAAGATTAGAAGCTGCAAAGGGAAGATGGGTGGATGAGCTGCCGTCAGTACTATGGACATACAGGACAACCCTAAGAAGATCAACTGGAAAGACACATTTCTCACTTACATACGGTATAGAGGTAGTTATTCCTTTGGAAGTTGGAAAGCCGACCATCCGTATATCCGCTTTTGATCAAGATGAAAATGATAGAGCTATGGATGTAAGCTGGGATCTGCTGGAAGAGAAGAGGGATGTTGCATCAGTGAAGTTAGTTGTCTATCAGCAGGAAACAAGGAGGAGATTCAACAAGAGAGTCTATCAAAGAGACTTCAAGGTCGGGACTTCGTCCTTAGAAAATTGATGGGAGCAAGAAAGGATCCAACAGAAGGGAAGCTTGGGACTAACTGGGAAGGACCATACCGTGTAATAAAAGTGCTCGGTAACGGTGCATACCAGCTAGAGGATTCAGAAGGAAGACCTGTCAAAAAACCATGGAATGCCGTTCATTTAAGCTTATTTTTCATTTGATAATCCATAGTTATGTCGAAAGTTTTGTACATGTTAGAACTAGATCGATTGATTGAAAAGACTTGTGGTTATGTCAAGATGAATGTGTTAAAAAAGATTACCACATTGGTTTATCCAGTGTTGGTCCAAAAAGATTGCCACATTGGTTTATCCAGTGTTGGTTCAAAAGATTGCCACATTGGTTTATCCAGTGTCAGTTCGAAAAAGATTGCCACATTATCTAGTGTTGGTTCGGAAAGGGTTGTCACGTTATTCAGTGTTAATTCGAAAAGGTTGTCACGATTGACTTATTCGGCCTCAGTTCAAGAAGACATCTTCATTAGAATATATAATGATAATCCAATGAGACAGTTTTATTATCTCAATGCATCTTTGGTTCACAGATATTCCCAATTACCGTCGACCAGGATCTATCAAGGTCGGCTCGGTTGAATTTGGATACATAAAGATTACACAAAAGTCGGAAAGAATTACCCCATCAATTATTCGAAAAGGGGTCCACTTGGATAAAATATAACATTTAAAGAGGGAACTTCTATGTTTGGCAAAAGTAAGTGTAATACAGGGAAAGGATCATAAGTGACAAAAAAAATCAAGTCTATAATTAAAAGTTTTACAAAATATTGCTCTGTGAATTTGACATAGTCAAATAAAGGGTTTGTCTACGACAATCTATCATTTACAAAAAACTAAAATGTTACAATGAATCATTGCCAAGAAGGATGCTCAACCTCAACCATAAACTTGTTAGCCATCTTCTCGATTAAATATTCTTTGACTTGGAAGGTCACTTCTTCTACAAGAGATTCCAATTTTTGCTCTTCTGTGACGAGGAACGTGTCTTTATGGAATTCCATCAATTGCTCAACGATTGGCAGGAAATGATCACTAGAAAGGAAGTCAGTATAACCCGAATAAGCAAATTATCACGTCACATATTCATGATTTAAGGTGAGAAGGTAAAAAGTTCATCCATTAGAATTTAAACGTTCGGTTAAATACAATCACTTCAGATTAAAAATTTGAAAGAAATAGAAAAACAAAAAATAAAAAAACATAATTAAAGAAGCTCAAGGCCCCATTCCTTGGCATTTGGATCTGAGGCTAAGGTGAGCTCCTTCGATACTGTTATCATCTCCCTCAAAGTCTGCTGATCCACGTTCGAATAAACGGTTTGAGATTGATGAACAACTTCGTCAGGAGGCATAGCCTCTCCCTCCCCAAATCTGGGCAGCTCGGTAACTTGAATCACTTCCTCTCCTTTGTCCCATTGCTCCTTCTCTGCCCCACCCGAGCTCTCATGAGGTCTGTTGAAACTGAAGAACGGAATGGCGCACTCTTGATTAGGGAATGGAACCTCCTAATAGGTTGGGGAGGAGGAGTCAACACCCATCTTCTTCATTGCAGCCTCTCATCCGTCCAGGAAGTACTCGTTCCGAGCGTCATCCATCTGGTTAATAAAATCTTGAAGTTGCTCTTCAAGATCCTTTGCCGCTTTGACCTTGGCGTCATTCAGTGCTTGATCTTTTTCTTTCAGAGCACGCATCTGCTTAGCACTCTCATCCTTTAGACTTAAAGCCTCAATCTTGGACTTGTTCGCCTCCGCTTCAAATCCTTTTTGTTCAGCATCGGATGTCTTTGGTTTTACCTTATATTCTAACACCAAAAGCATCTTTTGCAAGAGCTTTTTGTCTTTGTCATCCAGCCTCTGCTCGCTTGCATCAACTCTTAATGTCTCGGAAGCTAACTTCTGTTCAAGATATTTCTTCTCCTTCTCCATAGCGATCAATTTTTCCTTCACGACCTTGAGCTCGCTATCTTCGCGCTCTGCCTTGGAATAAAGATCCCGAGCTCGGGCCATTACTTCGAATGAGCAAAGAGCTGACTGAAAAGCAATACAGAGAAATGATGTGAGCGAAGCAGAGTTGTTAGCGCTACGTAAAATGAACTTGCTTGGTAGAGGTACTTACAGAGACCAGATTTTTCATCATGAGACTGTTCAGGTCTTCGAATTTCTTCCTCCTCATAATCACGAGGGGGAAAAACCACTTTCAGAAACTCTTCTGGATGGCTCAGGGCTGAATCTTGAATTGTGAAAGGTCGGCCTTCTGGAGTCTCTAAGTTCATGATTTGGATTTGAGGGAGAAAAATCGGAGCATCTTGTTTACCCCGTTGTTGTGAGGAAGAACTGGGAGAGAATGATCCTAAATTCACTTGGGGAAGGGTAAATCTCAGACTCCCTGCTTAGGCATGAACCTCCAGAGACGATTGGAGCACAGATGAGCTAGGAACTCTTCCTTGGTCCAATTTATGTTTCTTCTTGATTGGAAGATCCTCCTGCTCGGCTAGGATGATTGTTTTCTTAGGATTGATTTTCGATATTGTTATCGTCGGAACCTTCTTCTTTTGAACTGGGGCAGCCCCTCAAGACTTTTTCTGCTCCTCGGCTTTTTTTGCCGCTTCGACTTTTCTTTTCTTGGCATTCTCTTCAGTAAGCTTCTTGATGTTGTGCTTGGGAGCCATTACTTCTTAAGAAACGACAATGGTTGGAAGGGCCAAGGGATATACCTCTGTCTGCTCGGCTGGTATCGCGACGGTTGGGGCTTGATTCCAAACGAGATGATACGTCTAGTAATAGTCTCACTTCTCCCATTCACCCCAATTGTACCACTTGTGTAAGAAGTCGTTGGCGGCGCCGGCTAAGAGTATGGGTGGAGAAGCAACGAATGATTTGTATCTTAGTACAAAATCAAGCAATATCAAAGTAGACCTCGCGAACGGGTAAGTGTCTAGGCCACCGAGGAAGTCAAGTACTTTTTCTATGTGGAGGAGGTCGGCGAAGTTCCCCTTTGCCCAAACCTTCTTGGTGTGATCCTCTGCGTGGAAATTCTAAAAGTTAAAAGGCTGGGAATAAACGAAAACGAAAGATTAGTATAAAATAAATTGATAAGGCTCAAAGACCCGAGCCGAATGAACTAGCAGTGATTGGAGGAAAGGGATCCTCATCAAGGTCATGCATCCATTGCCCTGTAACGGCACAAAAGTTGTCTTCGAGCCCTTTGATGTTGTCTGGGAGCATGTGCACTAAAGCTTT
>JAVXUM010000001.1:14484334-14494821 GCA_035590655.1 Pouteria glomerata
CTAACGCACAACCCTCCTCCTTTATCCGGGCTTGGGACCGGCTATATTAAGGAAACCCTAACATAGGCGGAGTTGAAGATATTCTAATATTAGTTTTAAAATTGGGTAAAAAGGTTCAAATTTCTTAATTTTTAGGTGATGTTACCATTTGCGATTATTTCATTTGCATGCCAACTAGGAATCATAGACACACCGTCAAGGGGCCGTCTCTGAGTCGGACTTACTAGGGACATTGACACAACATGGACACAAATTGGACACGTCTTAGACTCGTCTTTTTCCATGTTAGATTTTTTTTTTATTATTTCGTTTTTTGTGGACATTCCTTGGACAATTACGGATTCATTTAGACAAGGCGAGTCTTTTCTATAATATGTAAATTTTTAAGTGGGGTTGACTTGTGAATAAAATAAATTATAACATATAGTAAAAAATCCTCTGTTTGTTATTTTATATTTGGATGATTCAATGGAATGTCATGACATTTTGGTTTGTTAATTCATGGGATAATGTTTTGTTGGTTATCATTTGGGATGAAATGTAATTATCATGTGGCTTCTTTGTCAACTTTTAAGCTAATACCTCATTTTTAACCTTAGTTAATGTTATATTGCATCATTTCTACTGTCTTATTTATATTGTATTTGAATAAAGTATCAATATATAAGACATATAAAAAGTGTAAAATATATATATATTTTTGTGAAGTCTTGTGTCATGCCATTTTTTTTTTTTTTTAAAATGGCTAAGTCAACACATCGTGTTTGTGTCTTGTCATGTGGTGTTAGTGTCCATAATTCATAGCATGCTAGTTATACTTTCCAAATTATCTCTGTATGCTTAAGCTAAAATGAGGGGATTGAATATGGACTGACTTTGTTTTGTTTATTTGTTTGTTTGTTTGTTTTTTTCCCCTCTCTCTCAATAGATTCATGGTAAAACTGAATTGGTGACATCATCCAAGCGTCCGGTTCCATTGACTTGGTACTTCTCCACAAAGACATTTTTGTTACCTCTTCTTAACGAGAAAGAAACAGGCATGAATAGGTAACCTCCACCACTTATTTAAACCTAGTTCATGGTTCCTCTAATAATGAATGGCAATGAATTAATTATCTGAATATTTCTCATCTCTTGCAGCAACTCTTATCTTGTGAATGTTCCACTGTTCTTGCAATAGTTTATGCTGTTTGGATCGATTTTTTTTTTCCGCTTATTCAATTGAGTGTAGCGCTTTCCTTTCATTAAAATATAGGTGGCATTTTACTAATAACGGAATTAGAATATATTTGAATCTCATTAGATAATAAGATGCCTTGTTCTATAAAGTTTCCTCCAGATGAAGCTGTTTCTGATGCAAGTCTTTAAACCTGATGAACAATGTGAGCTTTTATTTATTTCCAACGGCACTAAGTTCATGCCATCTGTTATCTTGCATGTTTCTATAGGCAAACTGAGAGATATTACTTTTCCTTAGAAGTTGTGATACATTGGAAATGATCCAATTTCTAAAATTTTAGATTCCTCCGGATTGTATGTAATTTTGAGTAACTCATGGTTGAAGGCAGTAGATGCATCATTATTTTACAGCCACATCTCATCAATGGGTACTATGGTTAACATTCTTGATGGTAATGAACATATTTAGTTATTGTATTGGTTTACATAAAGCATATTTTGCAACACCACCGATCCCTTGCAGGTTCATAAATATACAAATTTTGGATGTGCTAACAGATGTCTGTCTCACTGCATATGCTTTTATTCTTTCTAGTAAATATCTTGAGCAGTTCCTCTCTTTTCTTTTCTTTACCCCTGAAACATATTTGGTGATCTGCTAGTGGCCTAGTGCTTAATCATTTTAAAAATTTTAATTTTGAAACAGGAAGCTGTCACTGAACTATTTGCAACTTTCTTCATCTGGAATTAAACTAGACAAAGATGAGGGTTCTAGAAGAAGATCTTCAAAAAAACGCGAAAGCAACATGAGCTACAACACCAATGCTAGCATGAATGGGCAATCCCTATCAAAGAACGACATAAACACCATTCGCCGCTCACAAGTATGGAGCTTGGTGTATCATTCATTTATAATGTTGGCTATAATGCCCATTTGAACAAGGATTGTTTTGTGATTATGCTCTACCTCTAAATTGCAAACTGCTGAAAGAATTACAATTAATTTTGCAAGCTGTTATGGTTTCTAATTTTTCAGGTTCCTCAAGTTATTGACACATTGTGGCACCTTCATTCAAGGGATATGCTTCCTGCAATTTGGTTTATCTTTAGTAGGAAAGGTTGTGATGCAGCCGTCCAGTATCTTGAAGATTGCAAACTCCTAGATGAGTGTGAGATGAGTGAGGTTGAGCTGGCCTTGAAGAGGTTCCGTATTCGGTATCCTGATGCTGTTAGGGAGTCTTCTGTGAGGGGCCTTCTGCGAGGGGTTGCTGCACACCACGCTGGCTGTCTTCCCCTTTGGAAGTCATTTATAGAAGAGCTATTTCAGCGGGGACTTGTGAAGGTTGTTTTTGCTACAGAAACGCTTGCTGCCGGTATCAACATGCCTGCTAGGACAGCGGTTATATCATCTCTCAGCAAAAGGAGTGAAAGTGGACGTATTCACTTAAGCTCAAATGAGCTGCTTCAAATGGCTGGGCGTGCTGGACGAAGAGGGATTGATGAGAGGGGTCATGCTGTGCTTGTGCAGACTCCCTATGAGGGGGCTGACGAATGCTGCAAGCTTCTCTTTTCTGGACTTGAACCTCTTGTGTCACAGTTCACTGCCTCATATGGGATGGTGCTAAATCTTCTTGCGGTATGTACTTTGACATGTTGCCATATTTGCCCAATTTACTTTGATTTACTTCATTGAATTTAAGGATTTGGCTTCTTTTAGGGTGGAAAAGTTACTCGTAGATCAACTGAATCAGATGATGTGAAAGCCACCCAAGCAGGACGAACTTTGGAAGAAGCAAGGAAGTTAGTTGAGCAGAGTTTTGGAAATTATGTGGGGAGCAATGTTATGCTCGCTGCAAAAGAAGAGCTTTCTAAAATACAGAATGAGATTGAAGTGCTAACTGCAGAAGTTAGTGATGAAGCTATTGATAGAAAGAGCCGAGAACTATTATCAGAGAGAACATACAAGGAGATTGCTGATCTGCAGGAAGAATTAATGGTACAGATGTTTCTCATTTAATTTAATTGCGTTTTTTTAGTTATAATTAATCCTTATGTGTGGATGGTTAATGCTGTTGAGTAATCATTCCTGCTTATGGCGAGCCTCTTTGTCTCAGAGGGACTTGCACAATTACGCTGTTGGTCTTTTGTTTCACACGTTGAGGGTCAATGTTGCATTTAATGTTGATTAAATGTTGTTTTGCATGATTTAATGTGGCATGGATTGAAAATGAAAGCAGTGAGCTTCATGTGTTAACATTTCCTTTTTTTCTGCCGGCAATTTTAACCCCCCCCCCCCCCCCCCCTCCTCTTCTCTTGAAGAGTTTAGACATCTTTATTATGCCTGTACTAGTAAATCAGAAATTTAGTGAAAGCTTTGCTTGTCATGGTTTATGATTGCCCTATTTTATTCATTCCTGCATTTTTTTATTGATTTACTTTGGTCTACTTATTGCTTTCTATTTAGAGTGTAAGTAATTTATACCATTATATAACCTATAAGGAAACCCAAGGGGTATTGACGAAGATGGAAAAATGGTGAAGTTATTTTTACCCTTCTATTTGTATCCTTTGGCTGGTGTGTAATTGATATTTAGAACACTACCTCCTTAATAAGATAATTTGACTTTACAATTTTGTAAACATTTTTTTAATCCCTAAGCTACTTATTATGTGAAGAAGTTAGGGTAATTATCATGCTCATTTTTGTATAGATCACTTTTAGTATAAACCAAACCAAACCAAACCAAACCAAACCAAACTAAGCTTTTTCCCTAGTGTTGGGGTTAGTCATATAGATTTGACGACGTTAATTAAATCTGTTTAGAGACATGTCCTTCGTTAGATTCATGTAGGTACGGTCATGTTTAATAGTTTCTTTTCAACTGCTCTTGGGTCTCCCTCTCTTACTTCTGGCATTCTTTATACTTTTACACCTTTTAACAGGTGCCTCCGTTGGATACCTTTTAACATGGCCAAACCATTTTAATAGATTTTCTCTTATTTTATCTTCAATCAGTGCTAGTCCTACTTTGCCTCTAATCTTTTCATTCCTAATCCTATCTCTCCTTGTGATCCCGCGCGTTCATCTTGGCATTCTCATCTCCGCAACTGCTATCTTCTGAACATGATTTTACTTTACTGCCCAACACTTTGATCCATATAACGACGTTGGTCTTACCGCCACCGTATAATACTTTCCTTTAACCTTGAGGGGGACTTTTCGATCACACAAGACCCCTAAAGCACTCATTTATTTGGTCCGCCCGGCTTGAATCATGTGACTTACATCAGTATCAATCCCTCCATCCTGTTGTACCATAAATTTAAGGTATCTAAAGTTTTCTTTCTCTACAATTTTTTGAGTGCCCAAGCTTACTTTTATACTACCAGTTGTCCTATTTTGACTAAACTTGCATTCTATATATTTTGTCTTGTATTAACTTAGCATCAACCTTTTTGCCTCTAACGTTTCTCGCCACAAGTTTAGCGTAGCATTCACTCATTTTCTCGTCTCATCTACTAAAACAATGTCATCTGCAAATAACATATATCACGGCACCTCATCCTGAATATGTTTACTAATCTCATCTATAACTAGGGCAAACAAGTATAGGCTTAACGCTTAACCTTAGTGTAGACCAATTGTGATAGAAAACTCCTTAGTCTCTCCGTCAGCCGTTTGTATAGATGTCCCAGCTCTATCATACATGTCATTTATCGCCTCAGTATATGTAACAGACACTCCTTTCGTTTTTAATACTCTCCATAGAATCTCTCTATGAACCCTATCGTAGGCCTTCTCCAAATCAATAAACACCATATGTAAATCTTTTTGACCTTCTCTATATTGTTCCATTAACCTCCTCAGGAGGAAGATAGCCTGCATGGTTGATCTCTCAGGTATGAAATCAAATTGATTCTCTGAAACGTTAGTTGTCCTTCTTAATCTTCTCTCAATAACTCCCTCCCATAATTTCATCATATGGCTTATCAATTTAATCCCTCAGTAGTTCGTACAGTTCTGAATATCTCATTTGTTCCTGTATATGGGTATAAGAATATTTTTTCTCCATGCATCAGGCATTTTCTTGCTCTTTAGCACTACATTAAAAAGCTTGGTCAACCAACTTATGCCATCCTCCCCCAGGCTCCTCCAAACCTCTATAGGAATGCTATCTGGCCCAATCGCTTTTCCATTCTTCATCATTTCAATACTTTTTTTACTTCTTCCCTACTGATTCTCCTATAGTATATATGATTCAATTCTTCCAAGTGGTAAGCTGCCCCAATTTTATGTCACTATTGCTACTTTCATTAAATAACTTGTAGAAGTAGCTCTTCCAGCGTTCCTTTATCTCCTCTTCCTTTACTAATATCTTTTCATCCTCATCCTTAATGTATTTAACTTGGTTTAAGTCTTTGGTTCGCCTATCTTTGGCTTTAACAAGCTTGAATATCTCTCATTCGTCTTTTTTAGTATCAAGTCACCTATAACTCCTCAAATGCCTTTACTTTAGCTTTATTAATTACCTTTTTGATTTCTCATTTTGCTTCCTCATGCCTCTCTAAGTTCACTTCATTTTGATCCTTTTGTCAAAATTGGAAACACTTTCTTTTAACTCTTATCTTGTTTTGGACGGTCTCATTCAACCACCCAAGTCTCTTTCTGTGTCGGGGGCACTCCCTTTGGATTCTCCTAAGCTTCTTTTCATACCCTTCTAATACACTCTGCTACCTTATCTCACATAGTATTTGCACTTTTATTTACTGTCCAAACGTCTTCCTCTAGTACTTTTTCCCTTAATGTTAGTAGTTTATTACCTTTCAAGTTCTACCATTTAGTCCTTGAGTATCTATATAACTTATTTCTTTTAGTCCACCTATGGAGATATATATTTATAATCAATAACCTATGTTGGGAAGTCTAAGCTCTCCCTCGGTATAACCTTGCAATCTTTACAAGCTAGACTGTCTCTTTTCTTAATTAAGAAGAACTCAATCTGTGTCCTTAAGGAGCCACTTTTATAAGTCACAAAATATTTCTCTCTTCCTAAAAAAAGTGTTAGTCACCATGAGATCATAAACCACTACCAACTCCAAAATATCCTTCCCTTCTTTATTTCTATTACTATATTTATATCCCCCATGTACTTCTATGTATCCATCTACGGCGCGTCCTATATGACCATTCAAGTCTCCTCTTATGAAGACAATCTCTTCTTGGAGTATCTCTAGAAGCACCCCTTCCAAGTCTTCCCCCTTATGTCCATTTCCTAAGCCCACCTAAGGGGCGTAATTGCTAATTACGTTTACTATCTCTTCTCCTAACACTAATTTAATTGCAATAATTCTATCTCTATATCGTTTTACACTAACTATATCTTCATTTAGGTCCTTGCTTACCGCTATGTCGACCTCATTCCTCGATTTATTAAGTCCCAAATACCATAACTTATACCTAGTCCTCTCAATCTCTTTAACTGTCTGTCCCATCCACTTTGTCTCTTGCAAGCAAGCAGTTGTGATTCGTCTCATTTCCATTGAATCCACCACTTCTATAAGTTTTCTAGTTAGACTCCCAATGTTTTAAGTATCTAATCTTAACTTCCTATTTTGGACTAACTTCCTTACCCCCTTCACTCGTCTAAGAAAGTGTGAGGACCCTTGCCTATTTAACACTGCACTCTGACACCAATGCAACGGTTCTTGCTTATTTATCATTGTACTTGAACCATAGAGCGCGTCATAAACCACTTTTAGTATAAATAATAAAATTGCGCCTCTATATAGCTTGAGTATTTAGATGAGATGGTGGTTAATGGTTTAACATGGTACCAAAACATGCAAAATCCTGAGCTTAGAAGTTCAAATCTCACTGCCAGCCCAATGGTCGATTGTTGCACATATTTGACCTTGTCAATAAAGTATCGCCACATTTGAGGGGGCGTGTTGATAATATACGTAATGTAAATAATATTACAGTTGCCATTCTTTCCAGCAGAGTGTTTAGCTGCGATGGTGGCTAACTGTAATACTTTCCAAGTTAAGTTTTTCTACTTTGTTGTTATCTGTAAACATATATATTGTATGGTCTATTGAGTATTATTGCATTTCTTTTCCAGGTGGAAAAACGCATACGGAGTGAGCTGCGGAGGAGGATGGAAATGGAGAGAATATCTGCCTGGAGGCCTCTACTGGAGGAGTTGGAAGATGGACACTTACCTTTTATTTCTTTGCAGTATTATGACGCTGAAGGTGTTCAACATTTACTCCCAGCTGTTTATTTGGGGAAGGTTGATTCTCTAGATGGTTCAAAAATTAAGAATATGGTGGGTGATGCATGGATATAAGATATATTCATGCTTCTTTTCTCCAACTCTGAAAGGTTTTGTGATTGGTTGACCACTGAAAAGGGTTTTATTTTTTCATATCCATTGAAAGAGTTTAGCTAGAAATTCTTGCTCTTGTAGAAGTTGACATTTGTAACGTTCTATGCATTTCACGACCTTTTAAGCATGGAGAAATGCAAGGGAAGTGTCACACCTTCTCTACCTATGGAGGAGTTGGAAGATGGACCACATAAATCCCAGCTTATTTCAAGCTTTCTTTGGGGCTGGTCTCAATTGTTTATTTATACCATTGTAAATTTGTCACACATTGTCTTAACTTCATCTTCTAAATTAAGTACTGTTTTTAAATATGTTTTTTTCATTCTCTCTTTTACAGGTTAATGTCAATGATTCTTTTGCATTAAATGTAGTAGGGCCAGAGTTATATTCTGGTGACGTTGAAAGACAAAGCAATATTGAATTATCTTATTATGTGGCCCTCGGTTCGGATAATTCTTGGTATCTTTTCACGGAGAAGTGGATTAGAACATTGTACAAAACAGGCTTCCCTAATGTTCCCTTGGCTCATGGTGATGCTTTGCCCCGAGAGATTATGGGGATGCTGCTTAACAAGGAGCCAATGCAGTGGCAGAAACTGGTAGATTCTGAATTTGGTGGTTTATGGTGCATGGAAGGATCTCTAGAGACATGGTCTTGGAGTTTAAATGTGCCTGTTTTAAATAGTCTTTCCAAAGATGATGAGGTAAGCATATTTTGATGGTTTAATGCATGATTTTTACCTTTTAAATGGCTCAAGTAAAATATGTAGAATATTTTTCTCTTGTCAATATTGTGTGTATTTTTTTTCCTCTGAAAACCCATTTGGACTCTTGTGACCACCCATACTTATCTTAACTTTGCATTAAACCAGGTGCCTTTTTGCCATGTGGGTATGGGGTACTGACATCTAATCTAACTATTGCTTTCTTGTATTTGAGTTGTGAACTTGTGATTCATGATGCATTTATATACACATGTTATGTAGTTCAAATACAGCTAGTATATTTTGACTTGACAATGATGGACAATTTCTTATTTTTTATTTTTGGTGATCCATTCATTCAAGAGCACAAAACACATAAATAGAAATGTGTTCGACATGGGGAAATGCTTGTCAATTGCACATTCCAGCTTCAGTTAAGAATAGACAACCCCCGCCTAACACCCCCCTGGGGCACGCAAAAAAAAAAAAAAAACCACTCTACAGAAATATTATGATTGTGATTTTTGAGCTCTAATGGTTTTGGGCTCATTGAATTATTCATCTTGATTTTTTGTTTTCTTAATGCTATTTCAGTATTTTGTCTATTATTTTGTTACTTAAGAGCTTATTTTACCCAAAGAACAATAATGATTTGATGTAGTTTGAAATTGTTAGGTTCTACAATTGTCACAAGCATACCATACCGCAGTAGAATGTTACAAGGACCAAAGAAGTAAAGTGAAACGTTTAAAGAAAAAGATTGCCCGTACAGAAGGCTTTAAAGAATATAAGAATATTGTAGACATGGCCAACTATACTGGAGAAAAAATTCGACGCTTGAAAGCTAGATCAAAGCGTTTGACTGATCGAATAGAGCAAATTGAGCCATCAGGCTGGAAGGAGTTTTTGATGGTAATGCACGCAATATTTTTTTTGGTTGGAATTTCAGAAATTTTATGTCGCTGGTTATTGTTTTGGTTATAGTTGCATGTGACATTTTACAGGTTTATGTTAATGTGTAATAATAAGTTTCATAGTGAGATATGGTAACGTATTAGTGAGAAAATACTGTCCTTATTTTATGTTGTCTAGTTGTGCGTCGTGTTGTTCGCATTTGTGAATACTATCACATTTGATAAATTCCCAAATTGTCATTTTTGTTCTGTGCGCCAAAACAGGGATATGGTGGATAACAAGAGCTATTTGGGTTAACTCATAAATCTTAATTATCCAAAAAAGAGAAGGGGGGGGGGATTAACTCATAGATTAGTGAGTCCTTACTGTGTTCCTCTTAGCATTCCCGCATTTGGTATGGAGGATTCTCTGTAACAGCATGCTAGTCATACTATTGTCAAATAATAGTATATGAGGATTATTTTACTTGTTTTTTTATTTCAAAATTGAGTGGAGATAGGATGAGGTGCTTCTCTTTTTGTTATACTGGCATTTTCTTACAGCCTTTTCATTAATAAAATTTGTTTAATTATTAAAAAAAAAATCACTGTTACCAGGTTAAACCCACAATATGACATTTGTGTGATATGCTGATCAATATGTAGAAATAATGTTTAAACAGGCTTACAATTAGTTACTAAGGAATAGCACTATGATTGAGTTGAGTAGGATTCCTCATTTACTCAATAAGGAAATATTTAAGCAATAAGTCTTGGGCAGTAGGGATTATGTGAATCAGTTTCAGTGATTTTCAAAATGTCTGCCAGGTTAGCAATGTCATACACGAAGCCCGGGCATTGGATATCAATACACACACAATATTTCCCTTTGGGGAAACTGCAGCAGCAATTCGAGGGGAAAATGAACTCTGGCTTGCTATGGTTCTTCGAAATAAAGCCCTGCTGGATCTAAAACCAGCACAGCTTGCTGCTGTCCTTGGAAGTTTAGTTTCTGAAGGGATTAAAGTTCGTCCTTGGAAAAATAACAGGTATTATCTGTTTATTTATTCTTGAGAACCATATGTACATATTGGTGGATAAGCTGAGATTGCATCTCTATGGCTACCGTGTCCACAAGAGTGAATACAAGCTCAAAAGCATATTCTTTTTCTTCGGGGCCGTTTGGTAACGCTGTCGTTTTTCTGTTTTTGTTTTTTTGTTATTGTTTTCTGTTTTGTGTTTTCTGTTGTCGTTTTTCTTTTCTGAAATGAAAACTGAAACAGCGTTTGGTAACATAATTTTGTTTACAATTATTATTTTTTT
>JAVXUM010000001.1:14494921-14516517 GCA_035590655.1 Pouteria glomerata
TTGTTGTAAGTTTTCAAAATTTTGAAAACGAAAACAGAAAAATAGAAAACAGAAACGTTACCAAACGGGGGCTTCTTGTTTGGTTTTAATTTTTGCTTGTGATATTGAATACTAAACCTGCCCAGTTCTATAACTAAAAGAGAATCACAACTTTTTTGAGCAAAGTTTGGAAGCCCCATGGAACTTGAACATATGAGTTAGTCCATTGTGTTTTTAATGCATTTTCAAATTTTAGAGTAGGGATGCACAAAATAACCAAAAGACGTGAAAGTCAAACTAACCCAACCTTCTTAGGTGGGATTGGTTCAGTTCTACGTAAAACTACTCATTATATTATAGAACCAAACTAAACTAAACCAACCTAGTTAAGATTGGTTGGTTTGGTTCTATATCTGTCGTATGGTCAGTTAGGTTATGGATCCAAAAATTTGAATATGATAAAAAGTGGGTTGGTTTTGGCCTGATGTGAACCAGACCTGAACCATGCGCACCCCTACTTAAATGGACCAAGTGCTTTGGAATTATTGTTGGAAATAAATGTTAAAGAAAATGTTAGTATCTTCTAAGTTTTAATGGGATCATATATGATTTTACTTCCATATTGTACACATCTCCTAGAATTATAAATACAATGCATGACAACGCCAATGGGGGTGTCAAACCATTCAATTAAATCCTAAAATTTTTACGCGGTATTAGAGCCAATGATAAGCCTATGGGTTCCTGTTGAATTCAGTTTTGCTCGTCGAGCCCATTATCTTGCTTTTACATGATTAGTCTTTGTCCTTGTTCAATCCTATTCCAAAACCCTTACCACCTTGGTTCTTGTGTCAATATCAAGAAACCAATGTTCTAATTTTTCTTTTAATTTATTGTGTTTGCATCAAGAAATCCCTGCCCCCCAAGGTTCATGTGTCTATATAAAAACCAATTGGCATATTACAAGTCTTCCAATAAAATGTCAACACTGGTAGAAATGGAGCAATGACGTCAACTGTAGATTGTTCTAATTACCTCTTCCAAATTCCAAGTAGTCAACGAGTCTTTTGGTCAACTGTTCCAGATTTTGAGAACTCAGCCGGAGTCAACAAAAGTTTCAGTCTCCCCGTGTTTAATTTTGCTGCAATTTTGTTACCCCCAAACATTCAGTTTCAAACATGGGTTAAATATAATTGTAACAAACTTAAAACATATGATATATTTGTTCTAGCTTGAGGCAGAGTATAACAAATATTTATTAGAAATATGTTAGTATCTCTATTTAGGGATATTATTCTTTTTCTAGTTTGAATAGGATCATATATGATTTTCCTTCCATATTGTACACATCTCCTATAATTATAAATACAATGCAAGACAACCCTAATGTGGACTCAAACCATTCAACTCCTATCATAAATAGGAGTTTTTTCTTCTAAAATCAAATAATCTCTCTTGGGTTGTTCCTTGGTCGGTTGGTCTACAATTATATTCAACCCGGGGTTCCGACTCTGCCTGTTATTTGAATAATTGAGGGGTATCCTGGAATTTGTTAACTATCAGACTTTTTCTTAAAGCTCTTTGTTTATAGGAGTGGTTAGTGAAAGCAATATATTAATGGTTCTTGGCAAAAAGCCAGTTAGGTTTCTGTGATTTCAGTGAAAGAAAGTTGTAAGTCTGGTTATAAACCTTCACGAAGGCCATCTATATAAAATGAATAGAAACACACTTTCTCACTCTATACAAAGGTGATTTTTCTGATCCCATGTCGACCGACTGATGCAAAAACGAATTAATTGCGAAGTTTGCCTTCCCTTTTTGTGAATCATTATTTTGGTTTTCAGCCAACTGACGTGTTCAACCCTTGTACAATATTATCAATAGGTTATTGGTGATAACATTTCCAGAAAATTAGTGAAGTTGGTATGAAAATATTGAGATGATGAGTGATGTTTGAAGAAAAGATAAAATAGGAAATTAATTATTAGGAAGAAGTTAAGTGTCACCAATTGAAGCAAAAATGGAAGGAAGTTGTGAAGATGGTTTAGATTCATTGAAGACCAATTAATGCGAATGGAAGGAGAGATTTAACGAACTTAGAGGAGGTTGATAAAAGATTTATAGGAAAGCTAAGGAGAATGGATGAGGAGGACATGGATTTATTAAACTTAACATAGGATATGACTTACAAATGGAACTGTTGAGAGAATAATAATAAAGTTACCCCCTCTTTAACATTTTAACATGGTGTATCAGAGTTGCAAATGTCCTGAGTTTAATCATCACACAATCTCCTAGAAAAATTCAATAGTTACACGTCTTGGTTTCTTCAAAAAAGTTAGTTTGGCTACACGTGAGGAGGTGTGTTAAGAGAAAATAAATGAATATATAAATAATAAAGTTGTCTCCCTCCTAATAGTTTAAGTTTTTGGGTGAGATGGTGGCTAACATTTTAACAAGAACCAACTATAGGAAATGGATCCATGTGGCTGCCTTCAAATAATCGGG
Source organism: Pouteria glomerata (assembly GCA_035590655.1). Taxonomy (NCBI): domain Eukaryota; kingdom Viridiplantae; phylum Streptophyta; class Magnoliopsida; order Ericales; family Sapotaceae; genus Pouteria; species Pouteria glomerata. The sequence continues at coordinate 14,497,409 of JAVXUM010000001.1, forward strand.
ACAAAGACTTATTGTTGAGAGTATTATTTGTGCTCTCATAAGTGAATCATTTTTCTTAAATGTTAACTAGAGCAACAGAATCCATAGAAATATCAAAGAGTACCATAAAAAATGCTTGGATATCTTAATAACTAGCTTGAAATCTATTCCACTGTATCTGGAAATCAATTAGAATGCTTATGATTCTAATTCGTTATCTGCAGCTATATATATGAACCTTCCACCACTGTTACTGGAGTAGTCGACTTTTTGGATGGGCAAAGAAGCTCCCTTCTACAACTTCAAGAAAAGCATAGCGTAAACGTAGGGCAACTATCCATCTTTTCTGTCAACATTTAGTTACGCATGTAGTCACTGTAGGATAATAAACATGCTTGTGTTCTGCAGATTCCCTGTTGCTTGGATAGCCAATTTTCTGGCATGGTAGAAGCCTGGGCTTCTGGATTAACCTGGAGGGAAATTATGATGGATTGTGCGATGGATGAAGGAGATCTTGCCCGCCTGTTACGACGAACTATTGATTTATTAGCTCAGGTAATGTATAGTAAAGTGCATGATGTAGCCTCACTGACCCACCATGCAAACTCTTATGCATCAGCTAGATATGCAAGATAATGACGCTTTTCTTATTTTTCTAATTGGATTTTTTTGATGCATCAATCTACACAATTTTTCTTCTCCCCAATTGCAGGTTCCTAAACTGCCTGATATTGATCCATTGCTGCAAAGGAATGCCATGGCCGCGTCTAGTGTCATGGACCGACCACCGATAAGTGAACTGGCTGGGTGAAAATTAAAAAGCCATTCAAGGCATTACTATGTTTGTGCGTCTTAATCTCATATTATTCTCTGATATCAGGTAATACATCTATGTTATTTGAGCTTCAATAAGTTTTTATCAAGGGTTTTGTGAACGGTATAGTTCTACAGCCTACAAGAAAAACCCTGGTCCCTGATATGACCTGCAGGTTTCAGGTGGATCAGCCAAAATAACATACTGATAGAAAGGGGTATTAAGCATTCAGTTAATGAATAAATATTTCTATCCAATATATATATTTATTTTATATATATGCTGTGGCCTGTGAGTAATGTTTTTGTTGGGGGCTCTGTCAAGAAGAAATCCCCTTCAACTAGAATTAGTGTGTATTTATTGAAAATTCTTTTGTTTGCCAAGAAAAATGATTTAATTAATTAGTTCAGAAAAACATCTAGGAAATGCCTCCTATATGTTTATGATCTTGAGTTTATGAAACATTAAAGTTGTTTTCCTAATTTTGCTATTGTTTCCACCAGTGAGTTGACCCAACTTTTCATTTGCAGCAACTAGCAAGCAAGGTGCAACTGTAAAGCTAAAAGGAGTGTAGTTAACAACATCGATGAAAGGCATACAAGTGCATTCAAGTTACCAACGGCCAAGTTCACCTATGATCATGGGTTGGTGTGGCCCTAACCTTTAAAGCTTAACTATAGATTAATTTTGGAGAGGCAAAAAAAAAAAGGAAGTTGCCAACAGCCACCGATGCTCGTCTTCGTTTTAGGGGGGCTGGCTAGGATATTATTATATACCCACTTTCATTGGTTCTAAAAGATGAACTGTCTTTATGCTTCAGTAAGCAAGCAAATGTTCTGGCCAGTCTTATATAGTTGAGCAATCTCTCTGGATTTCTGAGTTTTATTACTGAATATATATATATATATATATTTTATTTCGGAAGTGTAAATAAAATGACAGGAGGGACTAGTCAGTTGGCAACTGGCACAACGTAAAATTTTCTGAGTCACCACTTTTATCTCTCTCCGTAATGATACCGGTTTTGTTTTATAGTATGGTATGTACTAGTACTGTTTTGGATTATCGTCATAAAAATCCATCTATAGAAAATTAATTATTGGCATAGAAAACAAGGGAAGAGGAATTCATCTCATTTTCGGTATCATAGCATTTCGCCCAATTCGTTGATTTTTTTTTTTTTTTTTTTTTTAATGATAGAAACAAATTATTAACTAATTACATTACTAATTTTAAAAAATATTAAATTAATAATGACTTATAAAAAATTATTGTTAATGATTATATTGAAAGTGTATAAATAATTTTGGACTTTATATTATTTTAATTGTTTTGACATTTTATTATTTATTATCAATTGATATAACAAAAATCATCGGGTATCAATAGGAATATGCATATTTAGAAATTATTAATTAATTACATTATTAATTCAAAAAAAATATTATTACTATTCAAATTGAATTATTAGTTAATTACTATTGGTTAAAAAATATGGCTTCTCGAATAAGGTATGTCAAGTAGGAGTACAATCACTTTGGTGCATTTTTTATCATAAAAATTAGGTCTCGCAAGCGAGTGGGACATGAAGTAACAAATTTGGTTCATTTATTATGATTTTGTTTATCCATGACTAAATGTTTTCTTTATTTAGGCTCAGTTTTGGGAAGGAAAAAAGTTAACTTTTTTGGTAACTAGATACAAGTTAGTTGCAAAAAAAAATAAAAAAAAAATAACATTTTTTGTGCTTGGAGAGGGAAAAAAAATTAACTTTTTAGTTTTTGGTTAATTTGACAATTTTGTCCTTCATAGTTAAAAAAAAAAAATTAAAATGTAAGAAGGTAAGTTTAGTCATTTTAGAAAAAAGACAAAAAATTGAATAACTGGTAGTTAAGTAGCCGGATGGATGTCAAACAGAACCTTAGTTCTTTATCATATATGAAACAAAGTGATGCGACATTTGGATATTTCAATTGTCCAACTAATGCAACAAAGTCTAATTTTAGCCTCACTTGTATTAAATGTTATGTGATAAGCATTAAATGGAAAGTATATTGTCACACGAATCAAGCAGCCAAATTGGGTAAGTAATGATTTTCCCAAGCATTTTTTTCATATTGTTTTAACCACTTTGACCATATTATAAATACAACACTATTGCTCACTATTTTTTTGATTTTTTTTGGAGTCTACCCTGACTTAACTATCGGAGAGGTTGTGGTCGAGAACCTTTCCTGATCTATCCTTTTAACTTGTATTGATTTACATGATCAAATTCACTCGCATTTAGTGAACGTGGTAAGCACGTTTGATAATAATTTCTGTTGTCGAATAATTACATTATCAATTCTTAAAAATTATTAAATTATTACTAATTTATTAAAAGTAATTATTATTAATGATCATATCAAAGCATAAAAATAATTATAAACAAATTATTTTAATTACTTTAAACATTAAACATTTATTATATATATTAATAAATCATATTAAAAATTATATATTCCTTTCGTCATATTTATATTTTTGTTATTGTTTTCAAAATCACCATGTATTTGTGTCTTCCGTGCTTTGTGGGGGAAGCATCCAAGGTTTTCGAAAAAGTGTTGTAGTATATTAATATTGTTACGATATGGCTCTTATTATTGCCGTTTTGGATTTGTTATTATTAAATATGTATTTATTAAGAAAAGTATATATAAAATATAATTTAAGAAAATACAAATTATAAATAACATATTTTATATTTTTATATTGACTCTGATTAAGATAACTATTTAAGATATTTAACATTTTATATTAAGAAACAAAAAAAAATAAAACAAAGAAAAAAAGTTTATGTAAAGCTTGATAAGAAAATAAAGAAAAGAAGTCATGGGAACTAAAAAAACTAGTATTTTAAGAAATTTTAACATGATCCAAAAATTTTCGGTACTGGATTGAGGGTTCTTAAAATTAAAAATATAACTTTAAGAGTAATTTTAAGGGATAGAAATTATATTTTTAATTTTTGAATTTTTATGAAAATTCATTTAGATGAAAATTTTTAACTGTGACCATTGGAAGTTCCTAAACACCATTTTCATTTAAATTGAAAATATTCTTCTTATACATAGAATTATTGCGGCCAATATTCATTTGCCCACCTCAAAATAACAACAATGGACTTGGGAGAAAGAAAAATAGGAAGAGAAGGGGGGGGGGGGTGGGGAATGAAGAAAAAGGCAATAAAGATACATTTGAATAGGTAGAATAAAAGTGGAATGAACACAAATATTACATTTTCTTATCTACTTTTCTTGTCTACTTTTGAAAGACAAAATATCATGCTTATTTCATCATTTACTCTCTAATGAGAAGAATGAGTCTTGGTAGGATATTTACAAAATTACTCACAATAAACTGTATTATCCACTTTTATAATAAATAATTTTAAGAATTAAATGAAATCAATTATCAATTTTTGTTGCATTCAATTAAAATAATTTTTTAAAATTAAATACATGTTTACTTTTTATTATAAAGAAAGTATAAATATTTATTCATATTTTCATTCCATTCGATCATATCATATATATTATTCTCATCTTTAAACTCATTTTTCATACATACATATCAAGTATAATTATTTTCATCCTCATAATAATCATTTTGTTCTTAACCTCAAAAACGCCTATATTTGCTTTCAACCAAATGTAACATAAAACAAATGTTACAAAATATTTATAGTTATTTACAAATTTGGGTGCAAAATATGCCTCAAAAAATGCCACAAGGCTTGAAACTATATACGCTACAATCTTTTGAGCCTAATACCCTTTTCTCGCTCCAGATCTTTGGCAGCACCAGCAACTACACACTTCCAACGCCTTGAATAAAAAAATGCGATTGCCTATTGAAAAACACTAAAAATCACATTATCAAGGATATTATTTTTCTTTAATTGAGAAAAAAAAAAGAAAAGAAAATAGGTAATCTACATGTGTGCGTGTAAATTAAGATTTAGAACTGTGAAGAGTAAATTAGGGTAAGATATTACGCAAGTAACTAATTAAGCCTTTTTATGGGATTACGTATCCAAAACAAGCTGGATGAATCCAAAATATGGGGGTATACATATACGTACCGTTTGTATTTCAGCTGTCGAAGAAAAGCACAACTATAAATCAGAAGAAAGGAATCTTTGAAACCGTTCTACGTTGCTTAGACAACCTTTCGAAGACATTGCTTGGTCATGGCATGCGGTGTTTTGATGCAGAGACCGCCTTTTTGTCGGCCGAAACAAGAAATCTTCTGTGTCTAAAACATAGGAGACCTAACACAGATGGATAAATAAAACCATGTTTAGGGTGTGTTCGAAAGGTAAAAGCTAGCAAGAGTGTAATGTGTCAGTTATTTTTGGACGTTTAAAGGACGAATTCAAATTTTTCTATCAGAACTCGTTCGAATATGGTTAAATGACTGGTTCGAATTTTTTTTATATGTTATGTCAGACATTTAAATTGATAATATACATTTGAATATGGTTGAATATGGTTGAATGATCCATTCAAATAATTTTGGTGAGAAAATTAACAAAAATTTGTAAAAGTTAACAAAAGTTCGTAAAATTTAATAAAAATTTTAGAGTTTTAAAATAAACATACGAAAAACGAAAATGTCCAAAGTTGATAAAAATTTATAGCAGGTTGAAGGAGTTTGTAATTTTTTATAAAATTTGGACTCCTAAACACTCCCTCATAACCAAAAAAAAGTAGTGCTTTGAGCATGGAACCAATTAATACAAATATTTTATCAATTACTATTTTTGATGACAAAAACTGAACGTCCTAAGACACACCTTCGATGAATTGCAGGCCATCTTGCACTCGAGACCATTCAAAAGTTGGAGTCCCTCCATGGTTTGGAATGTAGCAGAGGATTCATCTCTGAACATATATTTGCGCTTATTTCTGCAAATAAAAGTAGGTATTCACCAACCAAAAATAGAATAGTAATGCTACACGACCAAAAAAATTTGTCCAAAGGAATAACTAAAATAATGTGGAACACTTGTTCGCCAATCATTTAAACAATAAAAAATTCATAAAAGTCTATTTTAATTATAAATTTAATAGACCTGTCCTAAGGTCAACCATGCAGGCGCAATATATCATTGTCACGTCATTTTTCAATTTTAGGATGGTAGCACAAATGATTAAACACCTTTCTCTATTTCATAAGTACCTTCTCAAGTAAATCCCGGACTTCTCTTTGTCAGGAAGAGGTGACAATAGCTCATTGTGTAGATAGTCTACAAAATTAGGGTCAACGGAAATGGTAGTTGCTTCAGGCTTATTATGGCCATATTCCATAAGCCATATGGACAAACTAGTTGGTTCAGATGCCTGCGGTGAATTCAAATAAATTTGTATATTAGGCATGTTAGAAACTTTTATGCATATCACCAAATAAAAATCCGAGCTGAACTGGAAAAGGAATGCATAAGAGTGCGAAAAGACCTACACATTCAATCCGATAGATGCCCTTATCCTTAAGAAGAACACGAGCATTTTCATGGTAAACTGCATCAACGAATCTTTCAGGTTTTCTTGATTTTTCATATGCATATAGATGCAAAAGTTTGTTATCCGTCTCATTAGTTGCAATTGTTTGAAGCTGTAAGAGATACCACCAAAATGAATCTTTGGGGGGACAGAGAAGGAAATACAGCGAAAGAACACACGACAAAGAAGGGATTATGATACCAATACCTGTTTCACAATTTTATATATCAATTTGTCCAAGGTGAAGAGAATATATGACTGGGTTCCAATAATAGCACGGCAATCATCCTCAAATTTTGCATTATTAGAGAAACCATTTAGTAAATTGTAAAGTGCAGTCTTGAATCTGTGACACATAGAAGGCTGCAAATTATTATGCATTCATCATCCCATATAGAACAAAACTCATTACGCAAACCCACCTTGGATAAAGATTTGTTGAACTAGGATCAGTTGAACTCGGATCAGTTGAATCCCTCCGCTTCTTTTCAGCAGATGAACAACTATTTTTTGCTAATTGTATTCTCTCATACAGTGTCTGCAAAGTTCAGAGGAAAAAAAAGAATTGAGGTACAACCCTGTAAAGCACCTTGGAAGATAACTACTTGAGAAAAATAATTCAAAACAAACTTGGCCTTACTCGATGAAGCCTCAAAAGCACGTAGAAGGAATCATTTCCATAAAAAACATGAGAATCTTTTGGCGCGTCATGTAATGCTGGAGGAACTTGCTTTGTTAGAGGTTTCACTGTTTTTAGAAAAAGTTCTGAGATTGGAAACAAGGTTCCATCTCTTCCAACATCATGTGCATCAGCCATCCCTTTAGCCTCACCTTCACTTTCAACCTTACTATCACTCTCATCATGGTCACTCTCTTCTTCATGCTCCTCGTGGGAGCAACCTTCACCATTAGCAGACTCACCAGCCAAAACATCACCATCCTCAGATCCATTCTCACCGTCCTCTGAAGACCTTTGAGTACTTTCCTCAACTTCATCATCAGCATCATTTTGTCCTCCTGTCTCTTTGAAATGTATCTCTTCTCCTCCTTGTTCAGTTAAATATTGCCTGCTTGTAGCACTATCCTTAGATTTACATGCTATCTCCACATCACCATCTCCATAAGTTGCAAAATTATCCTCAAAATCTCCATCTGGGGATAATTCACCCTCCTCTCTTTCGATTTTGAAGTGCTCAACAGATTCTTCATGATACCTTTGAGCTTTGATGCCTTCTGCAGTATGATCTACATCCTGAGGACCATCTTCCTTGACCACATTATCCCCATTTACCAACCAAACTGGGCAGGAACATGATTTTTCAGTTGGAGTACTTTCATCTTCAATTCCCGAAGAATTTGGTTCTTTGGTAGTAATAACGGTTGTACAACCAACTAGACTGCCATCACTTTGCCCAACACTTACAACAACACTCCGTGAAGTATTAGCCTTCATGACATCTTCTGTGTCCATTGTCTCCTGAGGCTGACAAGGAACCACAAGCATTGGCTCCAGGAAGGTTTTCCAAATCTTCAGAACTTCATCCAGCTGTTCAACTGTATAAACTTCACCACAGGAATATTTGATGAGATGATACAGGTCCTCATGGATGTCTGAATCAGAATATTCAAATTCCATATGTGGATTCATAGCCCGTTTATTTCCAGCAACAATAGTAAGAATCATATCATCTTCCTTTCGTTTCTTTTCACTTATCTCTTTGATCTCGCTCAATAAGACTGTACAAAGATGATAAAGCCTAAAAACTTATGATGCCGCGGGAGATCTAATGTCATATGATAATTTAATGAGTTCCTAATGTCAAACATAATATGTCAACCTATTAAAATTTATTTTTTACATGGTATTTACAAGAATTAATTTGGCTTTTAAAATAAAACATTTCCTAGGTCTTAGACTGATGGTTATTATGGACTAATTCTCTTTCTATAGTTGTCCAAACACTAATGAAAATAATTGCAGAAGAATGAGCAAATAAAGACAAAATCTTCTTGCATCTATGGGGAAGCCACAGCAGATGCCAGCTCAAAAAGTCTCAAAGATATATATATATCTATATTAACAACCTTGTTCAAAGAAATAGGAAGGTATCTTTCCTCACATTTTGATTATAAATCATAAGTAAACATGTTTTGTTATTTAATATTGACAATAATACTTTTATTTGGACCAGGTTGGTGCCACGTTGAATTACACCTAATTTTATTATTATTATTATTATTATTTTGCTAAAATTACACCTAATTTAAATCCAACCAGATAACAAATGGGTCAAATAGGACAATTTATATTTTACACCATGACACAAAATCGATTCCTTAGAAAGTTATTGATAATAATATCACCTTCTAGAATTCTAATTAAAAGGAGGTCAAATTTACAATGATTCTCACCTACACCAAAATATTTAGCTCTAAATTACCTTTTGCACTCAAACTTTTTGTGTCCTGCTGCTTGAAGTAAAAGCTACGATGATCAAGTGATTTGTTATAGTTCTTCGTGTAAATCTTAGCCCAAACTTCATTAAAATCAGCACGACACCTTACCCACTCTTCTTGTTTTTGCTTCAAGCGAGTTAGTATAACTGGCAATGCACGAAGTGTATTTTTCCTCAACACATCCATCACATCAAGGCCGTGGTCACCATACAAGCGTTCAATGCACCTTAGATTCAGAGCTACAATAAACAGAAAAGAGAGAAGAAGTCAACATGAAAGCACAAGCAATATCCGGAAATTCATTTATAATTTATTAACTTTATCACCTGTAAAATGCTCATCAATTGAAATAGGATTATCTGGTTTAATTGTATTATCATTGATCCTGTCCAATAGTTCTTCTACACGCTTAGTTGTCCCATTGACATTCTCCAACAACATGTCCAATTCAAACCTGATATCATAAAGAACAGTGGCATCAGGGTGTTGATCTCTGTATAATTTGAAAGAAAATACTTAAAGCAATCGACTGTGCACCACAAGAAAAAGATAGCTGCAAAAAATCATGGAATAAAATGATGATATTGCAAGAACCATCCAAACAGAAGGGACAGCATTGCATAATTAAGTAGGTATTCCAGCAGCAAAAACCATCCAAACAGAAGGGACAACATTGCACAATTAAGTAGGCAGATAAACTACTAACCTAAAACTGAATCCTAATTACAAAGAAATAGAAAATTAACTGAGCAAAACGGCAGAAAAGTAGGTTTTAATTCACGTCAACTAAAGATAAAAATACAAATGAACAATACATAAAGGCTCCAGGAAGTTTCAAACCTGTCATCTTCACATTGAAACAAACTTTCTTCATACTGATTTTTGCGCATGTGTTTAAAAGAGTAATCCTCACTTCCAGAAGTGACAGACACCCACTCATCATTCAATACACTACGCTCAAAGTTTGTTCTCTTGTTTGTTAAGGATATTGAATACTGCATTAGTCAAATAAAAATTCCAAATGAATATAGAACTTGGTAAGCAGAACAACTCAAAATTGGAAATTTTGATGAAAGAGATGCTTACCTTAGATGGCAGACGTCGATAACTGGGACTGCACTGCTCACAGTTGGAAAGGTCAAGTTCTTGAATGGGTTTCCCTATACACTTATCCTTGCTTGAGAACAAAGACATCCTGTGGCTTGCTATATCTTCACTGCCAAAGGAAACACCTTTGTTAGGTCGATCCATTTCTCTAATTTCATGATCTCTATCTTTATTCCTATCAAAGCTCTCGTGATCCTGATCTCTATCCCTTTCCTCTATCAGTTGTTTGGGCAAATTTCCTTCATTCCACACGGATCCTGCAAAGAATTTAGAGCCAAGTTAGAAATTACTGCAAACAGTTTCAACATATTTCAATGCCTTGAAGAAAATTAGTGTCACAAGTCAAATACTTGAAATCAAGCAAACAACGATAAAGAATTAAAGATGCTTGAACACCCTGGGTGATAATGAGCCAAGAGAAGCATCTAATAAGACAAAAAATTAAATCATTAACTTACTTTTACTTAAAACACCAGCAACAGCAAGAAAACCATCTGCGGGAAAGACGAGAGTTCAAAATGAAAAATCCAGGCCAGAAATTTGTAAGCAGTAGCCCAGCAAACTAATATAATTAAATAAATAAAGCTTTATGAGCTATAGACTGCAGTCAACAATGATTTACCAATATTTTCAGAGCGTGCCAAAAATTCATTAAACCCCTCGGTCAGTTCTGGATATCTCCCAAGCAAATCATCCACCTGGCACAACCACAAGATTCCATGACATTATGATGATATCTAGTATTTGTAAATAACAACCCTATTATATTAATTTTTCAACTATATCATGGTTAACCACTCTATTCAGGACCCTTATTGGAAGTAAGCATGAAGGATTGAGCCAAATGGAGAGAAGAGAGGCCAGGGGTGAGCAATTAAATGTTCATGTTGCAAGCTTTAAGTGATATGCTCCATTAACAATGATCTTTCTTATGATTATGAGGTTGCATCTTATATATAAAAAAGATTGTTTTTAAAATATTTTGATAGCGATCTTGGTGCAGAAATAGCAAAATGACATTACCAATGGTCAGTCCCTGTTAATTGAGGAACTAAGATTATGTAGGACTGAAAACAGAACTAAACTTTCACATCATTTGCACTAAATGTTTTTAGAAAAAAAAAAAACCCAGTTCTTGCACTTAACAGGCCGAGCTTCTTATTAGGCTACAGTACAAGAGTCAGGTATCAAATATTATCAAAACATGCTTAAGTATAGGAATGCAACGTGTTGGGAATCATTACAAGTTCCACAATCTGAAATACTTGATGCCCAAAAAAGCATTGGCTACAACAAGACTCAAAAGCATGAAAAAAGTGGCATACCACATTTTTTAATTGTGATTGTGAAATTATTTCTTTGCTATAGATATGAAGATACTTCAAAAATTCCTGGTAAACATCAGAATTACGTAATCTTTCCTTCACTTTCTCAAAAAAGGCAAACTCTTGGCTGTACATATCTGCAATGAGTCAATGGCACTGAATAAGAATGCAATTGAAAAAATATATATTTATGACTAAAATGCTGAGCAACACGGGATAGCATACGTAGAAGTTCAGGGATTTAAAAAATTGTACTCAGAAATGAAACACAGTAAGCATTTTCATTAGGGTAATGAGCATGTCAAGTGCCAAAGCCAGTAGGCGTTGACCTTTTTACACCAATGAGATCTAAATCTCACGTTGAGAGCTTTATGTGATACTCATGATCTTGATCTTAAAAATTTTGAAGCAAGTAGTATTTTTGCTGACCTTGACATCTATGAAGCCACTGAAAAGTTTCATAGTCACAATATATAGATGACAATTAAGTTATCAAAGCATGAACAAATTTCCAAGTGCAAAAATTTTCAGCAGCAAATAAGTATAGAGATTTCCTACACATTAAGCCAATTTGAGCCCAAGGAGGTGTGTTCATGCATAATAACTCAATAACATGTACAATTGCAACCAGCAGAAGAGATGTACAAATCAACAGTGAAGAACAAGCCTGCCCATGACAATTTCAGAATAGAATATGGAACGTTCTAAATAAAACAGATATGTGCCCAAAGAAATTAGCAAATTCATGAAAGAATCAAAGGAAAACAACTCCAGATATGAGTGCACATGACCACCCCTGATAATAAAGAGTATTGGACCAAAAATTAAAAACAGAACTTTTACATCAGATAGAGTCTTAGAAGTAGAAAGAAAAGAATGTATCCATGACTTAGGTTGCGTTTGGGAAGAAAAAGCTATAACCTTTCTGTAGTTGCTACCCAAAAAGCTAGCTTTTTGTAGCTAATTTTTTAGCTTTACTATTCATTTTGCATAAATAAGACCAAAACTTAAAAAGGTAATTTCGGTCAATTTAGAAAAAGTTAAAGCTATCAAAACCTGAGAAACCGAAGGGGTTCCCAAATGGACCCTTAGTAGGTGATAACTAAGTGAATCGACTTTTTTGTTTAATTATCAATTTTAAGAAGTAGTTTTAACCCGTTAAAAGAAGAACTACAAGGACAAATTCAGCAACTATAAATTCAACAATTTTTTTTTCAATACTAGGGGTATCCCAACCAAAGGTGGGAACTAAAGCAAGTGAATTCACAAGTAGTGGAATTACTCACTTTTCAAGGCAGTTTTATCAACACAAGAGGATGAACTAGGATGCATCCCAAAGTACTCCACACCTTCCCCATCCTGGTATGATTGATCAGCAATGGAACCTTCAATCCTATGAACAGATTTCTGTTTATGGGTGAGGCGCTGCATTCCATCGTGCTCAGAGTCTCTATCATCTCGCACCAGTTCCCTTCGATCTCTATGTTTCCTTCTCTCCTTGTCTTTTTTGTCACTCCTCCGCTGCTCTTTGGCAGCTCTTATCAGTGCTTTATCACAATCTAAATTTGGCCGGTCAACACTGAGGTCATGATTTGCTTGTGAAATGATAGACTTCTGGAAGGATTTTATAATGAGCGGGATGTTAGATTAGTCATTAAAATATATATATATATATATAGGGGACAAAACAGAAAATAAAAAATACAACTTATAGGGGAAACTACCTTTTCAACTTGCATATGCCTCAACACAGGGAAGGGTGAGCTCCTATCACTATGTAAGAATATAGAATTCCTACCAGACGGAGCATGGGGAAGAGATGCTGCTGCTGAAGAATCAGGCAGAAATTGTGTGAACCACAAAAGCAGGTCAGGGTGGTCATGAAAAAGAGTAGCAACCTGCAATGCATGAAAATTAATAATGAAACTCAAGTTTAAGGGGATGATTTCAGTGCCATATAAGAGAAAGAGGGAGTTCCATAGGGTAGATAGAAGTGATTCACATGAAAATGCAACACACCTCCTGGTACACCTCAGTAATGGATTTGATACGATACTTGCTCAAAATGTCGAGAAAGGTTTTATACACATAATCATCACCTTGAAACCTTGTCTGCAAGCAAAGCACCACTGGATGAGTTCCTTTGAAGGCAATAGGGAGTATAACACTTAATTACAGAGTGTTTGTCTTCACCTTAATTTCATAGACAAAATTGATTGCTTTTTCGAAATCAATAGGCTTCTTAACCGCAGGAGTATCATCCTCAGGTGGAAGGGTAATCTCATAGCCCTTAGGCAAAAAGGCATTGAAACCCAAAATTAAAGCCCGATGCCCTTTAAATAATTCCTTCACTCTCCCTATGACACCAGCTGTGCCAATTCTACAAGCAAATAAACAATGTAACATTGGGATCAATGAAATAGTTAGAACTAAACTTGGATTCTGCAAGTACAAGAAAGAACAAATGATCAAACCTTTGAGCCTTGAAATCTTTCATAACTTCAAGGAACACATCATATTTATCCCTTTTGTCTTCAAATGTATCCTTAACTGCCTTGAGGTAAGTTAATGCTTCATTTGTTGTTAATGTCTGTTCGCTTGCTCCACCCATCATCAGAGGTTGCCCGGAGCTGCATTACCCAAAAATTTTAAACCAAGATAATTATCAATTCCTTGTATAGATTAATGCTCAAGTGATAGCTTTTTTGTGAAATATTAATTTCTTTTTTTTTTTTTTCAAAACACACTTTCAACAAAGATGGGCCTCCACAGGTTCCAGAATAATTACTACTTTTTAGCTTCAATCCTAGGGATAATCAAATGGACAGTTTGCTCTTCCAACATCTACTCAGCTGCAGCCACATGGAATGCTTTAAGGCACCATCAAACTAATTTACATTGGCATAGTTTGATATGGTTCCCAAAGCACATCCCAAGGCATAGCTTCATTTCTTGGCTAGCTATAAAAGGTAAACTTAATACCCTTGATAGAATCTCCAGCTGGGGCCTAACAAGTAACTCCCTCTGTGTTCTATGCAATTCAGCTAATGAGACACTTGATCATCTATACTTCTCATACCCCTTCTCAGCTAAAGTATGGCAAACAATCTGCCAAATATGTTGCATTGAATATAGAAGACAAGGCTGGATGAATGAAGTTAACTGGGTTGTGGGCAAATTTAGTGGAAAATCTTTTGTCAATTTTGTATGCAAACTAGCTTGGTTAGCAACTATCTACCATACATGATTGGAGAGGAATACCAGGACTTTTAAGAGTGCATCTAGTACTACTCAAGATATACTAAACGTCATCAAGCATGAAGTCAAAGTAAGAGTTTCTTAGTTCAAGATTAAATGTACCAATTCTAATGTAAAATTTTGTATAAACTGGGGACTCCCTACTTTTGTATAGATAATAGTGATACTTAAAATTTTGTATTATGGGGGAAGCCCATAAGATATTGTACTTGCTTCCATTAATTCAAATCATATTTACGTACCCAAAGAAAAAAAAAATTACAGAGATTTTATAAAGAGAACTTGCCCAAAAATCTGATCCTTTTCCCAATGAGCACACAACTTTATGACAAATAGAATCAGAAAAAAAAAATAGTAAATAAAATAACCAAAGTTTTTAATCCAAAGCCTGCAGTAAAAACCACACAACATATCTAAATATTCTAAACAGCAAATAACTAACAGACACACTCAACAATTTCACAGAACCCTGAACATAAAATCCTTCCAGAAAACTTAGAAAATTACATGATTAAGGAGCTTAATCTTATTTCTACCAATATCAAAATTTTGATTACTTGAGATAAAACAGCACAAAAACAAGCACGACCAAAAAAAAAATAGAGAGAGAGGATGAGAAACAAGCAGGACCGCAAAAAAAAAAAAAAAAAAAAAAAAAAAAAATAGAGAGAGATGAGAAGGAGAGACAGGACTAACGATTCGGCGCGAGAGGAGACGATGGGCCGTTTGAGTTGAGAACCAATGTACACTTCATCACTAGACCTCTTCATCTTTGAATTAACTCTTAATCTTCAAGAAACCGCGCTTTGTCCGGACTTCAAACTCCAGTTAGAATCACAATCCTCGCGAAAACACAACTCGCTCGTTCAACCAGAAATACCGAGAAAAACACACCAAATCTGATAAAACACAGAAAAAATACACAACCACCGCAATTTTCAATTCAATCCAAACTTCCGAACTGATCACCAACGAAGCACACATTTAAAAAGCCAAAAAGGAGGAAAAAAAAAAATAGTAAATTTACATACATTACTTGAATATAAAGCAAGGCAATAGAAGCGAAGATTGAAAATAGGAAACACAAGTCGGCGACCGGCAAACGTGAAAGAAACAGAGAATAGTTTGAACTTTGTGCAACTTTTATGTATATCATTTCGTGTGTGAGTATATATAGATATATGAAGCAGGCTTGGAAACACAATCGCGCCATGCGTTATACGAATCCAAATCGGTTTATGAATATATACGATTTTCTTTTGCACGTTTATTTTTGAAGTCTTATATGTTATTAATTATAATTATATTATTGTTATCAAATAAAAATATACTACTTATCTAAATTGACATATTTGTTTTGAAGTAACGGAGGTAAAATTTATTGGAATAAATTTTACTATCTATTACATATATTTGGACGAAGAAGTTACAATTACTAACGTAATCATTATCCCGAGTAAATTTTTATCATGGAGTGGGGAAAAATTTTTATCTTGGAGTGAGTAATGGAAAGTAATGAAAATTTGTTAGCCTTTTCTTATTATCCTCACCATTTTTATAATTAACTTTTACCCTTTTAAAATTTTGAACATAATATAATTATTTTCAGATAATATTTACTCTCTTATTTTAAATATAAGTATCTTGTTATCTTAGTGATCGTTACTCAAGCAACAATTACTTCAATAATATTATTGTTATCAAATTTTTTGCTCCATACCAAACATCTCCCAATTATTAAACATATCTTAATAAAAAATTTTATTTATTAGGTGTTCCACATAAAAAAAATATTTTTTGGCTAAATATCACTTAATATCTATATAATAAAATATTACGATTTTTGAAATATCTATATCACAAATTAAGATTTAACAACTAAAAATTATTATTTTTTATTTAACGATTGAGATCATTTTTGTATTTTTAACTTTCTATTTAATTTTTATTATAGTGGACTCCAATGCTATTTATCTCACAAAACAGAATAAACATTTTAAATTTTTCGTATTTCAAGAGTGAAGATCATATAAAAATCAAAATTATCAACTTAAATTTTACCTAATTATGATTTATGTGAAATTAAATTTTCAAAATTAAAATATCAAAATTTATGTTTTTTTTTTTTTTTTTTATTTACGATACTTATCAAAAATTAATTGGAAACATATATAAATCAAAATACATATCGTAACTAATAAGATCTAAATTTTTGGAAAAACAAATTAAACCCATTAATTATTATAATTTTTTCAATTCGACTTTTTTTTGTCTAAAATTAGATAAAAAAAACTTAATACTAATTTAATTAAGGGTGCCATAAGTACATGTTATTGCCAGTGTACATATAACGTATATTTGGAAATCCAAATTGCATTAACAAGTGTATTTTTAAAATATTATATGTTATTAATTATAATTATATAATTAAATAACAAAATACTACTTATCTACGTTGATCACTATCCCCTAATATTTAAATTCTATTAAATTCTACATTAATTATTAAAGCTATCTTAATGAAAAATTTATTACCTTTCAAAAAAATCTTAATGAAAAATTTTATTTATTAGGTGTTTCACATAAAAAAAATTCTATTTTTTTTTTGTTAGATTTCACTTAATATTTGAATACTATTAGAAATTTATTAGATTTCACTTAATTATCTACGTTTATCACTATCACTTAATATTAGAAATTTATTTAATTTTTACATTAATTATTATCTTAATTTGCAATTATCTAATATATATCTTTGTCAATGCACAATTTTACAAAATCAGAACTTTGATGCATTAACAAAATCAGAACTTAGTAGAGTACAATTTGTAGACAAAAATTACATATACGCTCTAATAATTTTGATTTTATTTGATAAGAATTATTACCAATCCTTATAATTGGAAAACAAAATAAAGCTTGACAAGAATTTAATTTTATTTCACAACTTAAATTTTAAGATTTCTATAATATTTGAAATCTAATCAAAAGTAATAAAATTCAATAAAAATTCATTATTTTTTTAAACTATCTAAATAAATGAACAAATTTGCTCTCATATATAATATTTACTTTATTTTTTCTTTTCCACTAACATGTTTAAATTTGATATTTTTCCTTAATTAATTTGATAAAATTCTTAAATTTAAACATATCATCCAAACGTAAAATTTTATTTATCAAGTTAAATTAATTCCTTACTTTGAAATTAAATTAATTTTAAAAAAATAAGATGGCATTTGGTTTGATTTTTTATTTTTTATTTTCTATTTCATGTGTTTTATGTTCTAAAAATTTCAAAACATGGAAATAAAAAATGTTATAATTTCTTTATTTTGAGTTAAAAATACTCAAAATGATTTTTTGTCATTTTTCATTTTATATGTAAACTCATTTTTTATTTTTTAAAATAAAATTTGAAAACACAATTGACTAAATGCGTTTTAAACTGTTTTTCTTGTTTTCAAAAGTTTAAAATAAAAAATGAATTCAAAATAGAAAATAAAAATTAAAAATTAAAAATTAAAAATAAAAAAACAAGTCAAATGAGGCTTAATATTTTTAAATGAGTTTTAAAATATATATATATATATATCTACTTGTCACGTTGGAAACAATGAAATGAACAATGACGCAATTCATTTTGTTCGAGACCTCATTTATTTAAGGTTGGACCAATGGAATTGGGTGAAAAATAACTTTTTTGGTTTCAAGTTGATAAAAGTCCCTTTAAGATCATTGTATTAAAAATTATAATCTTAAGATATCTGCTTCAAATGACATCTAAGCAGAGAATTTAGTGCACACCCGAATAACAGTGATTGTAAATTTTTTATTATTAAAAAAAAAACCATCTAGGCAGAGATGACAACGTCACCATGGCGCTCTTTTGCTGGGTGCAAAACGAAAGCACAGTGAAAGTAAACTCCCACTGAATTGGTAGACCTCGTGTACAGAAAGCCCGGCTTGGATGGAAAACGCAACTTCACCGCGTGATACTTAATTGGATATGGTATCTAATTGAGACTATATGTTTGTGACACGTATTTTTTTTAAAATATAAAATATTTTCAAAGTATTAAGTATTTTTTTATGTGTCTTTTTTTAAAATATTTTATTGAATTAATTACAATTATTAAATATTATTTATCTTCATTGATTATTATCTCTTATATGGCATTTGATTTGTATTTGTATTTTTTATTTTTTATTTTCTGTTGTCCCTTTTGAGATTCATTTTTTAAAAATATTAGTATTTTTTATTTTTTGTATTTTGGGATTCCTTTTTATTTTTTTGGGGTCCGAAAATGCTCAAAAAACTTTTAATCATTTAATATTTTATATGCAAACTCATTTCTAAAACACATTTAAAAAAAATGAGTGATTAAATGCGTTCTAAAAATGTAAAATGAAAAATGATACTAAGGAGCAGTTTGATAACGCTGTCGTTTTTTTATTGTTGTTTTTTTGTCACCGTTTTTTATTTTGTGTTTTCTGTTACTTTTTTTTTCCTGAAATGACAACTGAAACAGTATTTGGAAAAGTAATTTTATTTATAATTATTATTTTTTTTATTTTTAGAAAATATTTAATTATATTATATTATATATTATATATTATATA
>JAVXUM010000001.1:14530348-14540870 GCA_035590655.1 Pouteria glomerata
TACAATAGTCGTTCAAAGAAAATTACAAGAGTACTACAAAGATGTCAATTTAGGATTGAGAAAGGCTTGTAATAATTCAACCTTTTACCACAAAAACAAAAAAAAATTACATTCCTTAGTAAAAAATATTACAAAACTAGTTTTACTAATATTACAATCAACATAAGAGAAATCATCCACGTGCAGATCACAAGTGAAACTAGCATCAGTTTTACAACTGCTTGGTTAGCTTCCAAAGTCTGGAGTCTTGTAAGAATCCCTCTAAATTGATTCATTACATCACGAGCCATGGATTCATTCTCATGATTTGCTTGCTTCACTTGTTTTAATTCATTCATCATTGGTGGAGCAGTGCCCCAGGCAAAAAAGTTACATTCTCTTTTTGCACATCGATAATAAAGCTTTCCAGGATTCTCCACCGACTCTAATATGGCAACGGTAGCTCTTTTCCCACACTTACAATAACTATTCCGATACTTTAATCCCGAGCTGCTATCTCCAGTACTGTTTGCTGACATATTACTACCATGGCATAATTGGGTTAGATAAGACAAAAATCACACTTCTTTGGACTAATTGTCAACAAATAGAACGATTAACAATTACAGAAAAAACCAAATTTCCTTCTTAATATATAAAACAAAAAATTTCTATATTTGACATTTTCTAATTTGTAATGCATACATTTTATCAAGAATAAAGTGAACTACTCAACCTAAATTTTCCTTCTTTACAGTGAACTACTCAACCGAAATTTTCCATTACACTTTCAATGGCTAAGAACAACCAACTGTATAATGAAAAATGACAAAATTTAAACTTTCCAACTGAAGATGAAATGAACTTATTTTTCTGAATTTCTTTTTTTCTATGTTTCACATTTTATCAAACATCTGTACTGTATACATTTTACAGTGAACTATTTAACCCAAATTTTTCTTCTTTTTTTCAGTGGCCAATAACAACCAAGCTAACAATGAACAACAAAAAATTACACTGAACTATTTAATCCTAATTTTCCTTCTTTCTTTCAGTGGCCAACAACAACCAAGCGAACAATGAAAAAGTAAAAAATTTAAACTTTCTTTTTTTTTGAATTTCTTATTTTACCATTTTTTGCTTTAATTAGGGGAACAAAGTTTTTTTAAGTGTTGTTTCTTATAAATGAAAGAAAATGCACAAATAATGAACAAATCTTACAAAGGGGGAATTATCACAGTACCTCAAAGCTTTGGTCCCCAGAAATGTCGAAACCCTAATGGAAATGGAGGGATCGACGGAGTGAGAACCGATTAGAACTAGCCACTGAAAGAAAGGATAAGAAACCCTAGTCGTTCGTCGCTCATCCGCCTTCGTCGTTCCACTAGCCTCTCATTCGAAGTTCTTGCCGTGGTTTTCGAACATACGTGATTATTTGCCTGGTTAACCCTTTAAAATATGCAAAGGGTAAAGTTGGTATTTGTATATTCTATTTTGCTAAAGTTATCAGTTTAACTAGAACTCTAACAGTTTAATAACGGAAGGGGGTGGGGGTGAGTAACATTTCAAAATAAGGAGTTATTTGCTAATTTCAAATGTTCAGGGGGTCTAGGTGTAATTTCCCCTATCATATAATACTTGCATATTTTGTAGAATTTTTAGGGTAGCAGTTTTTGAAAAAAAAAAAAAATTCAAAATACGGAATGTAATTTGGGTTTCATTTAATATTTATTAAAAAATATTAAAAACTTTTAAAAATTATTTATTTTTTATCTCACTACATAAATTATAAATTCATGACTTTTAACAAATTTTATTAACTTTTCTCTTTTCACTCTAAACACCCTCTTAACCTTTATTACTTGTTTTGATTTTTCTGTTTATGAAATCAAAATTTTGTTATACCTTTGGAAATATCAAGTGAATCATTTTATTTTTTAAGGTGTAATATGCAGATGGGTTTATTTCTATTCATTTAAAGTTTAAAGGGTGTTTAGTATAATAAAAAGTGAGATAAAATAAAATAAATTGTAAATTCGTAATGTGTGCAGTGAAATAAATTTTAAAAAATTTTTAAAATTTTTTAAAATTTTTAAAGTATCCAAACACCCCTATAATATTATTAGAATCTGAACCGTAATTTAATTGATCAACAAGCTTAATCAAATCTGAATTTGAAATAATACAAACAAGGAACAAAAGTTTTGTAAGGTGACAGTTCGCTCTCCTATTCTTGTGTAGTTATGCCTTATGCATCTCTGTATTTTTATTTTTAAAAATAATATTAACACAACAGTACCTAAAATTTATATTCGCAAGGGTTAGTGGGTTGGTTAGATTGAGCCTTTGTTAACTTTTGCGTAATGACTTCGAGTCCTGCAAGGGATTTGTCTAATGACTTTTTTAATTAGAATCGATCAGTTATGACTTATTTACGTTAATTTATTCTCCATAATTCTTTGTTAGTTAGAGTCCTAGGACGAGTTTCGCTTAACACACATTCTCAAATAATAACTGTAAATGTTTTCGTACTCGGAGATAAAAAAAAATAAAAATTAAAAAAATCATTCATTGGTGGTTCATCTCGGGCCCCTCTGGAATTGTTCTTTCTCTCATTCAGATCAGATTCACAGCTAGAAGAACCGCCTCGACTGCAGTGTTGTTTAAATTCAGCCTGCATTTTGCGCCACTTTCCTCCACGACCCCCTCTCTCTCTCTCTCTCTCTCTCTCTCTCTCTCTCTCCAGTTCTAGCTTTTACGGAGACGAAAAGCCGATTCGCCAAGCTACTAATAATCCACTGCCTGTACAGACCGGCGGCTCAGCCACTTTCTTCCTTTGTCGCGACCGCGGCACAGCCGGAATCTGACACACTTTTACCATTGGCAACGAATGAGAACATTTCATCACAATGTTTAACAACGCCGCTTCAACGGGTGATCTCAGGGAAAGAGTTATTCTGTGCCTCAACAAGCTCTCCGACCGCGACACTCTTGCCGTCGCCACCACCGAGCTCGAGTCCATAGCGCGTAGCTTGACGCATGACGCCTTCTCTCAGTTTCTCAACTGCCTGTCCGCTACCGACTCCTCCGAAAAGTCGCCTGTCCGGAGGCAATGCGTGCGGCTTCTAGGCCTCCTCTCCGCCGCACACGGCGACGCCCTCTCCCCGCACTTGTCCAAGATGCTCTCCGCTGTCCTCCGCCGGCTCCGGGACTCCGACTCCGCCGTCCGCGCTTCCTGCGTCGACGCCGTCGCTTCGATGGTCTCGCAGATTACTAAACCTCCGTTCTCTTTGTTCCTGAAGCCGCTTGTGGACGTGATTTTGCACGAACAGGACTATAACTCGCAGATCGGTTCGGCGCTGTGCCTAGCGGCGGCTATCGAGGCCTCGCCAGATCCAGAACCGGCGCAATTGCAGAGGCTGTTGCCGAGGTTGCTGAAATTAGTCAAGAATGATTCTTTCAAGGCTAAGCCGGCATTATTGTCGCTAATCGGCAGCATTGCAAGTGCTGGAGGTGCATCGAATCGTAATATTCTGAGTACTTTGGTTCCAAGTTTAGTTGAGTTCTTGAGCAATGAAGATTGGGCCGCGAGGAAGGCAGCAGCAGAATCGTTGGCGAGGTTGGCGGTTGCAGAGAGCAGTCTGTTGTCTGAATTCAGGTCTGCGTGTTTGACTTCTTTGGAGAGTCGACGATTCGATAAGGTATGAAATTTGATTAGTGAATATTTGGTGTTTCCTTTGTTGAAAAAAGTCCGGATTTTTGATCAAATTTGATTCGATGCAACAGGTCAAGGTAGTTCGCAACACAATGAATCGTACACTGGAGCTGTGGAAGGACGTTCCCGGGGTTCGTGAGACGGATAGGGGTTTGCCTCAATCTCAATCTAAATCATCTTCTAAAGGTGACTCTGGGTTAGCTCATTACCATAATTTATCTAATTGTCTCTTGAACCAGAATTAATAATCACATTGCTAATTTGTAATTGCCAAAAATTAGGCTTTGTAAAAAATTAACTTTTTTTTTTTTTTTAAGCTAGCTAGTTAAAATAAAATAAAAAGTTGAATAGCTGATTTTTCAAACTAAGCTTTAGTACTTGCTGTTTGTTGATTAGTTTACAAGTGAGCAAGGGAAAACTTTTTTTCTTTCTGTTTATTTTTTTGGCCGGAAACTTTCACGAATTTGGATCCCTGAGAACTTTGGAAGGCAATTGGGTTCCTGTTGGTTCTGATGGCTCCCTTTGCAAGTGGTCTCATTTTTTCGTTTTGTTGTTTTCCTTTTTGGGAACCCGTTTTTGGTGGGTTGGTAATAAGTAAAAAGAAAAATGTTTATTGAAATTAATCTCGAAAGTGCTATATTTTGAAAAATAACATATATATTTTTATAGTTTTGGTCTTCATTATTTTATTTTTGAAAATTTTGAAATCACAGACCTCGTTTTTCTTACAATACCTATAAATATATATATATATATATGTATTTTTTTGCAAGACCTGAGATGACGTTTTGTTTTTCACTGGCAAACCGTCATTTTAAAGCTTTTTTCAGTGTTTCCCACTTCCATTGACCTCTTATACAATGAGACAAACTAACCTACCGTCATTTTTGTTTCTGTAAATATTTTTTTTTTTGAAAAGTTCTGTAAATATTTCACCAAAGAGTCTTTGGCTGTTTTCTATTTCCGAAACTTGTTTTCAAATGCAAATGCGAAACTCTCTCTGTCTCTCTCTCGCTTATTTTTTCGAATCTGAGTACACTGTACTATTCTCAAAACTAAACGTGTTTTTGAGATCAATTCCAAAAGAGTGTTTGGTTTAGAAAAAAATAAAAGAAAATTTTAAAAATTTATTTTACTGCACGTTTTACGAATTCATAATTTCTCTAAAAAAAATTTAATATTTCACTAAAAAAATAAAAAATTTGAAAAAAAGTTAATCGACTAGGTAAATTTTTTTGACAATTATATTCTTCGAGTTGAAAACTTTCAAATGAGTACTATTGTCGTTATGTTATATTAATTTTTTTGAATTCATGAAAATAGATTTGAAAAACCATTCTCGCAGTTTTGTTCTGGCGGTACAAAAATATCACTATTCTTCTCCAAAAAACTCTATTTGGTATTAAACACTTAAAATAAATTCAAACTACATTTTTTCTTGTTTTTATCACCCAAACGCTGTCCAAATGGAGACGTAGTGTCGAAGGGATTTGTGATGACTAGGATGAGGATTCAATTATGGGTGCGTTTGGCATTCAAAAAAATAAAATAAAATTCTATAAATCTCTATAAACACAAATTACGAGATTATAAAACATTATTTTTCTACTCACAACACAAAAAACAAAATACTAACTTTTTAAATTTTATACAATTTTATATTTACTACATAAAACTCCAGACATTAAATTTTTATTTTATACAACTCCAAACGCCACCTATATAAGATTGGATGGGTCAGTATGCTTCAAAAGGCGTGATTATTGTGGTCCAATGGAGTGCCGCATGAATTCCATGGATATGATAGGGAGAACCTTGTTAATGAGTGGTGATGTTAGACATTTCCTATTTCTCTGTTCTTTGACTTTGACACCTTTATGGACGTGGAGAATATCTTTCTTTATATATTGTTCCATATAAATGTGGTATTATACATGCTTGATAAATTTAGTTCTTTTATCTAATATAATATTTCATTCCGTTGCCCATACTCGGAAATTTGTCACACCTGGTACCCCCATACTTATCAAGTCATGGCACTTGTGCCCCCGCTCACAAAGCATGTTATGTTAAGGGGGTTTTCGGATATGATCCATGCCAGTTTATTTTTCGGTCGCTTAAAAGAGTGAACTGAGGAAACTCCTAACAGATTTTAATTCGACTGTTGACTCACGGTGGACTTTCTTATATTTTTCTGTTTTATTCAGTCCTTTCAAAAGTTAACAAACATTTGTAAAACCTGGCTAATGCCAGTTATGGTGTTCTGGTTTTCTATGGTATCACAGACAATGGTGGTGTTGTATGCTCCCCTTCTGTTTCTGGAAGTTCTTGTGATGGCAGCTTTGCCACTCCTAAACCAAAGAAAACAACTCCCACAAGCAGGTTGACTTCATCTGATAATTTATTTGCAACCATTCCCCCAAAAGGAAGTCCTTCCAAGAGTTGTGACAAGAAGCCAGGCACAAGCATGTTCAGTAAGCTGGACTGTAAGAAGAATTCTGACTGGAACGTTGAAATTGCTGTGACCACGCCATCATCTTTGGAAGTGGCTGGTGAAGATGAGCTCAAGGATAGATGCATTGGAGTTGTAGATTCAGATATGAAAGAGAGCTGCAGGAATTTGAAATCAGAAACAACTCGTGTCCTCTTCAGTAAAACCCGTGATGAAAAATTCCATAAATTTGTTGGTTTCAGATCTGGGTCTCGTGTAGTCCCGTTTTGTGAGAGTGATATCTGCCAGCCAGATGTGGTACAGAACAATGCTACTGACGATGCTGACAGCAACCAGAAAGATGTTGAGGATCTGAATTTGATCCGCCAACAGCTTGTTCAGATTGAAAACCAACAATCCAGTCTGTTGGACCTCCTCCAGGTATGTTTAAATTTTCTCCTCTTGTTTGTGTGCAAGTGGTGACATCAGTGCGTTATAGGATCATTTATAACTGTACTTGTGTGTTTCACCCTTGTGCTAAATTTATGCTGTGTTTAAAATTGTTACTAACTTCACCTGGGAAGCGTAAATATTCAATAAATTTTGCTGCTTTCAATTAAACTCAAATTTAGCATTTCCTGTTACTGAGATGCTTTTTAGTTCATGGCACTGCACCTGTAGATTCCTGTTAAATAGCAGAATGGTAATGGAGATATTTCAACTAATGAGATAAAGGAAGATAACCTACTGAACTCAACAATGCCCGGTCCTTTTGGAAAGGAACCTGGACATGATCACTTTGGGATTTGGGCTAATAATGCATTGGTTATTGATAGACCTTTTATGTCATGAACACCTGTTTATTGATGTTTTTACATAACTGTCATATGTTGTTTCCTAATTTGTGAATCTTTGTATGTTTGGAACATGAATTTGTGGTATGACGTCATTCTTTCTCCTCCTTTTTCTTTGTTCTTCTTCTTGTACTTCTTCAACTTAAGGTTTGTGATAAGAGAAGGGATTAGAAAGGAGATCATAAGAATTAATGCTCAAGGGTGTTTCTTCATAAGAATTAATGCTCAAGGGTGTTTCTTTCTTTCTTTTTTTTTTTTTAAATATTGAAAGGTCAAAATTCAAGGATTTGGAATTTAAAATTTTAAAGTTCAAATTTTTTTTTTTCTAAGTTTTAGAAATTGTGATTCATGAAAACGAAATTATTTTATCAGGAGTCCTTTTTTTTTGGTAATTTTCCCATATTTTTATGCTTAACCAAGTTGAATTAAATATTTTTGACAGATATGAATTCATTTTCTTTTCATTTTTCTATCTCAACCAAAAAAAAATGAAATGAATTTGACTGTCTCACTTTATTTTGTTTTCTTACCTCTTTCCTTCATTTTTCTTCTCTCATCATCACAAGTCCATGTTCCAAACATAGGCTAAATGAACTGTTTACTCTCCTATTTGGTGCTAGAAAAACACAATTTTTTTTATTGACGGCTGTTTGAGAGGCATCTGCAGATCTGCTGACTTCAAACTTCTCTTTATACTTGATTGTAGCGGTTCATTGGCAGTTCCCAAAGTGGGATGAATTCCCTGCAGTCGCGAGTAAATGGCCTAGAGAAGGCGCTGGATGAAATATCATATGATTTGGCAGTATCAACTGGCAGGATTTCTAACACCGACTCTGTGGGAAATACATGTTGCATGCTGCCTGGTGCAGAATTTTTGAGTCCAAAGTTTTGGAGGAGAACAGAAGGCCATCCTTCTTCACGGTTCTCTTTTTCTGGACGAAGTCATTCAGTAACAGCCATACGTGGGATGCTAAATAAAGATGCGAATACCGCAATGCCTAAGCTGGGTGGCCAGAAAGATCTGTGCCACAATGGTGGTAGATTGGCTGCAAGCCCATTCGCTGATACCTGCAGGAACTTTAGAGGAAGCTTAGATTCAGGCTCAAGTAAAAATCCAAAGAAGATGACTCAAGATTATGACAAAGTGAAAGCCTGCGGTGCTGGTGGTTGTGATGGGACTTTTCTTGCAAATGGTGTCGCAGCAGGAAATATAAGCAGCAGGTGAATTTCTTTGTACTCTGCCTCTTCATTTTCTCCCATGCAGCTATACTTGATCTGATAGGTTTGAGTAATTTTCTTTATAATCAGAATTTGCTGTGCTTTATTTTCTTCTTTAACTAAATAATCTTTTGGGTGGTTATGCTTGTTTCTCTTTCCTTGCCATCAATTATTGGTTCTCAGGGTTTGGGGTGAGTGGGGTTTATTGGACTGAGCACTGAGCTGCATTCAGCCCATTCATGAATCAAAAGGGAAAAAACAGAAAGGGAGTGTTTTTATGTGCTTTTATTAATCATCTAGGTTAAAATCTACAAACTTGCAATCGATTAATAGTAATGTAGTACCTTGAATATAGTAAATGCCTCAATTCATTTCAATATTTTTTAGAATGAAGATCATCCCATTTTTACCCTGTCACCCATTCCCTGACATTGTTACTGAACTTGCATTCGTGAGCCAGAAAATCCTGGATTCTTGCCAATTTGTCCTGATATACAACAACACCTGGATCTGATTATTCACAGTAGATTACTTAACCCACAACCTGACAACGTTCATACAATTAGCGAGAGCAGCTAGGTTTAGTTACTAGATTTGGTGCTATTATTTTTCTTATGCTCAGTTGTCTAATTTCATGTCAAGATTTTGCTTCCCTGTATATCTAACCTGATTTTTTCTTTGTTTCGAATCAGATTATCTGCTTAGATCTGAAAGTTGGGAGTTTCAATGATCCACTCTGCCAGGAGACGTCGTTTGATGTGTTCTCACCAGAAGAAAAGAAGAATGAAGATCCATCTGCTGGGTAGACAAATTATTTTCTTGGAATGCTCATTCACACGAAACTTCACGACCAACGCAGCTTCTTACCAGTCTGGAAGTATATTTATTTCATTATGAGATCCACCACTTTGAGTTATTAGTTGCAATGCCTGGCGAGTCATTTCTATCAGATTTTTAGGTTTAATTTGCCCCCCATTGCAGGAAGATTGGTGCCATTTGTGTAGGGGGAGGCTTTTTGTACTCTTCAGCTTATTGCAACATCGCTGTGTACAGTGTTTCGACTTCCCTTGTAGTGGAACTGGTGATCCTTTCCCATGAACTTACAACAATAAAAGAAGGGAAATTTCAGCTTCCCTGCAAATCTAATTCTCTACAATGGTGGGAAACTAAAGTGCTCGATTTTGACGAGTTTAGAAGCGAGGTGAAATTTGACTTAATGGGTGCTTAGCGTATGGCAATAGTGAGACGTTGGAAATTTGTCTTACCAAATGTTAAACATCGATTTGGTGGACAGATAAGAGACCATACAAGGTTGAGACATTGAATGGTAAAACTCAATCTATATGTGTGTGCGTGTGTGTGTCTGAAGCCACGGAATTGGATTTTGAATCCACGAGCCTCACGTCCGATGCGTTTGGGACAAGAGAGACAATAGTATTGGGCTTACAATCAAGTGTGGCTGGCCCACCCGTAGTCCCCAAATTTTAGCTCAATTGAAAACTACCTTACTTTTTTGACAAGTGGACTATTACCATATTAATTTTTAAAAATTCTATTCGTTTATGGCATGTAAGTAATTTTATTATCATAAAAAAAAATTTAATTCAAGATTTTTTTAAAAATATTCCTAATTAAAAATATCAAATTAAGCTTTTAAAATAATGACACTTATGGTTTTTTTGATACATTAATTGACTATCTTGGTAAGTTTTTTGAATGATTCATATAGACCCCGCTGAAGGTAGATGACAAAAGTTTAAATAATAAAATTATATAAAAATATATATGATAGCTTATTTTTATATTTGATTAACTTAAAAAATAAAATAAAAAACATTTCCAATATGCTTATTGAAAATATAAATATATCTGAAATTTATTTTAGCCTTTAAAACATTTTTCCTACTCTCTTGTATTGTATCAAACTAAATGTAAGAGGGTTCATCCAAATTTGTAAAAGTCTATCTAAAAGAGATAATTATATTATTTCAAATCATATATAAGAATTGCTATAGTTTCGTAATTTTACTCAATGAAAGAAAAGTAAAAAGGAGTGTAAGAGGGTATTGTGGAGAGCAAATAGGTTCACTTAAAATATATTATAATGCTAGAAGAGTGGGAGAAAGTAAGAGGAAAAGAAAGGAAAATAGAAGAAAAATTATTCTTTTAAGTGAATAGTTAAGTAAATTAGTGTAAGGAGAGAATAGGGATACAAATGCGATAATATACTTTTTAAAAATTAAGGAGACTATTGTCCACCTGAAAATTTAGGATGTTGGGGTCGTTTGGCGTGAAAAAATTCTCTGAAAAACTCTGAAAAACTCC
>JAVXUM010000001.1:14634377-14653283 GCA_035590655.1 Pouteria glomerata
TTTTTTTTTTTTTTTTGATTGCTACGAGACCAGGGAATCTCTCATGCACGTAGTTTTACAAATTTGAATAGACCAAAGACCAAAACAGTCTTCCCAATTCACAACCCCCAACCAAAGATAGAATCCAGTGAAAAAGACCAACACAAGATGCAAACAACTTTTCTTTTATCAGGTGCAATGCTGCACCTTTATTTGGTGGATTCGCTTTAAGTTTGGAACACATGCCAACCCCTTCAAAGATATTGCTTATCTATATATATATATATAATGATGAGAATATATTACTAAATATTATCAAAAATTGCCTCCTTTTGGTAAGGAAGAATATATGCACACATAGCTAGCTATAGACCATACATACATATATATATATATATAATATACACAAGCGAAAACTAAAGATGATTGATTGATAGATAGATAAAGATATTCGTACATATATATGCCTTTACATGCATGCATGGCTGCTGCATACCTGCAAAACTCTTGATTCGTGTTCCATTTACTTTTTCTTTCTCATAGAATTTTCTTATTTGGTCTTTTGAATGCAAATATATATATAGATATATATATATGATCTCCATCCATCAATCAAATTGCTATGTCTCTCTCAAATAAAAATAAATAAATAAATAGACATCAAAAACACTAAACTGGAGTTCTGCAAAGGCTGTTTAGGATTCTTTTTAAGTGGGATTTTGTGTGAGAGAAGCTTCCTTTCCCCCCCCCCCCCCCCCCCCCCCCAAAAAAAAAAAAACTCACCAAAACAATCTGTTTAAGTAAAAGAAAAAAACAAATCTAATACAACACCTCACAAACTGGGATTCTTCAATTGTTTTCACCACTATTTATAGTCCCATTTGCTAAATAATACATACAAGATGGCAGAGACAATTCGTGTCTTCTTTTACCCTCTCTGTAGATCGAAGCTTCTCCAATTCTGTTGCCTAAGCTTGACCAGGCGGCTGCCGAGAGTTCCCAGCTCTCCTGAAAAAAAAAATTAA
The DNA here is from genome assembly GCA_035590655.1 of Pouteria glomerata. Classification (NCBI taxonomy): domain Eukaryota; kingdom Viridiplantae; phylum Streptophyta; class Magnoliopsida; order Ericales; family Sapotaceae; genus Pouteria; species Pouteria glomerata. Next base: position 14,635,382 of record JAVXUM010000001.1, read on the forward strand.
AATTAAAATTTCAGATCGATATCAGTGGTGCGGTGTGATTACTTTATTGACTACTTTGAAATTTTGATTTATCTTGGCATTTAAATAATTGTTAAAAAATTAATGATATTGCAAGTTTTTTTTGTTTTATAGCATTTTGGAAGTATACTGTAGACATATGGACTTAGCAGAATATATATATAAGGAGCCACCTAATGATTCCTCTTTCAATATAAAGCATATATTCTCAGCTTTGTGACTGAGGTACTTATAAGTAGTGTTCCAATGGTAAAGAAGAACAGGAAACAAAGGCAGCATAGAAAGGTTAAAGAGTTATAAATGTAGAGAACAAAATGAAATGTTAGTTACTTTAATAACATTATTAAGGGATGGAATAAAGTGACGAAGGGACAGAGTTACTTTCTTCTTTTGTGTGTAAATGTGCGCACAGGTGTATTGCTTAATGGGGAGAAAACAAAACTTGTAACCCCTGCAACCTTTGATAATAACAAATGTCACCTTAAGAACTTGAGAACTTGTAGATGTAGCAGTTAAGCAAGAGGTTCTCATAGCTAGACTGATCTCATTGATATGACAGAAAAGGAATATTACTAGGAGAATAATTGCAGTTTTTCCGTAGCATTGACAGAAAAATTATTTTTATCTTTATTGTTGAAAGGATTGACGTAGAATAGGCATAATATATGTATAAAGTTTAATTAAGTTGATTTTTAGCAAGCCACATATAGGGTATTTAGAGATTTTTCTTAGAAAAATTCGTGGTTGACACTTTAAGAGAGAGAGAGAGAGAGAGCTTATATACCCTGGCCGGTGTATCATGTATGTGACAATTTTTGCTAATTTCTGGTTGACCAGAACTGGTTGTCGAAATTTTGAAAGAAAAGTGGGTAAAAAATAACCAAATTTAGAATTGAGACTGAGAAGCTGAAAGCCAACCTTGAAGAAAGTTGCTTCCATGCACTCCATGATAATTTCTTAGTGCATGTACAGTAATTTCTTAAGCTTTTACACAGAGTACTGTTACCCATCCATACAAGTTGTAGCTATTTAATTTGCATAATCAACCGCGGATACAATGCAAGAGCCTCTCGTCTAAAGGCTAACCAAGTAGGGAGATATTTTGTTAGAGCAATTTAAATAGAAAATTTCATTAATACCACACATATTGATAACAACAACAGGGTTTGAACTTACATCTAAGAACTTATTACAACTCGACAAAATAAGGTGATTTGTCCTACCAAATTTACGGCGCTTTTTATGTCAGAGAATTTGAAACATGTGACATCTCAAAATAAGTTGCATCCTCCAACCAGCGAAGCTAATCCAGTTGGTTAAGAGAGTATTAATGTACATAATCTTAGCTCAAACTAAATAAATATAGAAATACGCACTAAACATGTTCAATCTTGTTTATTATTGTGAGTATGTTTAGAGTGATAAAAAGTGAGATAAAATGAGATAAAGTAAAATAAATTTTGAATTCATAATTCGTACACTAAAATAAGTTTTAGAAAATTTTAGAAATTTTTAAAATTTTGATTTTTTTTTTTTTAAGAAACCAAACAAAACCTATATTTTCTTCACCCCTATGAACAAATAAGTCATTATAATATGTATTTATTAATGTACATTGCGTTTGGGATTGAACAAGTGAAGTAAGAATGAACCTATATTCTATTGTATCACTAGAAAAGAAAGATATTTACTAATCCTAGCTAGCTAAAAATTCAAAGACATACCCAATTAAGTACCTGTTATGTATAGGATCAGGTCCATTCGGAACTCTTCTTTTACTCATGTAGCTGAGATCTGACGGATCAGGATGGACGGCAAGCTTCTGGTCTCTTCCCATGATCTCCACACCCTTCAAGTTTCCAGCTGCTGGTCGAATATTCAGCGTTGTTATCGTGTTTGTTCTCCCGTTTTTCAAAATACCAACCAACAACAACCAAGTAAATCCCACCAACGCTACTGTGCCAAACGAGGCCTTAAAAAACTTGGTGCTGCAACTCATGTCTCTCTCCTTTGTCCCTCCCTATATTATATTTTCTGAAGAAGAGATATGCCCTGCACTTCTAGAATATGGCCGAAGCTAAAAAACAAATATCTGAATTCTCAAGCTTGTGATTGTTGCATGATGTATAGCTGTGGTGTTTTTGGGTGAGTCTTCAAGGGTGGAGCAGTGGAAATAAGTAGAGCGGGCTAAGGCTAAAACTTTTTTTTTTTCTTTTCTTTTTTGGCCAGTTTTTTTTTTTACTTCATAGGCTAACGATAGTTGGTTTTCTTTATAGGATCGAGGGCTTCTTCTGTTAACACACTTTCTCGAAACTCTAGAGAGAGAGAGAGAGAGAGAGAGAGAGAGAGATAGATAGATAGAAAGAGAAGCACTTTAAACTGATGATGAGGTCCCTCCCCATACGAGTACGACAACCTTCTTTTACTTTGGGGTTGAGTATTTTCATGCCCCGCCATCTAACATACTTCACTATCATTCCTTACGTACACTTAAATGATAGATATTTGCTTCAACAACAGCATATGGCATGAAACTGCAACTGCCATACTAGGGCTTAGATAATATATTTATGTAATAAAATAACTTTTTAACGGATAATTTGTTTAAAAATTATTGGGCCACAAACATAACACATTATTCTATTTGTAAGTTGGGTTAGAAATTTAGATTGCATTTGGAAAAGAAAAAAAATAAAAGTTGGTATTTTAGCTATTAATTATTATTTTTTTATTTTTTTTAAATGATCAAATTTATCTTTTTATATTTCAAATTCTTTTAAATTTTAAAAGAAAAATATCAAATTAACAAAAAAATTAAAAACCTAATTATTAAAAAATTAATTTTTTTCTTTTTCAAACACAAAAAAAAAAAAAACTAATTTTTTCATAATTATTTAGTAGTTAACTATAAAATATATATATATATATATTTTTTTTTCAAATTCAACCTTATAACAGTATAGCACTATATATGTATATTCATGAAACTATATGCTATCAAATTTTCTTTCCTCACTTTGACCACGGACAAAAGCAAAATATAAGTATCTAAGAAAATACTTTGAGAAGCATTAGTCTGTCTACCGAGAATATTTCTTCGATATTGACTAGGTAAATTTATGCTTTCGATTTTTATGGAAAACCAAAGAATTGCTCTCTTTATACTACGAAAATAATAGATTTAAGTCAAGAATTTGTACTTGGAAGCTTGGCCACGTATGTTGTGATATTTCATTAAAGCTCTCCATGATCTGTGTACGTATATGCATGGCAATGCTGCGAGTGAGGCTTAATTCTTTTTTTGGTCTTGGAGATCCTGGCTAAAAAGGTGAACTACTTACGAGCTACATATAAGATACTAAAGCTTCAAAGGAAAAGATCATGAGAATGCATCATGGCGAAGTAAAGGAGGGCACGCTAAAGTTGGAAGCCTATTAGGAAAGAGAACAAGGAAAGAAGACTACTTAATTCATTTGTCTGTATTATTTGATTTATTTTTCTAATTTGAACTTTTTTCAATATAAAGTACACGTGTCAGTGAAGTGGGAATTAAGATCTGGTTATTAAGTGGCGGAGAAGTACTTAAATCATGAGTCATTACTATATCATAGTAGAAGAAATGGCTGAGCGATTAATTATTTTAATTTTTCTATAAATACGTGGCAAACAATTCAACACCCAACATTTGGTCATCTTTTATATATATATATATATTTAAGGAGTAGTTCTAATTACCCAACACCAGGTAAATTCAGTCACTCAACCAACTTATATATTGTTAGTTTATCCTACTTTAATTTGTATTTAATTTGTATTCACTTGAAAATTAATATGTTTTATTCATTTTATTTTTTGAAGATTAATAAATATTATGAATTCTACGTTCATTTGTATTAATCTCGGTCCATCTATCAAAATTTAGCGAATCTTAGTTAATCTACTTCACTGTATGCAATTCAATGTGCAAAAAAATTACAAATTTCCCAACCACACGAATAAACAAACAATTGGATTGATACAATGTTTCCAACCATACAAAACTAACTGCCTAATTTTTGTCCATGGGCATGGAATAGTGACTCATTTTTTAGCAAGATACTGTTGTGGGTCAAACCGTCTAAGTTTAAAAAATTCAAAATTTGGAATTCATCTAAACTAAAAGGCTTTATGGACAAAATAAGTTAAATTATAAAAATTTAAATTAAAAAAATGATTTAAAGATAAAATGGACTGAGTTATAAAAATTTTTGAGTGAGCTAAATTTAAAAAAAAAAAATTTGAATTAAAAAAAAGTTGGCCAAACAACTCGAGCTAGAACAAGAGGCAGCCCAAACCTAGATCCGCCCAGGATGACTTCACCACTTTTGGCAGGAGTGCAACTCGTCGTAGCTTCATAATTCACACAGTTGGATTCTACCAAGTACAAATTCCAGTGTACAATTCGTTAGGTTCTTGTTCATATATATATATATCACATTTATGTCAACATGATGAGTGCACTACGAAACCGAGACAACCAATTACGTATACATTCAAAAATAAAACAATTTGACATGCATGCCAACATCTTTATCATTCTATTCTAAAGCAATATTATATAATACATATTTTCTATACGTACGGTAGTATTACAGTATTGAAAGAGTATATACGATCCATCCCATTTATTCTAAACAAAGGAATCAATTGCTACGATTGACACTAAACAAGGACGGCCTCCCATTGATCATGAACCCTGCTTTATTCTTTTCAACCCTAATCTAATTGCTTCAAACTGAAAGATGCATTGCTGGCTGTTTTCCACTATATATATATATATATTTGATATAGATTTGGACATTATATACATATATATATATAACAATACTATACTTATACTCTCTTTTTACACTCTTATTTATATCATATTAGTAATAATGAATAGTTACTAGTACATTTCATTTAAAATTATTACAGTCACAAGATAAATGTGACATCCTACAAATGTGACGATTTTGAAAAAAATGTACTAATTACTGTACATCGTAACTAATAAGATGTAAAAAGAAAATATAAGTGTAGCATTTCTTATATATATATATATATATTGCCTAATCACCTGAACCATTTTTAGTTGATTGAGATATGAATCTTTCAAATTTTAAACTGTCCTAACATATACCATCTTAAAATGCAGATAGATATATGTGATCTTGCAAAATATAAGAATATGTGCTCTTGTACATATATATATATATATAGAGAGAGAGAGGAATTAAGATGGTAATTGTAAAAGCACATGTACATGAACTAGAGAGCTGTCCTAGATGGAAGCTGGTTCCTTGGAATAGAGGCTTTGATTGGGGAATATCACACGAGTTACTCCATTCGGCTAGAGCATAAGGCACATTTTGTTCCATCCATTGCCACATATGATTCTCACTGTAGAAACGTGAAGCTTTGTATTGTTGCAAGAATCAAATCATTCTCCTTTCAACATGCAGCTGCTAGCTTCCCTTGGAAGTTGGATGATTTAGTAATATATATAATGGCTGCTTAAAATAATTATTTTCAAGTATGGGTGAGAATTAATTTTGTTCCGTGTTTGGGTTTAGGCTCATAATTTGTGTCGATACGTACGTTATTATAAGCAAATATTTTACAATTTAATTAATATATTAAATAATCAATTTACTTGAAAATCTAATCGGAATCATGTCGATCTTTAGTTTAATTTCGTATTAATATTACGTTGGATTAGTGTTTATAATAAATATCCATATCGAATCATATTCACGTCTAGTGCTTGATATTGCCACTGTGGATTCTGTGTGATTACATTGCCATAACTAATGATCACCATCAAGAGATGTACTGAATTGATCTCCATGTCTTAATTATCAGCTTATGCCAAAGCCTCATTTCCGATCCTCTAGAATACTAAACAATCTATGATGTGACTTTCGCACATAAGAGTGGGAGAAGATGGTGTCTCACAATATTATTAAGATATTCATTTAAATATTAAAATATTATGATTTTACGAAATTAGAGTAAAAAAATTTATTTGATTTTATGTAAAATCTTAATAAAAATAAAATAAATAAAATCTCGATTTTGAAATGTAAAATCGATAAAATCTTGGTTTATAGGCAGTTTTACTAATTTTAAAAATTAATTAATTTTTGAATAATTTTATCAAAATAAGATAGACTTTTATACTTTAGTTTTAAGTGCTACAACTATTTTAGATTTTTTTTTATTCTATAACATTATTATTTTTTATGTTATACTAATTGATGACCATGTGTATCGTTCCATCAAATTGACCATATAAATTAAATATAATAATTATAATAAAAAATCATGTGTTTTATAATAAAATATTATAAATAAATTCCAACTCTTACAAAAACTTAAGATGAAATGAAGTTAATAGTTTAATGTCATTTATATAGGTAACGCCAAACACTGGTCACAATTGTATAGAGTCCGTTTGCAAGTAAAAAAAAATACAAAAAATTACTAAAAGTTGAGTTGTTACAGTAATTTAGTTTTGGTGAACTCCCAATTTTTATCATTTTTCTGTTCTGCTATAGTAAATCATTATTATAATGGACCCCATTTTTTCTATCATTATTACAGTGGACCCCATTTTTTCTTACTTTTCTACTCTATTACAGTAAAAAAATTTATCAAACACACAAAAGTTACCATTTTTCTGCTCTGCTACAGTAACAATTTTACTAAACATCTAAAAGTTATACTTTTTTGCTAAAAATTTCACTTTTACTTACCAAACACATCAAAAAATTACAACTCATAAAAAAACATAAAAAATTACCAAAAGCTATCCAAAATTTCGGCTACCAAACACCCTCTAGTTGAGTAAATAAAGCATTGAACCAGACATAAAATCTTTCATTAACATTCTTGAGGATTTATTTTGTTGATATGAACAAATTTTTGTGTATGTTATTTTCTTAATGCACTTTGCTCTCTTTACTTATTAACAAAATTCTTATTTATTAAAAAACAAAAAAAAAATAAAAGTCCTAAATGAATAATTGTAGTATAATAAATTATACTTTCATGTTATAGGTATTCAATAGAATCTTACGATTTTATAATTCAATTTTTTAAATTCTTTACTGATTTTAAATAAAATTTCAATTTTAACAATTTTGGTGTGTCACGCTATGAGTGAATGAGATTTGGTTTATCATATATATATATATATGTGTGTGTGTGTGTGTGTGTATGCATGGAGAATAAAAATCTAGTCAAGGTCTTTTTGGAGCCGTGGATCAGTACATAGGACCAATGTTTAAAAACTGTCTGGTTCTTGAACTGTGAATTGAGGTGCTTCACTTCTTGGTCTGAATTTTCTCTTAAAAACCTTAATTCCATGTTGTGATGCATAGGATATCAAATAGTTTGAATAGAATATATATATCATTTCGATCCTCTCTTTTTTGTCTAGCAAGACATTTTTACCATGCCCAAAGTAAAAATTGTGTCAAGCAAACTAGTTTTTTAACGGATCAACAAGCTTTGTCCATTTTGCAACTTTTGTTACCCAATAATGTGGTATTGCTATATATTTCTGAAGAATATAGTATAGTTGTTTCTATCAGGGGATTGGAGAAGTTATTCATGTAGTTCATTTAGAATTTTTTTTGGTTGTATTGTTATTTTAAGTAAATTTCTTTCTATATGTCGATAATTTTTCAATATTTAAAAAAATATTGTTAATTGAAAAAGCACTATTTGAAAGAATATTTTTAAAAATACTCCCTCAAATAGATCTTTTTAAAAACACTTTCTTAAAATGTATTTTTTAAAAGCACTATTTCAAATAATAATTTTAACGTGGTTATAATTTTTACCGGATTGTTACATATTAAATATTAAATTTATTTTGTTGCATTTAACAAGAATAAAAAATTTAAATATTTTACTTTTGCTCTCATAAATTTCACTAAAATAGCATAGTATTAATATATTTATAAAATAAATATTTACATGAAAAATAGAATAAAAAATTAAGGTTGAGAAAATACCAAAAATCTTTGAAAATAATCATACACAATATATTCATCAACTTCCATTTAATATAGAATACATACTTTCGAAAAAAACAATTTCAAAAAATAGTCCATTAGAAAAAATTCTAAATAATAAAATCATAACTTAATTCACCAAATTTATAAATTGAAAAATGAACCAAAAAATGAGATACGAACAATTCTATTAAAAAAATTAAAAATTACATGTTAAATAATATACAAAATTTACTTGAGAAAAGTTTATACCAGATAAATATGAAGATTTTGTTAAAAGAATTCAAATAAATAATTAACAACTAATTAAGACTCACATTATTGTAATTTTATATTTTGAAATTAATTTTAAAACTAAAAATTGTAGAGTTTTACCCTAATTAGAGGAAACCCTTGTAAAAATTCTTAAACACCATAGGACAATTTAAAAAAAAAAAAAAAAGAAAGAAAAAACCCAAGAATTTGCAAAAAAGGAAAATAAGATAATTTTAACCTAATAATTTTCTTTCTCGGGTAAAAATAGTTTAATTCAACAATTTTTCTTCCAACCATTTTAATCGGACAATTTCAACAATTAACTCAACAATTTCAAAAATAAAAAAGAATTAGCGAAAAAAGCAAACCTTATGTATTCTGAGTGTATAGCTAATCACATTTGTATACAATATACAATATACTCATTTGCATATAAACATTTCTCTACCTTGTAAAAATACCCTTTTAAATAATGCTTTCTCAGCTAAAAATTAATTCAAAAATGCTCTTTCAAACATTTCTCTACCGTGTACAGCATTCTTTAAAAAGGTGTTTTTTAAAAATGCCTTTTCAAAAGATTTTTTAAAAGTACTCTTTTAAATAATGCTCTCTCAACTAAAATCTCATTCAAAAATGCTCTTTCAAATAGTGTTTTCTCAGCTAACGATATTTTTTCAAATGCTGAAAAATATCAATATTTAACTAAATTTTGAATATAATATTAGTACAATAAAAAAAAATAGTTAATTTATATTCTATATTTTATTGATCAACACGTGCAATTTAAAGGGATACTTAATCTCTCGTAAATGCTGTAATACCTGATATTTAATTTTGACCATTTAAACTGAGTTTGGGTTTATTTATTTTATTTTTTCTAGGTTAAGTTTGGCGCAAAATGATATTGAGTTGGGGAATTGGGCTAAGAGCTTAGCCTTTTTTCTTTCTTTTCTTTTCTTTCTTTTCTTTCTTTTTTTTTTCCTTTCTTTCTTTTTGGCTCTCGCGCATTCCAGATTGAGGGGGAAAGAGAGAAGAAGAAAGAAGAAATAAGAGAGCGAGTAGAGAGAGAAAGTTAGTTCTGAGAAAGAAGGCTAACGATCAAGGTAATATGCTCAACACCGTGAACGTCATGAAAGTGTCTATTTCGCTTAGTTTCGATTAAGGTGGCAATTCAAATATTTCTGGATTTGAAGAAAGAGTTCCAAAGTGGTCAAGTTTCCAAGTTCAACAAGAATTCTAAATCCAATAATGTTCCTAATGGATGAAGATTAATTGGGAAGAAATCAGAATAAGATTTATTCAAAAACCTGAAAGTTACCTAATTCAAGTCAAGAAAAATTTCTAATCAAAGTAGAACACAAAATAGTTCACGCGGAAAAATTCTAATGTACCACCCAGGCAGCGCGCCGGGAGAGCGCGGGTGCGAGCTCCAGGTGCAGGCAGTCCGCGGGGAGCGCGCGGGTGCGCCCGTTGAGAATTTGAACTTCGCAGAATTCCGCGAGGGTTCGACCTTCAGATTTTCAGAATAATTTAATTTCCTATTTTGACATTTTAGGACAACCTTCTTGTAACTCTATATATATGTGACTTGTTCAGATTATAAGAACAAGTGACATATTATAGAGATTGAGAGAAAGGGTTTTATGTGAAGTGAGCGTTCATGTTCTTTCTTTTGCTTTGATCTTTTCTTGTATTTGTGTCGTTCTGTGTGAAGCAGAAACCTCCTGCTATTAAGGTTTATTGAGTGTTTCAAGCAATATTGCGAAAGGTTCGTGCGAGTGAATCGTAGAGAACGCTATTAGGATCTTGTAACCCGGTGTTAGTAGGGATTGTTGTGAATAAAATGTTTTTCTCCATGTGAAAGAGTTTCTTCATTATTTTCTTGGCGTGATTATTTTTTACTGGTTTGGAGAATTTTCAAGAACAAATATTTGCAATGCATGCAATTTGAGAATTGAAAAAAATACGAAAAATGGGTTATAATATGAGGGAAAAAAATGTATACATATATTGTAGAAATTATAAACGTATAATTAGCAATTACTTTGTACGTATGCATTTAGGTTTATTTGTAGTTAATTGGTAACGTGCTGTAATTAGGACCTCTGCTTGATGGTCAATGCTATCTGTAAGGACAAAAAATCAACATCTTGAGGTGTTCTTTCCAAAATCCCAACTGGGTATCTGTTAAATCGGCAGTGGGATTTGTTTCTCGATCTTTGTCGCTTTATTTTTGGCAATGGAGAGAAGCGGAGATCGTTGCTTACGAGATGGGTCTCACCCATCTATAGAAATTGAAGCTCATGGCCCTTCTCTGACTTCGAATCTCTTCTTGGACCATGTCGGAGAAGTTGTTCTTACGCTTAATTCAGACGGGTTGTCTTGGAATTTGGTCGAATCTATAAATGATGTAAGTTCTTTGATTTCCCATCCAATAACATGTACGGATTATGTTAAATATGTATGCATTTTGTAAGCTTATTTTTTGGTGGGATTGTTCTTTGTAGCGGGGTTGGAAATGTTTCATCTTTTGTTTTTAGAATCAAGAATTCCGATCACTTCAATTTATATTTTGTTAGCTGTTCTGAATCAAACATAATTGGTGGAAGTTGTGCTGATGTATATTCATGGGTCGATTTTAACGTAACACGTGATTGCAATGACGATATCTTGATTTTTGTGTTTGTTTGCACTACCAAAGTTATTCTGGTTCAATTTGGACAACCTTTGTTTACTTCTTATTTGCTTTGAGAACGTGGAAATATATATATATATATATTTATGCCTGATTTCATACTTCTGATTTTGGTTCAGTAAATCAAACTTGGAATTGGAGATTTTTATGGTAATCTTTAAATATTTCAGGATATTAGATTGTTGGTTGTTGATTTTCTGCTTAATTGAACGGCATTACTCTTATTCGAATTGAAACATGAAAATTTATAGAAGCAGCAACTGAAATGTGCTTTCTTCTGATGAAAAATAATAATTTGGTTTTGGCAATATAATTGGCTTCTTATATTTTAGTATCTGGTGCTAGAACAAAAGTTTTAACCTGCTCTTTTTGAAGGGAATGAAATTGTCTAGGTCAAGCTGATGCAATGACATAGGTAAAACCAAGAAGCAACAAGCATTGAGTTAAAAGGCCTGGCTAGTTTATGATTTATAAGATTTTTGGTCCATGGTAGACTGAGATAGAAAAATGTTTGTTGTTTAGCCTCCCTCATGTAGACTCACAATTCACAAAAGGCTTTGTTGAGCAAATTTGAGTGTATGAAAAATGTTGAAATAGTTTGATATATATTTTTGGACTTATCTCTTAACAACTTAAGCATCTCTTAACAACTTAAGCTTCTGGGACAATTGGCAACTTAATATGGTATCAGAGCTTTAGTTCCAATCTTGCATTCAAATCTCGTTATTCCTTGTTTATTGTTGCACACTTTGTTTGATTTTGTTTACTTCTCTTTACTTCACATGTGAATCAGGGTTGCATGTGAGAAAGAGTTTTGTAATAACTTGATATGTCACACCCCACTTAAGGATATAACCGGCTGAGTACCTTAAGTCTTAGCCCAAGGAACACAAAAGCCTAATACTTATTCAACCAAAATCATCTCAAAAAAATTCACAAAAGAGTCTAATGAAAATGTTCTACTAAAATCCCAAACTCAAAATAACTACATGTCAATAATTAAATTGTTTTAAATAATCCAGGGCAGAGCGGTAAGGGCTCTCAAGGTGGGGGTTCTACTTTTTTAAATTGTTCTAAATAATCAAAACTCTACTCTAACTACTAATTAAAATCTATCAAAATAAATATAGGACTTGTCCCTAAGAGTCCACAATTTAATGTCCCAATTGCTTGAGTCCATGACTTCCCTCCACGTTAACCTGAAAAATATAAAGTGAGCGGTGCGCTAACAGCCCAGTGAATGGATTGCTAAGTTAAAAATAATAATAGAAATTTGAAAATAATAAATTATCAAATAAACAGTTTAACAAAAAATATTTTCAAGTAAATAATTTTCATGCATAAATAACAGTGATTCAACTTGCACGTTGAAGTACAATAGTATCTATAAATCACACATCAATCACAATAGTGATGATAACATTAATCTATGGAATATCATATGAAAAAAAATATCATGAATGCCAAACAATTTCTCATGGACAGTGTCTGTTGGATCCAACATTGCACTTAGAGTTACCCAGTTTGGACCTTAGGTTCTTCCCTAAGCCGATCCGATTGAGGTCATTATAGTTTTCAGGCCTGTTCCTACAATCGTTGAAAATTAGGGTCATCACGATTTTTATGGGTCTGCTTCCTAGTTGCTAGAGTCACACCACTTCAGGAGTATGTCCTCTGGACTTTTATTTCTATTCCAATATCCACAAATAAATATCAATCACAATCCCATCCATTCTAAAATTGAACATCAGCGTTCAGTTTTTTTTTTTTTTTTTTTTTTTTCGTATGCTTAATAGCATAAAATATAAAATTTATTATCCAAAATAACAAAATTTTGACAAATATTAGTTCACAAAATCCAATCTTTAAAAAATTTATGCATGGAGTTTATAAATTTTAATATTAGCAAGACAAACCACTCACCTGATGTCCACAGATAGAAACGTAAAATATACCAAGATAAATTGTCATGAGTTTGAGTACACGAAAATAAATACCTATTATTTGATGTATATCTTAAATTTATATGTAATAATGAAAAATAATCCAACTAAATCAAGCACACACAAGCAAAAAATAAACCCTATCACAGGGAGAAAAACCTCAATTACAGAATTTTCACTATCAACGGGTTACAAAACTCTACTCAGATTCTCTACAATTCACTCGTATGAATCGTTTCGCCATCTTACTCGAATCACTCGATGAATCCTACAAGTGGATTTTCTGCCTCTCACATAAAGAAAAGATAGAATACAAAGAAAGGCTAGAGAAAGAACGTGAAAACCCTAAGAAAAAACTCTCTCTTTAGATCTCTATAATATGTTCCCCAAGTATATTATCTTCATTAAGATTAGGTATATATATATAGAGTTATAAAATGTTGCCCTAATCTGGCAAAATAGGAAACTAAATTCATTCAGAAAATACGCTACTCAATTCCTCGCACTCCCATCTTGCTGCCTACGGACTACACTGAAATCTTGCTGCAGTTGTAAATCAAAGGCGACGTACTCGCGCGCTCCCCGCACTCTGCCTGTTAAGTGTTTTTAAATTTATTCGTGTGTGCTGTTTCAGTGTCCTGTTTCAACTAAAATTCTATCCCTTCTTCACTTTGGCAACTTGTAGAATTTAGATCACATTTAAAATTCTTTCTTTCTTCAAATTATCTTGACTTATTTGAATTTGAGAACTTTATTGAATTGAAAACTCTTTATCAATTTAGAAAACTTTTGGAATTCTCAAGTGACTTTTATTTAACTTAAGATTGCATATGAATTTATCACAATATTGAACCTAACAAATAATTTACTAATATAAATTTTATCTCCTTAATTAATAATACTAATTACACTATTCTAATCCTTTACTTTACAACCTGCTAAAAGTATTCACAATCTCCTTTATTTATTTATTTATTATTTTTCCCAAATCACTTAACTTTACACACATACATATAAACATATGACCCCTTTCTGTGCAACAACCATTTTCAATTTTTTTTTTAAAGCACTATTTTACTACAATTCATATACATATACATATATATATACACAAGCATAGCTACTAACAGGTCACCAATTCGACCATTCAATTAACTATATATTTTTGCTCGTGCCATTGGCACGTACACATAAAATTTTAATTGCTGGATCAATGTATACATATCAAATCAATGAGCAGATTTATTATATAGATACCAAATCAAACAAATCAATTACAGTCGTGCACTAGATTTGGGTTTTTTTTTTTTTTTTACTTTCAACAAACTAATTCAGGAATATATATATACACTTTTATATATATATATATATTTACAAGAGTCACAGTGCCTTTATTCAATGCTTCATGTGAAGAATTATTTTTTTCTTTTTTTTTTTTCAACAATTAACAAACCAATTTCGCCATACATATACATATATATATATAACTTATATATATTTACATATACGAAGTCACAGGATGTGAACTCCAATTAATTAAAATTTTTTTTTCCCAAAAATCTCACGGTGACAAAAACATATATATGTGTACATTCACAATTTACCCTCCAAAATTTGCTATTGCAAAACTTTTCCTCCCCCCAAGGAAAACCCAACCTAATATATATATATATATATATGTGTATGTACATGTGAATCTTATTAATTAATTCGTAAGAATATATTTGCTAACCTTTAATTTTCTTCTTTTTCACTTCACGTGCAGCTTTCTCTCTTACTCATTTTTTCTTTCTCTTCTCTCTAACTCTCAATTAAAATATAATAAAACCCCAACGGACTATCTTATTTATAAACATAACCTCTTAATTAGGTGTAATTATGTTCACTTGAATTACGATGGACCTTCAATTATAACTCACCAATAAATCTTTTAACTTATCCAAGAGTCTCTACTTATTCAAAATAATAATTTAAAAATTTTAGATAATTTCTCAAATAAATTCAACTAACTAAAATAAATAAATATATATATATAAACACCTAATTAAATAATTAATTAAAATAAAATTATTTCTAAATTATAACATTCTTCTCCCATTAAAAGAGTTTCGTCCTTGAAACTTACCTCAAGAATTATGTAAATATATCTAGATATTTCTCTATCATGTCCTCTTCACGCTCCCATGTCGCTTCTTCAACTACGTGGTTGTGCCATTGAACTTTAACGAACTAAATTACTTTATTACGAAGCAACTTCTCTCTAGTATCTAAAATCTGTATAAGTGATTCCTCATATGATATGTCATCCCTAATCTGTAGTGGCTCGTAATCGATCACATAACTTGGACTATGCACATATATTCTAAGCATCGGCACATGAAAGACATTATGTACTCTAGCTAACTTAGGTGGTAAAACTACTCGATATGCCACTACTCCAATTCTTTTTAAAATCTCAAATGGTCCAATGAAACATGAACTCAACTTTCCTCTCTTCTTGACCCTAATTACCCTTTTCCAAGGTGATACTCTCAAAAATACTTTCTCACCAACCTGAAACTCCAAATATCTTCTTCTATTATCAGCATAATTTTTCTGACAACTTTGCGTAGCTAGAAGTTTTTGGTGAATGATAACAATCTTTTGAGTTGCATCTTTCACCAAATTAGGACTCAACAGTTACCTCTCCCCAACTTTAAACCAACACAACGGGGATCTACACTTTCTACCATATAAAGTCCCATATGGTGCTACTCCTAAGCTTGAATGGTAACTATTATTATAAGCAAATTCTACCAAGGGTAATTGTTTATCCCAACATATCTTCTAATGTCTGAATAGTTCTATCTGATTATCCATCAGTTTGCGGATGGTAAGATGATCTAAGACTCAGTTGTGTCCCTAAATCTGCTTGCAAACTATCCCAAAATTTAGACACAAAACATGGATCATGATCTAACACAATGGACACCGGTGCACTCTGCAATTTGACTGTTTATCTTGCATATAACTGGGCCAACTTATCTAATGAAAATCTCATCTTAATGGCAATGAAGTGTGCAGACTTAGTTAATCTGTCTACTATCACCCATACTGCATTATGTCCAGCATGAGTCTGAGATAACCTTAAAACAAAATCCATTGTGATCGGCTCCCACTTCTATTCTGGTACTGATAATGGCTGAAGTTTCCCTGCTGGTCTTTAGTGCTCAACTTTTACTTGTTGACATGTAAGACATTGAGCCACATACTCTGCAATATCTTTCTTCATACCATTCCACCAATCATGCTCTCGTAAGTCTCTATAAATCTTATTGCTACCTAGATGAATACTATATCTTGAGTTATGAGCCTTAAATAAAATCTCTCTCTTCAATTCATTTGCAACAGAAACATATAATTGACCATTGAATCTAAGCACTCTCTCTGTATCAATTGTGAAGTCTGAAGCATTCTGTTCCTAAACTTTTCCTTAATCCTCTGACATTAGGAGTCATTCAACTGTGCAGCTTTAACTTTGTCTAGTAAAGTGGGTCTAATTATTAACTGACTGCAAAGTGCTACTTGTCCTTGTCGAACAACTTCAATATCCAAATTTCTTAATTCTTTCAATAAGGATGGCTGAGTAGTGAGCATTGCCAAAGTTCCATTTGAAGATTTCCTACCCGAGGCATCCGTCACTATATTTGCCTTCCCAGGATGATATATAATACCAATATTATAATCTTTAAGCAGTTTAAGCCATCTCATTTGCCTTAAATTAAGCTCTTTCTGTGTGAAAATATACTTCAAACTTTAATGATTAGTGTAAATCTCACACAGTTCTCCATCCAAATAATGTCTTCATATTTTTAGTGCAAACACAATTGCAGCTAACTCCAAATCATGAGTGGAATAATTCTTTTCATGTGGCTTTAACTAACGAGAAACATATACGATTACCTTTCCTTTGTTGCATAAGAACACAATCCAAATCTCGACGTGATGCATCACTATAAATCATAAAACCACCACCTTCCTTTGGTATAGTAAGGATAGGTGCAGATACCAATATCTGCTCAAGCTCTTGGAAGCTACCCTCACACTGATTGGTCTAATCAAATTTCACACCCTTTCTAGTAAGACTAGTAAGTGGGACTGTAATATAAGAAAATCCTTTCAAAAATCACCTATAGTATACGAAAGTCACCTAGTCTGGCTCCTAAGTTCTTCCATAAACACATCCGATTGAGGTCATCACAGTTTTCACGGGCCTGTTCCTACAATTATTGAGAACTAAGGTCACCACAGTTTTCACGAGTCTATTCCCTAGTTGCTAGAGTCACACCACTTAAGAAACTTATTCCCTAAACTTTTATTTCAATTCTAATATCTACAAATAAATATCTATCACAATCCCATGAATTATAAAACTAAATATCATTGTTTAAAAAAAATTTCCTATGCTTAATAACATAAAATATAGAATTTGTTATCTAAAATAGATAATTTTCCACAGATTTTAGTTCATAAATCCAATCTTTAAAGAAATTTATGCATGAAGTTTATAAATTTTAATATTAGTAAGACAAATCACTCACCAGATGTTTACAAATAGAAACGTAAAACATACTAGGATAAATTGTCACGAGCCTAAATACATGAAAATTAATACCTATTATTTAATGCATATCTTAAATTTACATGTAATAATTTATTAATATAAATTCTATCTTCTTAATTAATAATACTAATTATACTATTCTAATCATTCACCTTACAACCAGCTAGAAGTATTCACAATTCCTTTTATCTAAGTAATTATTTATTTATTATTTTTTCTAAATCACTTAACTATATAAATGTATGACATCTTTATGTGCAACAATCCTTTTTAGTTTTGTTTTTTTTTTTTTTTGTTTGAGCACTGTTTTACTACAATTCATGTACATATATATATATATATATAT